>JAOANR010000002.1:61069141-61669141 GCA_030278955.1 Hygrophila difformis
TCCCTTATTCCACAATGAGCATTAAGTTTCAAAATAGAAAAAATTACAATCACAGAAAAATTATATACAAACTCATTGGAGAATATCATGTTAATATTAAAAAACAAAATATGATGATTCTATTATGATGCAAATCATTGGTATAATTAACCATATTGCCAATGAATCCAAAATAACAAGCTAAATGCATGCAGAGTAAATAAAGTAGGAACGCCTTTAGTACTCAATTTTTCAGATACTGCATAATTGCATCAATAATTGATGCAGCTTGAGCCAATTATAACTAAATAAATGCAACCAAATAAGAAACAGTGGAAATGCTTCTGCATTATACATTCCAATGCTACTAGTACATAGAGTAATAGAGAAGGTAGCTCTAGCCCACCATTCAGAATACACAGGACAGGAGCGTGGGAACTATCGCCTGCCCTATCCCCCATTTATACATGCATTGTTTTAAAGAAAACAGACCCTACAGAGGTGGATGGCAGGGCAGTGTGTAGTAGCAATCCCCACCCCCACCCCAGTTAACAAAGCAATTCCAACTTGGAAAATGACCTGAACAAGATGAAATCTTGAATTTCTGCTGCTGAAATTAAAGGTAAGCAAAGATTGGTTCTCCCCAATAGACTTAAACCTTAATATTATCAGTAAAATTCTAATAAATCCTGTGCTAAAATTGGAGCTTCCAAAATATGATATATGATTCTATCTATCAAGCGTCACAATAACAAGCAATGGCTCAAAACATTTCCACATCCAAAACTATGCATCCTACATTACAAAATATAATTATGTACATACAAATCATCATCGATGTCATGATCATCTAAACCTCAATCCCAAAATAGCAATCAAATATGACCTGTTTTTAAATTTGTATATTTGGTAACCTTACATCAGAAGAGAATTCGAATAGTTGCCCATTTAATTAAAATATCTCAAACGTTTAAAACAAAACAGAAAAGAGTTGAAGGGAAAAAATAAATAAAAAATGCATATATTAAAATATTAACAGACCTTGACATGCACTGCACTTGACAGCCTTCCTGAAAATAAGAACATCCAAATATGTTCAATCAATATATGTGGCAAACAGTGATTGAGCTGAACAGACAAGGCCAGGAATATATTTGCAAAGTACCTATGAAAGACTTCTTCATGGCATGAACAACAAAAACCCTTGTGCATGTTATCTTGCTTCCTCCAGAGATAGGAGAATATATTTTCATTAGTACCCTTTCTCTGCCTCCTTTGAAGTTTGGACAACACATCCATGGGTTTGGTTTTCTCCACCTTTTCTTCATATTCTCTTATTAGGAATAAAGGTATGCGTGTCTCAGAAAACCAATATCTCTCCTTTCCATCATTCATGATTTGCTCTACCTCAGCTATATATTTCATAACACGAGATGGCAAGTGCTTCTGACTACCAAACTCAACACAGTATCTCATTTCATGCCCCACTGTCTTTTTATCACAAATAAAAGCATTCCTAAAAGCAGAAACTTCTGTATCAAGACCTTTTCCATCAAGAAGACTTTGTTCTGGGCGAACTAGATCGCTCCATTTCAAATTAAAATCAAGTTGCCGAACCTGATGCATGTCCAATACATGGAAAAAAAATCATTACAGAATTTGATTCTATCATAGTAGTAGACCTCCAATAATAATCAAGAGATTTATGTTATATGTGTGCAAGTGTGTGCACACAACTTCAGAATAAACAAACAAGTATAGAATATAGATGTACTTGAAGTGCAAGTTGTGCCATATTTCGACTCATTTCAACTGCTGACCGCCAGATAAGCTGCCTGCTCATTCTGGGAGCCTCAAATCCCTCAACATACTGTATTCCAGGTATCTTTTTCAAACCACCTGGCATTCTCATAATTTGTCAGCAACCAGAAGATTGTGATTAAATAAGCTAAAAAATATACTACAAACTTATTTCAGCATGAGAAATCTAACATCCCATGTAACAAAAATAGATCTTCCATATACCTTTACAGGCTGCTTTCCTAATCATGCAATGAGGAAGGACTCCTCTTTGTAACGTAAGCTTTGACAATACACCACCTCTCCACCATGTGAAGTCAGGTAGTGTGTCTTTACTATTAACTTCAATAGTAGCAGAAGGTCTCCGGCCACGTCTCCCTGTTCTGCACTTCTGAGCTGTTCCAGCAGCATTAGCTGCAATTTGAGAAGTAGAAGGTTGCACTGAACTGTCGACAAGCTTTATCCAATCTCCAGAAAGGGCAATTGTCCGTATGTTCTGCTCAAGCTGTGGAATTGTAAACGCATTAGGAATTTAGATGTATAAAATACTGAACCACCATAAGAGCAAATCAAGTTCATCAATATAGTGCCAACTGCCAGATATTGCTTAACCTGGACAAGAACAGGATCTTCTAAATCCATGAAAACATATATCACAATCAGCTAAAATTTTTCATTCTGGGTGCAGTAGCACTGTAGCAGTAACCACAAATCTGAGATGGTTGCAAACCAACAAAATGAATGGCCAACTTTAAATTGTTTACCATCTATTTACAACACACAGCCAAACATTTGGTTCCTATGATAACTTTGTGGTAACTTCTAAAAGTTTAGTTGGCCTGACTCATAATTCATTATCCATTTATATTATCCAATGAAATAACTAAGTGATATTTCATAAAATAGAAAATTTGAGATTGCACTTAAAAATAATTAAACAAGTAAACAAAGTTCATTGCAATTACACAAGTTAATTTACATGAGCTGTAAAGGAGCTGAGCTGAGCCGCTTTGACTGTTTGAGTCTGCCCTCTTGCTAAACAAGCTCGACTTGGCTCAATTTATTAGCATAAACAAGCCAAACAAACTGCTAGAGTTTTGCTTGTTTTGTTTGCTAGCTTGTGAACAAGTTCATTTAGTTAAGTTTAGTATAAATTAATTAATAGTAACATTTAAAGGCATAAAAGTATATTAAAAATTTTGTAGGAGTAATTAATTAAATGTTAAAGCACTAGTCCTGTGCAAAAACTATCTAACTGCCTTAACTATCACTAACAAGTATCTGTAACCACCGTTCAAGCTGGTCATCTTGCTAAGCTTTTTTTAGATTAAAATAAGCCTATACCACCACAGTCACAGACAGATCAGTCATTTGCAGCTCTCAATTTATTGCATGTATAGTTATATTTTTTGCCCTAAAATGGGTAGGTTGGAAAGGGTTGGTTGGCTGGCCAGGTACCTTTTAGATTTCAATTTTCAAGTGCAAATGCTTGTGACTGTATCCACCAATTGAATAACAACGCAGATTATTTCATAACCTGGACATGAAATCAGAGTTGAAAATGAACAAGTGAGAAAGCGTACTTCAAGCAAAAGAATCTTTATTGCACTGCATGTTGTCGCCTGTTCAACTAATTTTCGCCATCTTTTCCTGAAAGTGTCATTAAGGAAGGGGCCGCCAACAAGACCACTCAAGCTCTCCTCCATAAAAATAATGTAAGCTGCAATTCCAGCAAGTCTCACATCCGCACATTTCATAGAACGAACACCAGCAGGTACCTTTGTAGCACCTCTAGTAGCATTTGAAGCAGCTGCATTTAACAAGCAGCCTCTCTTGCTTGATACAGTAGCTTTACAAGAAAAACACCAAGAACATCTTTCTCTCGGAACTTCAAAAAGCTTCTTTTCTGTATATGGCCAAAAAAATCGCATAGCCATTTTAGAGAATGCTTTTATCTGCAGCGAAATATTTTCAGACATAAACTTTCGCTGATTATTAGAAGGGCGGTTTTCAGAAACTGGGTTTTCTTCAGATGAAAGAACAGCCAAATTCAAAGCTGCAGAAGCAGCAAAATCTCCATGTGCGTAATTATTTATATAACCAGTTGTTTTGAAGGAAGAACCCTTGTATAGGCAACCATCATCTAAAGATTGGTAAGACCTTTTGGCAATCCTGTTACTCGGGCAGAAAAGAGACAACTTTGATTCTCGGGTAGAGCCTGTCACAGGACCATTGTGATCAATATTGCCATTTCCTCCTGTAACTCCATTCACACTAGAAGTACTTTGTTGGCTTAGCTCATTCGTATCAGCAGCACAGCCAGGTAAACCACTATATGCGGGGGATTCGTGCAACACAGGGTTCAAAATTGAACTGGAATGCAATCTAGAAGAATCTGTGTTATTTGGTAAATCAGAATTAGTTCCAGTGTCCAAAGAGCCTCCACTTAAAACAGGTTCCCCAACACAGGTAGTTAAACTTGAACTAGCACCATTTACTGCACTCATACCAGTGAAACAACTTCCAGATTTCCCCACCTGCCCCACAACTAGATTCCCCATCAAATTGTCAGACTGAGTGTTAACTTCATTGCCTCCTTTTTCATTTGTCATTAGCAAACCAACTTCAGGCATACCATAGCAAGGTAACATGCTTTCAGGTAGTTGCCAATATTGCATAACCCCCCTGCATATCTCTGAATATGTCGCTGCAAGCTCTCGATTTAAATAAAGGGAATGAAGAACTTTGGGAACATCGTGTCTGTTATAGTATCTGAGACAAACTTCTGAATTGATGGAGGCATCTAATCTGCAGATTGTTTACCAGAAAGGTCAACTGTAATTAGTGAAGGTGTGAAATTATTTCAAAAGATGGCAAGAAAGGCAACTTAGATGGTATGGACAGAATTAACACTAACTCATACACATATATCAGTGCAAATTGAAAGATGTAAGTGAAGGACATAGGCTACAGAGTTAGAAGCATACACAAGTAAATGATCACATGTTGCAACAAAGGCGTGTCCAAATGGATCAACACCTAAACATTGTCCTCCCCTTAAAGTTGTTCCTTGCAAAATTTTGGGTAGGGTAGAGTTTATTGTACACTCAGGACAATACCATGTACCCTGCGGCATATGCATCTTGTTCAGCCCTAAACATCTTCTGTGGTATGATGATGGGCACCCATCACAGCAAATCAGCAATCCTTCCATGCCACAAATGCGGCATTCATCGCCATTGCCATCCTCATCAGCAGAACTCCCAGCTGGTCCACCCGTCTTAATAGAATGGTAAGCAGGAGAAGGTTTAATTTGATGATGCACAGCAACACCCTGCATTGCTTCTATGTTCTTTGATGCAGAAGTTTTAGAGTACCTAGGGTGGAACCTTTTAGATTCATCAATAGAGGTGAATACTGTACTTGAATCTATGTCTATTCCCACTTCCAATTCTTCCCGCATGTCCATTTCAGCCCTAAGCTCTGCAGACTCTAAAACACGATCACATAACATCTGCAAAATTATTAATTTATTTCCAGATGATAATGTGTAGTAATCTCTCCCCAGGAAATGAGTATAAATCCCTTTCAATTGAGGTGTGTTGTCACAGCTCATGACTATGAGATAATGGACCAAGTAAACTGGCCAAGTAATGGTGTCAAGCAAATTCCAATCCATGCACCTACAAGCAGAAAAGTAATGTTTAGCAAATGACAACTGATGTCAGAATATGACTTGCACCTAGAGGGAAGCTCAGGCAGTAACCCTTGTAAAGATAGAAAAATAAATGTGGTTTAGAACCATAATTGAAAGAACAATTATTTCAAAACCTGGAGCCTTCTATAGTTTTATTCCATTATATTCATTATCATAGATGAACACAAAGGCACAAGATTATTGGTATAACGGTATCCATGTATTCTTAATAATATGAACCAAATGCAAGAGTATTATAAAAGAGTGGGCACACCAAAACATGGCATAGAATAGATTCACAAGACAGAAATACATAAATAATCCAACAAAAGAAACTAAGTTCATAGCAGCAATTATAGAGAAATACCTCAAGCATTTTAGTGCAAGATCTGAGCCTTCTGATGAGAGCCTTTCAAGATGCCGCTTCAAAACGTGCAACAGAGCAATATGCACAGAGTCTAACAATGTGTTCGGAACAGAGCAATTGAGTGCACCCACAAAATCATCTAATCCAAAGGGGTAAAGAAACAGAGGGATACTAAATGAACGTAAGAAACTATATACAGAGAGAAGTTGAGAAACATATTCATCCAAAACACCAATATGACCAGAAGAAGGAGGTAATTCTGGTGGGGAAATGAGTGTCTCCTCAATATCCAGATTTGAATCACCCTCTTGAGCATCCTCGCACGAATCACTTGAAGAATCAGCACCATCATCAACATTACCATCATCACAATCCCCTACCATTTCATTAGAACTGACCTCAACATTGTTTGATACACTCAAGAAAGATGAATCAACCTGACTCGCTTCAACCAGCTCCAGAGCATCTTTGACTTCGGGAGCCTTTGGATTTACTACTGTTCCTAGCAAATACTTGTCCAGCTTCTCTCTCCTCTCAAACCAGTCACCAACTAAATCACCATCTTCAACTAAAAATGCTTTAACTTCACTGCTGTACAAGTCCTCACAATCGCCATCTTCATAGTTTATCCTATATAAGCCTGCCTCATAAAAGGTAATTTTTCCCAAAAACACCCCATTTTCCTGAAATTCCTTGATCACATATCTACCCACAAGCTTTAGAGACCTTGTCTCTACTGTCTTCCTTTTGCTATTGGAATCTGAGGCGATATCTTGTCCATCAATCTTTTTCCTTTTCCTGCCCCTGCGCTTCTGGGGCAAAACCTCCGCAGGCTCCATTCCACCACCGACGGTAATTTAATCCTCAATTCAGAAAAACTCCTCTACCGCAAATATTTCAGCAACAATCAGCAATCCCTCCCATCATGCTACAATGAATAACCCCAAAATTTAGGTACTCCGCATTTCGTCACAAAATGAAAACACGTGCTGATTCAAAAGTAAACTAAATCTAATCAACCGACTTCAAAAACAAAACAACAAGTAAGAATACAATTTAGATCCGAAACAAAAACTTCGATTTAGATAATACAAAACGCTCAATTAGCACATCTGCACATACCATAAGTCGCCGAAACGAATGCCAACCGGCATCCGACGCGCTGCAGTTAATTCTAGGGTTTCTGTATTTGCAACAAGGCGTTTGTTTAGGAGTAGTTACAACAAATAAATCCCGAAGAACCTGCAGTAGATTTACGTCAACCTAGCGACTAGCAATGAAATAGCAGAGCGATTGAGGAGATTGTGGAGAAAGGGAGTGGAAGCATGGGTGAGGATTGACGTCTGAGAAATAGCCCTAGCCCAAAGGCTTCGCCAAACCTTGCTTGTTTTGTTTTCGGCAGATAGATAATACTCCTACAACTAATTTTCTTTTTAAAAATATATATATATAAAATAATAATAAATTACGATGTGGGTCGACTCGGACGAGGTCTCCGAGTCAGATCGATAGCTATTCTCCTCATGAAATTATGTTAAAAATAAATAAAAATAAAAACTGTTGCTTAACCCTTTTTATTTTAATTCAAAACTGAATATAAAATCAAGCTTGTCATTTTATTTGGCATTCTTTCAAATACTACTTCCTATATCCCATTTAACTTGTCTATTTGAACTTATGCACACAATCCAATGCAATTTTCCAAATAGTTGATATCTTAAAATATGTATAATGAAAAATTATGTAAAATATATATTATAAAATTATATGATCATACGATTCTATCAAGATCAAACTCGATTATTTTTCTCTAAATATATACTTGCAATAATATTGAGTCAAAGATAAACAATGAACAGTGCCAAAAAATCAAACAAGACATATATCGGAAAGGAGGGAGTACATAATTACATAAATTAAAATATAAATATTGAGTTATAGTAGATAAAAGAGAGAGATTACAAAAATTCTGAGTTGACCCAGTGAGTTAGTGGGGGAATTAGGACTGTTGCCCTGTAACTTTTCACAAATAGTGTTTTCAACTTGTGGAGGGAGCGAAGTGGCGGGAATGATTATTGTTTTAAAAGTAAATTTAATTTAATGAAGAAATTTTAAATTTATTATATTATGCCGTTTGTTTGTGGATTTTACTCCTCAATCCCATTTACCTCAAAATTTAAATTGTTTTTACTTTTGATTTCTCTATTTCCTAAACTTTAGTGAGTAAATTGTTTTCTCTATAAATATGCCAACAAGCTAAGGGGATGACGCACGTACGCAGTGATGGACGCGAACTTCATGGAGTTATGGGGCAACACTGCAACATTTTATTTATTTATTTATTTTTTCCCTTCAATTAACTAGCAAAAATATACTAAAAGTTTTCACCAAAAAAAATATATAAAATTATAATGAAAATTCGTAACATATTTTTTTTTTGCATAAATTGCAACAATTCATCTCTAATTCTCGCTAGGAGACTTGGCGGTGAGTACTTCCAGCATGTGATTCCCAAGACTCTTCTAGCTCTTTCATTTTTCCTTTTCCGGATTTTTTACCTTATTTTTTCTCTGGCTTTGGTTTTTCTAAAAAAAAAAATCATCGCTAATTAGTAACTTCAATTGAATTTATAATCTTGATTTGTTGGTTGTTATAAGACTCCAATATAATTGCTTAAGTAAAATTTCGAGTTTAAAGGATTTTAAGCTTAATAAATCACTTTTATTTAAAAGCAAAAAACAAAGGGCGTAGTTACGGTACTACGGGTGATTTGGCAGTACATCAAGGCACATTATTACAATTGTACATTTTAATCAAATGGTTATAAAGTTAAAAAGGTATAATTGTCATATAATTCTATATTTAGTATGTCATTAATCTAATGATAAATCATAACATATATTTGGTAATCTATATCTACGACTACGATCACGCATTTGTGCGTCATATTCACCAAAAAAAAAATCTATATCTACGATCAACAATTTTTATTAAAGAGGGTAACAAATTTATTACGTATAGAATTTCAACGATGCTACCAAAAATAATTATGTGATACTATCAAAAATATTTTCAGTGACCCAACATTGAAGAATTCAGCGAAACTATCTCATATAATTCAGCGATGCTACCGAATACCATTCAGCGATGTTACCAAAAACAATGAAGTGATGCTACTACTCTTAAAAGAATTCAACGACAATACTAAAAAGAATTCAGCGATGTTACCATATACAATTCATCGTTGTTACCAAAAATAATTTAGTGATGCTACCAAAACATATTTCAGCAACCATACCTAAAAGAATTCAGCGACTACAACAAGAAAAATTCGGCGAAGTAATCAAGAAGAATTCAGTGATGCTACCATATAAAATTCAGCGATGCATCAAAAATAATTCAGCGACGTTTTCATCAACAATTCAGTGACTCAAAATATGAAGATTTGAGGTACATTTTCATGAAGATATATGTATATTATACAACAACATAAATAAGAAAGTTGGAGGCTAAGGTAAGATCGATTAATCGTATTGAAATGCGTATAAGAAAAGTATAGTTGAAGAGCATATAGAATTGACGAGCAATTGTTTGTTAACAAAACTAGCAAATTTATTATTTTAATCATTAAGTTAATCTCAACCATCAATTTATAAATTGAATCAATGGATGCGATGCGCCATAGTACATCAAGTGAAATGATCAATCGCACCCTAAGGGAATTGAAAAACAAAAGCATAATAACCATAAATCAATATTTTTCCCGATTCACGTACCAATACCTCTACAAAATGGATGTCTTTTTGTAGAAAAATAGATGCATATTTAACTTAACAAAAAATGCCCGGGGGTTAAGGTCATGTTCTCTTCACTTGAATAAGGTGTTCTGATCTAAATTTTATAAAATCTGGTATAGTCGGATCTGACCTGATATAGTCTGGTCTGAATGTTTATGATATGATCTAATTCGATATATCTGATTTTAATTGGTATGGTCTGGTCTGATCTGATATTTGTATACTTAATTATTGTTATTATAAAATAACAATAATATAGATATAATAATAATAATCATAATTAATTATTAATAATATTAATAATTAACAAAAAATCTATTATTATTACTATTATTAAATTAATTATAGTAATTAATTTTAATTCATTATTTTTATAAATAACTAATGTATTGTTATTATTTAAGAATAAGGTAAATTGGAATATATTAAATAAATGAAAAACAACACCTCGCGTATTACAATATTAAAGAACATAGTTTTATAAAATAAGTTGTACTACATTAATATGAGTCTTGCATATTAACATTCTCGTCGATTGTTTCAAAATACTTATTTGTAATGCATGGTTATTAAATAGGTAATAACTAAAATAGGCCACCAGAATGAGTCATTTCTACTTTTGGGCCACGATATTTTGATTTAGGAAAATAGGTTATTAGAAGGATTTCGGGCCTGAATTTAGGCCATTGTGCTGGAATTCCGGCCGCGATGGGTTAAAGTGGAAATGAATTCTTCTGGTGGCCTATTTAAGTTTTTCTGAATTATTTTTTTATTTTATGTAATTAAAATAAATAATACTCATTCCATGTCATTATTTACGTTCTACTTTTTTTTTCTTGTTCCAATATTTTTATTTTAAAAACAACTAATATTAATTGCCAAACATACTCATCATATATCATTAATAAATAAATATATTAAACTTTCAAACTCATTACCATTAATATTCCAATCAAACCTACAACCATATATCAGTAAATCATACATAAATAAATAAATTAAAATATAATTCATTACAATTACATTATATAAATTATTAAGTTACCTTTTATATAATGTGATTGTAATAAAAAGTAACTTAAGAATTTATATAATGTGATTATATTGAGTTAATAATTTTAATTAATTTATTTATATGTGATTCACTGATATGTGGTTGTAGAATAGATTGGAATTATTAATGGTAGTGGGTTTGAAAATTTAATATATTTATTTATTAATGTGATGCGATGGGTAAGTTTGACGATTAATATTTAATTCATTTTTAAAATGAAAATAAAATGAAAATGTTGTAACAAGAAAAAAAAAGTAGGACATAAATAATGACACAGAATGAGTATTATTTATTTTAATTACATAAAATAAAAAATAATTGAAAAAAATAAAATAGGTCACCAGAAGAAGTTACTTCCACTTTTAGTCCATCGTGGCCCGAATTCCAGCCCAATGGTCTAAATTCAGGTCTGAAATCCTTCTAGTGGCTCATTTTCCTACAAAATATGGTGGCCCAAAAGTAGAAATAACTCATTCTGGTGGCCTATTTTAGTTATTATCTCGTTATTAAATTTAACACATACATGTTAACCACCACAAATGAAAAGTCAAGACTTATTTTTTTTTTGAATAACTTTATTTTAAAAAAAAAGAAATATGTGTTTTGAATAACCACAAATTCCAAAAAAAAAAAAACATTTCGCGTTTAGATATTTACAAAATAAATATCAAGTTATCCTAATTAATAAAATATATACTATTTATTATAAAATATATATTTTTTTTACTAAACAACCTACACATACTAGGAAACGTTGGTGAAAGCTCATGTCACACAAATTATAAAGGGGGTGAATAGGGGCCGGGTGGGTAATCGAATCCCCAACCTATAGGTTGGAAGTTGGGGACTTGATCACTAGGGTAAATTCTCATCCCGAAAGTATTTATATTAGAAAAACATATTAAGAACGTGATTAGTATATTTAAATAATACGTAAATTGCTTTTTTTTCTTTTAAAAAAATATTACTTGTGATTATATAATTTTATTATAACCATAATAAAATAAGTTTTCAAAATCAATTATAGAGAATAGTGTCTAAAGAAATACAAAAAATGCATGACAAAATGAATTATTTCAAAGTCCGTGGTTAATGTATTACAAAAGGGTATGAATATTGTAACTGGCTTCCAAACAACCTCATATAAGGATTGTAGAAAAGTTGATGACATAGAAATTAATAATTTGTAATAAATAAAGAAGATATGATGGATTTATATTAATTAAATGCAATTAAAAATATACGGAATCATAAGCTTTAATGGAGATCAACGGTAGAAAATTAGTAATAATTTGTAAAAATAAAGAATATTAAATGGAGATATATTAATTAAAGGCATAAAATATATACATAACTTGGAAATCAATTTAATGTAGATTAAATATGCTCCACCAGTGTTTGAAAAATTGAAACATTGACATAGTTTTTATTGTTCATTCATTAACTTTGATTTGACGTTTTTACATAGTTACATAAGATAAAACACAGTCAAGTGAGATATTGTTAGATCGTCTAATCACGTAGATTTATATTATCAAAATTAGAGATATTGAGTGTTAAAAATATTTATCGGATTGCGTAAAATATTGAAAACGGATGGAGTTCATTGCAGACATAAAAAAAAACGTATATTTCCTATATTGTATATGAGATATAAAATTTGTTTGGGGAAAAAATGGTGATATGTGATAAAGATTTTTCAGTTTTGTTATATTACAGTACAAGAAAAATACATGTTCCGAGGACCAATTCCAAGGTTCGAGTTAGTCCTCGAAATATATTAGTACAATACCGAGGACAATTACTCAAAACACTTAACTTGGAATTTTGCAAGGTGAAGGCCTCGTTATCTTGGATCGGGTTTTATTTATGCAAAGTCTGAGGGCTGGTTACGATAAGTTATCATCGCAATCGCAATACGTTTTGAAGATAGATTCTCAGAAGTTTTCGAGGACAAAAAAAATGACTCGTGCTTGGTAATTTTAAGGAGGACGGTAGCAAGGGTCTCTCCTAAAAATCTGAACAGTACCTCTTACTTAGGAATAGTAATAGTGAACCTCCTCTTAATTTGGGTCGGGCCGAGTTGTGCTCCTTCTAAATCGGATTGCAAAAAACCTAACCTGCTCCTTCGTCAGCCTCTCTCTGAAAATTCGCTTTGTTGCGTTCTGCCCCGCCGGTTGCCCAGTCCTTCTGCCGCTCCAGCGCCTCGTAAATGCTGACCCGGCGCTGCCGCTCCAGCCTTGCAAACGTCACCGCCCCTCCTCCTTCTGCTCCGCTGTTGTGTTCAAGCACAGCCTCTCACCGCTGCGCCGCCGCCCGCTAGCATCACCTCCGCTCCGCTGCTGTGCTCCGACTGCCGCCAACGTCGCCACAACCTCCGCCCTCCCATCACCGTAAGTTCCTTGTTTTTGGATAATTTCTGTTTCGATTTGATACCTAATTGGAAGAATTTTTGGATGTGAATTGTTTGCTGAAAGTGGGTTCTGAATTGGGAGGTTTTCAGTGTGGGGGATGGATGGTTACAGGTTCTGTGGATTGTGTATGCGTGTGTATACATATTAATTCTGATCGCCCTTTTGGTGGTGCTTGTTTCTTCCAAAGGAATCGTATTTTTCATGGCGGTGGATTTTGTGAACTCCGATTCCATGTATGTAATTGCGTCTCTGGATTGGGATTCACTCTGAATAGATTCCAACAATTTGATTGTGATTTTTGATGTTTATTTTCCTTTAGTTTGATCAAGCAACGATTCTGGACGAGGCCGCCAGACGCATCAAATGCTTACGATCTCAGTTGCAAGTAATATTGTATTTTCGTCTATATTGTTAATTTATTATTTTTTTTTTTTGTATATTTTGGAGAGCGAGAAATTTCTCCGAGGAAAGACGAGGGAATAAACATTCGGAAAAGTGTGGTGTGAGCGTTGAAATTGGGGGATTTTGAGGTTAAGGAGTTTCTAATCGATTACGATCGAAATTGGAATCCTTAATTTCAGTGCGTTGATTGACAGAGTTTAAACCAGACTCTCCAATGGCCTTGGTAGTACACCCCGTCTTGGTGTCTTCTTGTTTGGTTCTTCCATGGGGGGCATTCTTGGCCTTTTTTTCATTTAAAACAAAAATCTTTTTAAATATTTTGCTTAGTTGATCTGTTATGGGTATTGTATTAGTGCAGTTTGTTAGACTATAGCAAAAATGTACTTAGTTATGTTCTGTGGTGTTTATGGTATAATAAGCTTTCTGTTTCCATCACTGCTATCTTCCGGAATGTGTTCACAGCGAATGTTGAGACTTCTGAAATATTTTGGAGGTGCGAATGCTTTGTTTGGTAGCCATACTCAAATGTTACTTATCCTCTTCACAAATATTTGCAATTCTATAAAATTTTATGCATCAACTGATACTTCTATGAGGTTAAAAATTTAAATGAGAAATAATGTCTCAATATTTATTGCAGCTTATGCTGAGTTATGAAATATATAGTGTGTTGAAGATACAGAATTTGCAGCTTATATTGAGCTCTAAAATATGCTCTATTGAAGATATTGAGGTTGTGTTTTAATTGTTATCTTAATTCTTAAATGGTACACCATTTTGTTTGTTTAAGTTTTTAAAGTATCATGATGATTTTGCGGTTACAAATTAATCGAACATCACGATTTGTCAGCGTTGATCTTCTAAAGGTGAGTTTTGAACTTACAACGAACCGTAGACACCTTATGTCTAGAAGGTGATCGAAATTCAAAACATTCCAAATTAAAATACAGAATTGCATTACCTTTACTGGTCCCACATATTCGTATTAATTAAAATTTGTCCTTTGGATATAGGTAATAATATCAGTTCATGAATAGATCTTTATGAATTATGATTGTTTCCCAGACAACATTGATATGTGATTACCCTCAAGTTATCGTTTCTCTGAACTCCAGTCATGTTTTTAGGTTGATTTAAAATGCTTCTAGAAATCAAACTTGATTTTTCCTCACTGGCATCTAGACATCAATGTATTGGATAATGGTTGATAATTTATGGCATTTAACTATTTTCAGCGGAATGGGTTATGGCTCCACCTCAACAAATCAAAAGGTAATCGTATTTGTTTTATAGCAAGTTTCTCAAGTGATCCTATAGCTGATCTTTTATTTTTTATTTTTTTATATATATACTAGGTTGTCCCTTTGGCAGGTTTGTGGAAGAAATAAGACCTGTAAAGTTGACTACCAAAGTTATGGGTATGTGTTGTCTCTCCCACATTTTGTTCAATTGGACTGTATGTCTCAGAAACACAAGTTTATTAGTATCTTATCGAGTTTCCAGAAGCAAAACCTGTGTACTTAAAATGTTAACAGTGGAAGACGTACTTAAAATGTTAACAGTGGAAGACGATGCCAACAAACTTGTGGAATCTTGTTACCTTTGAATTAAATGAGTGAAAAATTTGCTTTCTTGCAGGTTATACACCAGCAAAAAATGTTTCTTATTTTTTTTTGATGAGCCATTGAAGGCCTGGAAAGGGGTGGTGGGAGCCCATGCCACACAATTACAAAGGGGAATTAAAGGGAGGGATAGGGGGCCGGTGGGAATCGAACCTCCAACCTTCCGTTGGAAGTCAAGGGACTTAACCGCTTGAGCTAGGTCCTCATCCCAAAATGTTTCTTATTTGAGAAGGTACGAAGAATAATTCATAAAGACCTCTGGATGATTTCTTTAGCTTACTAAATTTTAGTTATCTGATACTACATACACATGTTTTCTTATTGCTAAGTTGTGTTTTGCCTATTTATAATGCCATTTTCTCAACAATTGGAAGATGATTTTGTTGTATGTGTTGGAGCATCATGGAACTATTGCATTAGGGGGATGCTCCAATGTACCTTAGCTGTGTTACATTGACATGAATTACGTGAAATCTAGCTACTCCTTTTGTTTTGTTCTTGTAGGAGGTGCTAGAATCCACAAATGGAATTACGCAACTTGAAGCAATGCTACTTTTGTACTTTGTATTCTTGGGTTGATCTTTAATTTTTACTCATTTTATTATGAACTTATATTTATAATGTTTGGTTTGAACTTTGTAGGATAGAAGCTTATGATTTTATTTTGTTTTATTGTTTAATTTGCATCTTTGTACTTTGGTCTTTGTAGGACTCCTTATTAAGTAGGCACACATTGAAACAATGTGCATTTTCAATGCAGATGTCGGAACTGTACTAAACTCAATCTTGCTACAAATCCATGGTCCTAATTATGATAGTTCATGTTCTCCTCTTTTCAATCTAACACTTTGCTCAACACATGTTGAATGCAGATTAGGGAGGGTGATGAGTGATGGTTGTGATTTTCAATGCAGAGTAATTATGTTGCTTGATCCCTGCACAGTGCAGCCTATGTTAACAAGTATTGAATATATCGTGTCACTCACATTGTCTTTAATTGACATGCTGATCATTTCAGCTTGGACGCGAGCAGCGTAGCGCGGGCTCAGAAGAAGTTCTAGTATATATATATACTAAGATTCTTGCGGTCGGGCGCGCGCTACACTGCACGCGTCGGTGAGAACAAAATGTGTTGAAGTGTTGGTATAATATCTAATATGTAGGGAGATTACGTAATTTATAAAAAATTAAAAAAAAAAATTAAAAAAATTAAAAACATGAATGCTTGTTATGGTGAATGATGGAATTAATTTAAAAATCTTGTACAATGGGTTTATTCTGTATCAATATACCTAAACTTCTGCCTTTTACCTCATCGGATCATATCTTTGAGCAATACGTCGAGCATCTTCAAAAGGAGCTCCCACTATCATAGCTCTAAGTGGTTCTGCTACCTGGAGACTGAGAAGTCAGATAAGTGAAACAATCTAAAAAAGCAACATAGTTTTTATCCACTGTATATTGAACAACTACTAAAACCAACTACAATTGATTCAAAAAATTCGTACACAGTGTACATTGAAATTTAAAAAGGTTGTGTTATTATAAACATTGTATTCATAGTAAAGGTAATTGTGAGAAAAATTGATGTGGATAACGAAGTCCAATGACCATGTTATGAAAGAAACAATAGCCAATATAATTATGACAAGAATAGAAATCCATTTTTTTGGTTCCGACTTCGGACTGCTCAAATTTATAGTATATGATTCTAAATTTGTAAGAGATATCATTAGAAGTACGTAATTTATGTGCAGGTGTAGTGCCACATGCCTTTGGTTTCCATTAGAAGTTAATGTAGATATTAGGAGATCAAATGTGTATGATCCAAGGGTGGCAGAAGATCTTGCTACTGCTCCAATAACATAAGAAAGATAAGGATTTATTTCTGCCAAGAGAACATAGTGAAATACCAAATGTCATTAGAACGAACCGAGCAAGATGGATTAAAGACATCACCAACCTAAATACCTAATCATATAATACCCCATGAATTCTTTATAAATAATAAAATACATGGTATAAATAAAATTAAAAAAACGTGTTCTAAAATACCAATTAAATATAGAAAATTAATGGCAAATTGACAAAGGAAAACACTTAATCACATCCATAAGAAACATCGGCTATAAGCAATAGCTCAAGAAATTTCCATCGATGTCGTAATGAACATAAGAATCCCCAGCTAGCAAGCAATGTTCCAGATAAGAAAAAAAACAAACAAATACACAAATGGATTAAGTCTTAAGAAGCTGTAATAAAAGCAATGAAACTTTGAATCTGATCAACATAATAAAAAAAAAAAACACACTATCAGTTTTGAAGCTAGATGAGAAATTAATTAAAGAAAAATACACACAAACCCAAGAAGAAGAGCAAGAAAACAACTTTTTCCTTTGGGCTTCGTCTTCCAAGTTCTCATTCGGGTTCTCCTTGTCTCAAATCTGGGATCCACACCCATTATAAACCAGTCAACCAACATATAGTTTTTAGCAAAAGAAAAATAAATTGCTGGAAGAATTTTTATAGGATTACCATAACTAAAAAATAACTCAGGAAATAAGAATTAGTATATATCAAGTTTATTCTGGATATGTTTCAATGCATTGCAAGCTACTCTTATATTGTAGTATGAGAGCATGATAAAAAAAACCTGTAACTCGAAAACTATGTCAATGGTTCAAATGTCAGCGGAAGATGCATGGGGGGACGTGGGATGCGAGGAATTGAGGGATTCATATATAACATGTAATCACAGCCACAAAGAGTGCTCAAATACTTACGCATTCTTATGAAGCTTCTCATCAGTGAATAAGAAGTGAAACTTAAAAATTGCAGCAAAAACATGAGCAAGACACGCAATGCCCTTGTTTTCCAGTTTAAATCTAAAGTTCTTGTGCTCATGATTGCATAACCCACAACAATTGCCTAGAATAAAAATTAAAAGCCACCATTTTCAACCACAATGCATGGGAAGAAAGAATTAAGTTCAGAAGCATCATAAACAAAATTATAAGGAGTAGGGCCAAATAGATTTCTAAACAACATGGAATTGGGGGATATGTCAGAGCTCAGAAGAACTAAATGTATCAATATAATGGAAACTTTCTCTCCGCAGTCTGCACCGAACAAACTCTGTCTCCTAGGTACTAAAATGTAAAATTAATACTCCCCCCGTCCAACTTAACTTGTTTTGTTTCACTTTTGCACACAATCCAAGACACTTTTTTCAACCGTTAATATCTTAAAATGTGTATAACAAAAAATTATGTAAAATATATATTCTAAAACTACATGATAATACGATTCTAACAAGATCCAACTCGACTATTTTTTCCAAATATATACATGCAATAAAATCGAGTCAAAGTAGAACAATGAACAGTGTCAAAAAGTCAAACAGGACACGTTAGCTGGGACGGAGGGAGTATCAGTATCTTTAAACTTACATGTTACAAGTTACAATGTAATTAGACCCGGCAATATGGGTAAATACACGTAGACACGACACGTACACGACCTGTGTTTTACATGTACGGGTCTTCAAAAAACAGATACGGGTCAAAACAGGTCGACCCGTTTAGTACACGAATACATTTTGGGTCAAATGCAGGTTTATCTGTTTTACCCGAATTGACCTGTTTTTTTTTATACAGGTCACCTGTTATCTGAATCAGACACATATCTGTATTTTACCTGTATATATTTAAGTACAATAGAATTAAATTTAAATAAAATATGCATAAGGTAAACTTTATGTTTAATATTGGATTTGAACTTTGGATTTTTTTTTTAAGTTTGAACTTTTGTATTTGAATGTTTGAAGATGAATTGCTGAGTCTATTAGGAATTTTAAGATTTGAATTATGGGAATGTAATATTTTATATTTTATTTTAAAAGTTTAAAAAGTAATTTCATATAATTTAGTATAATATAAGTAAACAGGTAAAATACAGGTAAACAGGTCACAGGTAAATTCGACATGCGTGTCCACATGTTCAAATTCACGTGTATACAGGTCGACACGCATGTGATCCGTTTTTGAAACAGGTCGTGTACAGGTTTTGAAATACGGGTAAATTCTAAAAACAGGTCGTGTACAGATACAGATCAAACAGGTAAACAGGTACTTGACACGTATAACATACACGACATGTTTACCCATATTGCCAGGTCTAAATGTAATAACATGCCAGGTGAACTACAAGATTGTCCAGAATACTAAATCAGCAAAAATATTAAAAATCATGGGAGGAACAAGATTACATATAGACGGGGAAGAAGAAAAACAGAAGCCAAAACAAAAAAAAAAAAACGAGCATGTTCTACAAAGTGCCGCAGATAGTTCCATTATTCAGCAGCAAAAACAAATAAAGATAACATAGTTTTTCACCTCAAGCATAAGAGATAACACAATAGGTTTCCAATAACCCTCTGTCAACTGTGCGAGAACTCCATTATTCTAGCAAGGACAACAGCATCTTCCTTGGATATATGCTTCAATCGTTTCTCAAAATCATCCTCATGTACTCTGAATAGAGCACCCCATATTCTCGACAACACTCTTTTATTCTTCTTGGCCTTCTTAACCTCAGCGTCTGTAGCGAGGACAGACTCTTCAGAACCAGCATCACTATTAAATCACCAACTGAATTACAAGAGCCAAAAAAAGTTTGGGAGAAGATGGCACCTACGATATGCATTTACACTAACATAGCACAGTGGCATATCTAAAAATCACCTACTGAAATCGAACGTAATGACAACATTGCTACCAAAATTTTCAAATTATTCTACCATTGAACCTAAAAAAGAATATATAGTAAAATGATAATAACCACAGCTCAAAATATTTTCCATTAAAGAGAATAAAAGCACAGCAGCAAAAACATGCTAGGCAAGGCAGAAATGTATAGAGTGGGTTGGATAAGAAATAAAGTTGCTAACGGCAAAACAATATGAGATCATTTTGTCTGTTCAGAGGAAGCTTACCATTCAATATTCAATGAGAAAAAAAAAAGACTTTCAGGTTAAAATTGAACCAAACACAGAAAATGAAGCACGGTGGTTTGTAACTGACTACAAACAAAATATATTTAAATCAAAACTACACTTGAAATGAAAAGAATTGACAAAATAAGTAATATGTAGGAAATTGCATCTGAAGAAAAATGAGAAACGAGAATGGTGATTAGCAAATCAAACCTAGCATTAATGATGGCATCAATATGCAACCTAGCACTATGGCATCCAAACACAATTGAAGCTAAAAATAAATGCTAAACAGCATGCAAAGTTACAAATATAAATAGAAAAGTCATGCTCCCAAAATAAATCACTACCGCCAATCCCGGTAAAATGACACGAGCTATGATGCCATCACCGACATTCAAATGGCTTGGTCCTGGATGAATGATTGGAGATTTAACAATTCCCTGTATAAGCGAGAACTATCAACTGTCTAACATCAAAATACTTGTTACTTGTTACCAATATTTCATGTTCATGTTAAATAGGAGTATAATCTGCAATGAGGCATGTGTATAGCTTCAATTAGTACATCGTTACCAGTATGACTACCTGATGTCTACTACATCAGGTACGTATGGTTACAGCACCATCACATAGATTAAAAAAAATGTGAAAGCATAATGTGCACTAACATTACATGATTTTATATAACTCAACAGATTAGATGCATGATGCAGAAAAACAGATTAATTAGAGTAGCAGATAGACAATAAATAAATAAATTAATTAATTAATCATATATATCAACACCCTATAACACTGAGGCAGATCAAGAGAATCACCAAACCTCAACATCTTAGGTGAATTATCAAATCTTACAAAGAGAAGCCAATAAATTGTACTTTTGAACCCCAACAAGATCAACATATTAACTTATATCTGTACATTTCTATGTAAAAACAAATCGGCAATATTCAAGTATTCCACACAGATAATTCAAGCCCACGGGGCAGCAATAGAGACTTTTACAAAGACCAACCCTCTAATAGTTAAATCATTTTTTTGTACTTTGTTTCCCCACGGTGCACAGTACCAAAAGAAAGTATCAAGAACCACAACACCGAAACAAATGACACAATATAGTTGCATTCAACAACAGTTCATACCAAAAAGGTGAGGTGGGCAAGGTGCACATGCAAAACTGGTAGAGTATGAAGTTTCACGTGGCAACAACCAGCTCGGAAAAGGCAAACTTCCTTGCTTTGAACCTTGCTGGATCAAGGCTGGGCCTAGCGCTGAAAGTACCGTTAGGCTCCATCGCCCCGTCCCACCAAGCTGAATGAGACACAACCTCATATTTCTCCTCCTCGTATTTAGGCGGGATCACCTTCGAAGCATCTAATCGCAATAGCCCATGAAACCAATTACATATCAAGAACAATGGCAGGAGGACATACATGATTCTAAAACACCAAACAATATAGCACAGGGAAGTGGAAAACCTTAATACCAAAATCAAGAATATCCCAAGACCCAAATCCCATCAGATTAGAGAATCCAACATCAGGCATATTCAATAGGTTTTCAAAATATATATACCCGAAAGGGGCGTCCTGTCATATTCGGCATTGCTTTTCCTCGGTTGGTTGATAACATCAGTGGTGGCGGATGAAGATTGGACAGAAACCAAGGCCAATTACGGCCTGGAGCAAGGCAGGGGCAGCGGGGGGTAGCGGAGACGCAGAGGCGCGGTGGCGCGGCCGACAGACAGCAAGGCAGAGGGATAGCGGCGGGGAAGGAGTGGCGAGCGGACAGCGCAGGCTTCTATGCTACCGGCGGAGGCGTGCCGGCAGTTCCACACACATAGTATGACGGAAGCGCGAGATAGAGCCGCCGAGCAACCGTGCGCTTTAATCGCCAGATTGTTTAAATGGGAATTTTGGAGGAGAATTGGGGAGGAACCATAAGACAATAGAAACAAGCACGGAAAAGGAAGAAAGAAGTATCGAAGAACAACAATTGGGGAAGGCTTCAGCAATTGGGGGAGGGTTATTTCTTGGAGCAAAATTGGGGAAAATATCGAATGAGGAAGACTCGGAAGTCAGAACAAGAATCACGGGCAAAAAGGTAAGGAGGAAATTTCGAGGAAATTGCACCTGGTTTGGGGTGGGGAAAATGAGCAGAGATCAAGGTAGAATGGAAAATTCAAATTGAACATTACTGTACATAAGTCAGCCATTAAGTTTCACATAGTATATACTTATTTAAGATATTGGCCCTGTTTGGCAAATAAGCTAAACGAAATTAGCTTATTCTATTCATTTTAAGTAAAATTAGCTTATGTAAAAAGACAAAATAACTTAAAACAGTGTTCAATCAGCTCTTTTTGAAACCGCTGCAAATAGCAGCATTTTGAAATTTAGCTTATTCTAGGCAAAATAGTCTCGAAATTATCAAACAACTAATTTTAACTAATTATTACTCACAAAATCAGTTAATAGCTAACAGCTAGTTCCCAAACAGGGCCATATATACTAGTCTTGGACCAAACATTTCCGAATATGAATATTGAGGTAACAATCTTGCTATCTTTTATTAAGATTAACGGTGCGTTTGGTTGCAGGGATCTTAGATTATCAGTGGGAATGTGATTGCTGGGAATATAAGATTACTGAGAATATGAGGTTGCTGGGAATCTTATTTTTTAATGTTTTAAGATTATTGCGTTTGGTTATATTGGGAATCTTAGATTTCCCATTCTAATAGATTTACCATAATGTCCTTGAATTTCAATTGAACGAATATTATAAATATGTCATTTTGCTACACAATAGAAATATTTAAAAAAGGTTTATTTTTTAAAATATTGAAAATTCATTATATGTAATTTATTGTATGATAATTACTTATTTAATAAATCCTTATTATTTTTGTTTTATATGTTAGAAGAAAAATAAATTTTATGAAAATATGAAAAATATATATTAAAATATGAGAATATATATTAAAAAATATATATAATTAAAAATTTTTAATTGATTTTTTAAAGTTAAATTTCATATATTAATATTTTTTTAGAATACAAATATCTAAATTTATAAAATAAAGTAAGTATAAAAAGTGAAGGTATAAAAGTCAAATTAGTATAAAAGTATGATTCTGTTGGGGCCACAAAAGATAGTGGGCCACGAAGAGAAAAATTGGGCCATAAAAGATGGGCCGAAGAGGGACTTCTAAAGAAATTTGAGTTTGAGAACCATTGGGCCGAAGAATCAAAAGAGAACGATCCAAAACAGCAGGAGAGACCCGAAAGGAAGAAAGCTTCGGGAGGGAAGGATTTCGGCCGAAATGATATCAAGTCAGCCGATTGAAGCGAACAGTGGAGTCGGCTTAGGGGAATCGGCCGGACAGCGGTTATTTCAGCTCCGGCTATAAATAGGGGATGCCATGCACAAAATCAGAGAGATCAATCCAACCCCCAAAATCCCTTTATCAAATTTACTTCTTTGTATCTTTATTGCTTTCCTTTACTGCTTTCCTTTACAGTTTTTCCTAGATTCTAGCTTAGCTCATAGCGGTTACTTCCAAGTTCACCGTTGTTTCTCAACAACCGGTAGTTTGGTTCTAGTTTTTCCGGTGAATTCGCCGTTGTTTCTTAACAACAGGTAGATTCTCCATTGTAGTTTGTTGCCATTTGAATACTAAAGAACATTCAGTCAAGTTTGGGCGTAATTAGTCAAGTTTGGGTGCATTATCATTAATCCGGACCCGTAACCAGTTTGATCCTTTCTCCGGTAGCCTCCCTTGAGGAGAAAAAGGTCCTTTTGGCGCACCAGGGCCAGAAACAGTGGCACGCCCAGTGGGACGCGAAATGGCATTCGAACAAGCAACTCCAGCGGTTAACACGACGGCGAGGATTGATTTGCCGCCGATCCAGGAAGAGCGCGCAGCAGAAGCCGGAGAATTCCCCCCAGGGTTCCCCGGACCATCACGCTTCCACAATCAGGAGTTTTCAAATGATGATTTAACCCCGCGGTTCCGAGATCAGGTTCAATTTATGGTAGAGGCGGCGGTTACTAATTCGGTTCGCCAAATAGAAGGCAATATCCTGGCAGCCATGCCAGCTATGTCCAGAGCCGAAATAGCGAGGAATATGTATCCGATGGGAACGCAGCAAGCTCCAATGGCGCAAAATCCACCACCTGCGATGCAAAATCCTCATAATTTTCAACAGCAGGCCTTTCGGCCGCCAGGAGGGCACGGAGCTCGGCTTTTTGTCCCTCCGCAGCAAAGGTACGATCAGCAACAGAATCAACCGCCTCAACCAGCTGGTCAACCACCTACTCCAGTGGTCCAACAACAATACGCACCACAGCACCAAAATCCACCACAGCTGGTTGACAGGGAGTTAATTGCTGAGATTATTCGTACTCAGTTTGGAAATATCATCGGCCAGGAGAATAGGCCGATGTATCGGAAACCTTATCCAGATTATATTGAGGAGCAGTATCCACTGCCTAGAGGAGTAAAGGTTCCAGATTTTAACACTTTTTCCGGAGAAGTCGGCCGCTCTACAATTGAGCATATTGGCCGATTTACAGCTCAATGCACCAGAATCGCGCAAAATGATTTTCACAAGTTGATATTGTTCAGCTTGTCGTTAACTGGCCCAGCATTTGAGTGGTACATCAATTTGCCAGCGGGATCGGTCAATACATGGGCCGAGATGGAGCGGTTATTCCATGACCGATTCTATAATACCAGTCCTGAAGTTTCGGTAGTTGATTTGACGTCAACCAAGCAGAAGGCATCCGAATCAGTTACTGAATTCATTGAAAGGTTTTATGCAGTAAAGGCTCAGATGAAAACCATGCTGCTTGAGCATGAATATATTCAAATCCTGAAGCAGAATTTAAAGTTTGCCATCAAGGACAGATTGATGGTTACAAGACCAAGGACTGTGGCCGAATTAACGGCCGAAGCTATAAGGATGGAGACTTATTTGGCAGAACAATCGGCTTTCAAATCAAGCCGAAGTCAAAGTGGAAGATCACAACCTATCCAGTCAGCTGCCTGATTTGCTGAGTCTCTGGATAGATGTGACGTCCAGGAAGAGTACAACATGGATGACATTCCCGCATTAGCCGAAGTTGCAAGGACAGAATTAATTATAAAAAAGCCTATGACTTGTCCAGCACTTCGGCCAGCCAGAGGCAAGGAGAAAGAAGGAGGAGATGAATCTCAAAGGTTTTACTCTTTCGACTTGTCACAAATGGACGAAATATTTGATTATTGCCAGAAGAACGGATTGCTAGAGTTTAAAGGAAACCATCCACAGCCCACCAAGGATCAGTTGGAAGCCGGATGGTGCAGATTCCATGGATCGGCTACTCATTCCACGGCGGTTTGTGGACATTTTAGGAAGCTAATTCAGAAGCATGTCGATGATGGGAAGATGAAGTTCCCAGATAGGCTTATGGCGATCGATAAGAATCCGTTCCCTGTTGCCAACATGGTGATGGTGCATCCTGACCAGAATAGATCTGTGCATGACCGATTGGGGTATCAAACATCATCTAGCAAGAGTTCTGTGCACGATCGGCTTGGAGATCGGCCATCGGCTCAGAAGTCAGGAGTATGGAAACGATTAGGATCTCCAAAGGGAAAGGAGAAAGTTACAGATGTTTTCGACCGATTGGGGAATTATGAGGTAAAGGAGTGGATCAAGCAATCGGAGAAACATCAGGAGATCGAGATCGGAGATAAGAGCGAGAGGCCAACGTTGAAAATCATAACTAACGGATAGGATTCAGAGATGAAGTTAACAGCTGACAAGCAGAATGGAAAAACTGTGATTCAGATCACAGTTCGTGAAGAAGCTGTCAGTCCCGAAATGAAGAAGCTCAGAAGGCCACCAGCAAATACTCAGGTAGGCCGATGGGTCCAAAATTCTTCAGAAAAAAGGCATTTCGGCCAACGCCGGTTTGACCATTAAGCCTGGAGGGCAGAGAAGAGAAATGTTCTGAAAGGAAAGGGATCATATCGTACTTTCAAACGAAGAATGCAACGACTTAAACCAACTGCTGTTTCTGAGCAAGAGGAGTATGATATGATGTATATGGAAGAGGACTTCCCAGACGATTGTTCGTTCTCGGAAGAAAGAATACTCAATAGAGTATTTTCGGCTCGTTTGAAGTCCGAAGGGAAAGAAGAGAGGAAGCCGAAAGAAGGACAGGATCGGTTAAAGAACAAAACTGAATTTCGGCCGAAAGTAATACAGCCGAAAATCGAAAACGAACAGTCGAAACCAAATGAAGAATGGAAGCCTAGGCCAATCCGAACAAGGGAATGGAAGCCAAAAACAAGTATTGTTCCGAATAGTGATACACTTTCAATCGGACAGTTCAAATTCGGCTTCGGGTCTAGTGCAAACATGGTGGGAGTGACCACAACAGCAGAGGAGGAGTACTGGTCTGATTCCGAACCAGCCGTGGTCTTCTGCCAGAAAGAGGGAGAATATTTTGGCGATGAAGAGCCCATTGTGGATTTCTGTTTCGCCAAACTTGAAGCATTTCGGCCTGAGGCCGAAACTGAGAAAGTAGCTGAAGAAGGCTATGAGGCGTTTGTCCCGGAAGCTCAACCAAGCACGATTCTACCGCCGACAGCAAAAATGTCTCAACATGTGAGACCTTTGTATGTGAAGGGTTGGGTCAATGGGAGACCGCTTAGAAGAATGTTTATTGACGGAGGAGCAACCGTCAATATCATGCCATTGGCTACACTGACAAAGATAGGCCGTTCAAAGGAAGATCTACTCCCTACAAGGATGAAAGTATTGAGGTTTGTGGGAGCCCAAACTGCGGCCGAATGGTGTATTTTGGTGGATGTAACGGTCGGAACGATATCGATTCCGACCATGTTTTTTGTTGTAGATGCCGAAGTTCCGTATGCGGCCCTTTTAGGCCGATGCTGGATACATACATCTCGTTGTTTGCCGTCAACGCTGCACCAGAAAGTGTGGTTCTGGAAAAAGGATGGCACAGTTGAAGAAGTGGAAGGAGACCAACCTCCGTTTCCAGTCAGCTCAGCCGGCCGAATTGATGCGGTGTTATACGAAGAACCCATACAACCATTCCTAGCGGTGGTAGGGGATCGGTACCCGCAGGTTGTCGAGTGTGATTGGACAGATTTGGGGTTTAAGGTCAGATATCAGGCCGACGAACGGCCAGTTGAAGAAGAAAGTAAATGATGGATGCACAACCGAATCAAGCAATCGAGTTCGAATCGGCCGAACTCGGAGTTTCAGATGACAAAGCAGGATGGAGCGACTTAATGGATGCAATTCCAAAATGAACACCGGATTTCAAGGCTCAAGACCCCTTGAAAATGGTCAATGTTGGTACAGATGAGCACCCGAGGGAGATCCCATTGAGTGCAAATTTAGATCAACAGATGACAAGCCGATTCAAGGAGGTCCTAATCGAGTTCAAGGATTGTTTCGCATGGGATTATACAGAGATGCCAGGACTGGAGCGATCGATTGTGGAGCATAGACTGCCAATCAAAGAAGGGTTCAGGCTGCATAAACAGCCGGCCAGGAGGGCAGCGCCCGAAATAGTTCCTAGAATAAAAGAGGAAATAGAAAAATTGTTAGCGGCCGGATTTGTGAGGCCAGCTAAATATGTAGATTGGTTATCGAATATTGTTCCTGTAATAAAAAAGAATGGGAAGTTGAGAGTTTGTATCGATTTCAGAAATATTAATATAGCCACTCCTAAAGATGAGTATATGATGCATATTGTTGATTTGTTGATTGATTCGGCCGCAAAACAGGGGATGTTGTCATTCATGGATGGATATTCAGGATACAACCAAATCTTTATGGCCGAAGAAGATGTTCATAAAACTGCATTTCGGTGCCCGAGAGCCATAGGAATATACGAATGGGTAGTAATGCCATTCGGTCTGAAGAATGCAGGAGCTACTTATCAAAGGGCCATGAATTACGTTTTTCATGATCCAATAGGCGAATGTGTTGAAGTCTATATCGATGATGTCATGGTCAGATCTGGAGATATGGAAAGCCACTTGGACGATTTGCGGAGGGTGTTCGCAAGAATGAGATTACATGGAGTGAAGATGAATCCAGCTAAGTGTGCTTTTGGAGTGCAAGCAGGAAATTTTCTTGGGTTCTTGGTACACAATAAGGGCATAGAAGTTGATGCAAATAAGACCAGAGCAATCCAAGAAGCCAGGCCTCCACATGATAAGAAGAGTCTGCAGAAATTCCTTGGAAAGATCGGTTTCTTGAGGCGATTTTTGGCAAATGCGGCCGGAAAGTCGAAACCATTAACCGATTTACTAAGGTTAAAGAAAGAGGAGGAATTCATATGGGGAGGTGATCAACAGAAAGCCTTTGAGCAATTTAAGCAAGCCTTGGTGAATCCACCAGTGTTGGTCCCTCCAGTTTTAGGTCGACCGCTCAAATTGTATATAGCAGCAGCCGAAGAGTCTATTGGAGCGTTGTTGGCTCAAGAGGACGATGAAGGAAGAGATCGGGCGATTTACTATCTAAGCCGAATCCTTAGGGATGCCGAATTAAGGTACTCGCCGATTCATAAATTGTGTTTAAGACTTTATCATGCATGTCAAAAGTTGGAATATTATATTCAACCACGGCAAGTGATAGTGATAGCTTCGGTTGATATAGTAAAAATTATGATGAACGATCCCATCAGTAGCCGAAGAATGGCTAAGTGGGCCATGAAGTTAAATGCATATGACTTGAAATATCAGCCACTTAGGGCTATGAAAGGGCAAATTGTAGCCGATTTTTTGGCCGATCATGTAATGCTCCCAGTGTCCGAAGACATCGGGGATCAAGTTCGGCCGAAAGAAATAAATGAGGAAGGAATCGTATATCTGCAACCATGGATAATGATGTTCGATGGTTCAAAAGCCTCTTCAGGAGTTGGAGCAGGGTTTACTCTACATACACCGGAGGGCAAAATATATAAGTATTTCGTACAGTTACCGAAGTCATATACGAATAACCAAGCTGAATATAAGACATTAATCTCGGGATTACGACGACTTATAGAAGAAGGAGTAAGAGCTATCGTAATCAGAGGAGATTCACAAGTGGTTATTCAGCAGCTGTTAGGAGATTTTTCAGTCAAAAGTTCCCAATTAATTGGATTGTACGAAGAAGCAATCGGTTTGTTAGAAGAATTCGACGAGGTATACATCGAATATATTCCAAGGGAGAAAAACGAATTAGCTAACGAACTGGCTCAGCATGCAGCTAGGTATCGACTGATGCCGATAGCGGGAAATTTGGAAATATATTTGGCCGAAACTGAAAAGGCCGAATGGATAAAAAAGATAGCGCAGACCTTGGAAAATCCATCCGAAGCTAGTCCAGTCGAGAAGCAGAAAGTGATGGATTATATAGTGATAGGAGGGTTACTCTTTAAGCGAGCCATTGATGGAGTGTTACTCAGATGCGTCGGAGAAGAAGATGCTAAAAGAGTAATGGGAGAAGTCCATGAAGGAATATGTGGCGCGCATCGTGCAGGAAAATCGATGAAATGGAGTATTATTCGGCTGGGATATTATTGGCCGAATATGGGATTGATTGTGAGAAATATGCCAAAGGATGCCGCGAATGTCAGAAGCATGGGCTGATTCAAAAGTTACCGGCCGAAGAGATGCACATAATGATTAAGCCATAGCCATTTCGGGGATGGGCTATGGATATAATTGGGAAGATTTATCCTTCTTCATCAAAAAGGCATGAGTTTGTGCTAGTGGCAACGGACTATTTCACAAAATGGGCCGAAGCTCAGGCTTATGTCAGCATTTCGCAAGAAGAAGTGATTGAATTTATTAAGAGACAATTGATATATAGATTTGGAATTCCACAAACGATTCTAACAGACAGAGGAACTGTATTTGTGGGAGAAAAAGTCAAGGCCTTTGCGAAAGAATATGGGATAAAGATTGTGCATTCGTCGCCTTATTATCCGCAAGGGAATGGACAGGCAGAGGCCACAAATAAGCAGTTGATAGGGATTATAAAGAAAATGATAGAAGATCAACCAAGAAAGTGGCATGAGAAGTTATCGGAAGCGTTATGGGCTTATCGAAATGCCAAGACTTCAGCCACTGGATTTACACCATTTCGGCTGACTTATGGAATGGACGCAGTACTTCCAGCCGAAATAACAGTGTCGACCTTAAGAACAAGCCAAGCAGATCTAATGACGGCCGAACAATATGATTGTACGATGAAGAATGAATTATTGGAAGTTAATTCTGATTGGGTGCAAGCATTTGAGAATTTGCAGAGAAATAAAGATATTGTGGCCGATTGGTATAATAAGCGAATCCGTGTGAAACGATTTGAAGTCGGCGATTTAGTTTGGAAAGTTATATGGCCACCTAAACAGAAAGATGGCCGATTAGGTAAGTGGAGCCCCAATTGGGGGGGCCATTTATTGTTCAGACGAAATTACCGAATGGAGCATACATGTTGGTGGATGAAAATAGCGAACAGATGTCAAATCCAGTAAATGCAAGATATATGAAGAAATATTATCCATCAGCATGGGATTAAACATCAAGTGAGGCGAAAAAGTAAAGATTTTATTGCAGAAACGGTACTACTTCGGCCGAGGACGGCGTCGATAGTCCGAAATTACAATATACAAGGGAAACGTCCTATGCTAAGCAGGCATATACAAGGGAAATGTCCTAAAAGAAGGAACTGAAGGATTCCCAGCCTCATACAAATGCCGCCTAGAGATATCGGCGTAGGCGAGACCACTGATTTCAGAACAGCAGCACCGCCGATTAACCTAACCACCTAGCCTCGGCCCCTGGGAACGCTAGAACGAATAGTACAACGTCCCAGAGATAGAAGTCAAATTCAGGTGCAGCTTCCGCACTATATCAGAAAAAGATATGAGAAGTGCAGCGAGGAAGTCACCAAAGGTGGTGGAAGGGAGAAGAGAATGGGGAAACCACAAAAAGAAGTGGGTTCCCCGTTAGAAAAGGTCCGACAGGATATGCAACCGCAAAGTAGAAAAGAGGAACATCCGCATAGCCGTCGAGACCTGCATTTGGAATAATAAATGAAGATCCTCGCCCATACTAGCATGATGAGAGGGGTGTTAGCTGAACTCGTGCCGCATGGGCGGAAAGTTTTCGTATCACGTCTGGAAATCCTTGAAGAAACATGGTTCAGAAACCATGGGGGCACTGGAGATAAGGGATTGAATAAAGGAAAAAGGAAAGCCATATTGAGTTGAGGAAATGATGGATAAACATGGATAAAAGCCAAGTATTTATATAAGAAGGATAAGTACTTGGCAGGGGAAGCGGTCAATATTAAATGTTATTTATGGGAAAACGATACAGCTGATTCCCGGAAAAAGCTGCTAACATCCAGGAATCAGTAGTGAAGAAGACCGAAAAAATCGTGGAATGAATCAGATGCGGATCGTATTGCAGAAATAAAAGGATACGAATCCTAGTACATCCCGTCGGCCAAATGCAATCTACAAAAAAAAAAAAAAAGAGGGCCGAAAACAGTCGGTGGAAATAGCCGAAACCCATATTTAAAAGCAAAATAGGGCGAAATTTCGGCCCATATACATAGTCAAAACAACACAAAGGAAACTAATGATCAGCGCTGTCGTCGAAAAGGATATCGTCGTCCAATCCTTGGAGAGCGTCGATAGAAGGGTTAAGGGTAGACATCATCAAATCGGAATCCGCTGTCGAAGAAGGGCCAGGAACGCTGCTTGAAGAAGGACGATCGGTGGCCAAATTAGCGCCAACATCAGACTTCCCTGAGACAAGTAGGAGAAAAGGGACGATGAAGTAAGAAGACATAAAGAGTAAGCAAATGACAAAAGGGGAAAATACAGAATACCTGCAAGGACTTTTGAAGATGAAGGAACATCACCCGACGGGGAAGATTCCATCTCCGACGGGTCCAAATGGAATAAAGATGGAGGGGAAAGAACGTGAGCCGTACTCTTCCCACCAAGGCTTTTGATAGCCGTATCAAGGTGGCCAACCAAAGATTGAGTATCGGCCCACTTCTCCTGAAAGGTACCAATTATGTAGTCATTGAAATTTGACCGCAGGGACAAGTAAGAAGCATTCCGGTGGGAGTCCAAAATCTTTGCTTTAGGAGCTTCGGCCGATTGACGGAGAGATTTTATTGATCGTCTCAAACCGGCCGATTTCTGTCTAGTTTGATCTAGAACTAATTGCAGCTCCTGCTCCTTTTGTTGAAGTTTGGATATCTCTGAGCGGATCAAAGAAAGATCCTCGGAGTACTTATGCTCCCGGGATTCTGTTTCAGAAAGGATATCCATTTGAGCCCGATACTCCACCGAATAGTTGTTGAAAATAACTTGAGAAGTTGCTACAGCTTCATGTTCGGCGGCAAGTTTGCTTCGCATCTCTAAGTGTGCTCTCAATTCTTGATCCAAAGAAATGACAGACTTCATAATCGTCTGAAGAGGGCCATTCAGGTTCAACAGAACAATCTCCTCATGGAAGTGCTGTTCCAGATGGGACAAAAGAAGAAGGATTGGTTTCGGATTGACAATTTCTACATCGGATTGTCTAGCGATCAGGTTACACAACTTTCCTAAACAATCTCCGAGATGTGCTGAAGGATCTGACGGGAGAGAGGTCGAAGGCACAGGAGAGAATAATTCATCCAAGACATGCCGATCAGGAAATGGAGACAAAGGGGCCGGGTTGGCAGAGGTGTTATCGACAGTCGTACCACCAGGTATAGGATCAAGAAATGCCAAAACCGCCGAAGATGGAGGTACAGTGGAATCCCCGACTGGCCGGAGGAGGTCAACAGAAGGAAAGATAACAGGATCAGTTGAAACATGATCCTCAACCAATTGCCGGGGTTCGGCCAAAGAAGGATCAATGGGAACAGCCGAATCAGTAACACCAGTCGAAACACGGGGGTCAGCAATAAGGAAATCCGAAGCTGCGGTCGAGACAGGCGAAATGGTGGACAATGGTAGAGCAGAAGAAATCTAAAAAAAAAATGATGAACGAATGATGATCGGATGAAAAGGGGAGTGAAAAAAATAAAAGAGAAGGAGAAGAGAAGTGGGAAAACAACAAACCATAAGGCCAGCGGAGGGAATTCTGCCGAGGGGAGAGCAAGGGGAACGCTTCCGAGTTTGTATATGAGGAAGAGAGCTGGCAAAAGGGGCCGACGACGAAGCAGGTCTTTTTCGGCCAGGATCCGAAGTAGAAGGACGGAGGATACCTAAGTTCAAAATGACAGCTGAATGAATAACACAAGATGGAAAGAAGATAATAGTTAAGAAAAAAGCATACCTGGGCGAGAAGAAGAAGGCGAATCAAGACGACGTTGGAGAGTGGAATCCGGTGACGACAGAGGATAAGAAGAGAAAGGCAAAATGGGCAAAAAACCACTCCGACGCAGTAGTGGGTTGAGATCAGCACTAAAAAAAGTACGAGCAACACCGTCCCACCAAAGTCGAAAACGAGACGTGGAAAGCCCAGGGCGAACAAGGAATTTCGGAACATCAAAACTGATTAAACGCCGATGATGAGTAGAACATAGTCGGCGGCTGGAACAGGGAGTAAGTCGTTTGTCAACCCGACAAGCCTCTACCAAATCCTGGCCGAAACCAAATTGGCGGCTAACCAAATGAGGATTATAAACCTCAGAAGGAATGGTAGCATTTGGAAGAGCCATAGAACCATTGAAAATATGACGAGGAAGAATGCAACGATTCCAAACTTGAGCGAGAGGTAAGGGAATGAGGTCGCCAAAAGGAGCAGTGGCAATCTCTTTCACCCAAGTAAACTCGGTTCCCCGATAGTGATACTGAGAAAAGGATTGATCAGAAGTTCAGCCTAGGAAATAACTGATCCAATGAGGAACCGACATAGCGGGAAACGATGTACCTAGAAGATCGGGGCCAATAAAATAGTCAGGCCGAATGTGATGGGGATGGAAACCAGAAATGTCACGGAAATGCCAAACCAACCATAGGTGAATAAACCATAAAGGACCTCGAGCCTTGTCCGGGGATCCTTTCTCCCAACCCGAAACAGTAGCCGATATGCCTGCATATAGATGAGCCAGGAAGAAATCGGCCAATGGTAAGGTGTCATTGGCAATAATCGCAGAGGCCAGAGGATATGTTTCAAGAAGAACCCCTTTAGAAGAAGCGCACCAAAAGAACCGCGTCAGAAAGTACATCAAGAAGGCCAATGGTTCTTAAGAGTGAGGAACGGGAGAGGAAGCATCACTCTGATGGTTAACTATCCAATTACTAAAAGAGTTGGAAGACGGGAAACCAGTAGACTTCTCTGTAGGGCGAGATTCAGAAGAAACACCGAGATTATCCCCGCGAACGTAAAGACTTAAGAGGAGTTTCACATCCTGAATGGTGGGAGTCATTAACCCCCAAGGAAAACAAAAGCAGTTCACAGAGGAATTCCAAAAACACAAAAGTGCCTGAATGGGGCGAAGGTCAGTTGGAAAAGGCAAAGTACTGAGAACGATCAATCGACGGATAGAAGAGTTGGACCAGGAACCACGGCAGTGGGGCTCGAGATGGCGATACCAGGCCACATAATCGGCAGGGGGTGAAGGCCAGTTAGTGAAGGGTGAAGCGAAGAGTTGAGAGGAGAAGTAAGAGGAATACAGGGGTATAGAACGGTTTTCAGAGAAAATACGAGCGGTACACTCATCGATTTCTTCAGGAATACCCAATGGGCCTAAGGAATAGAAATTTTCAGGAAGATAACGAACTGCAGAATGAGAAGCGAAAGAGCTCTCAATCTTGAGGAGTTCTGACGAAGGAACGGGAATAGATTGGGGATCCATTGACGAAGACGAGTAGAGAGAAATGAAGGAAATGAAGTTGAAGGGACGGTTTTATGCTGAAGGCAGAGGTTAATGATGACGGGATTCCTCGAAAAGAAGAAATAACCGTTAGGAAGAACGAGAGAAGAAATTACTTGAGCTCTTTTCCAGACGAAAAACCGCCAAGTAAGGAGGGCATCTGTTGGGGCCACAAAAGATAGTGGGCCACGAAGAGAAAAATTGGGCCATAAAAGATGGGCCGAAGAGGGACTTCTAAAGAAAATTGAGTTTGAGAACCATTGGGCCGAAGAATCAAAAGAGAACGATCCAAAACAGCAGGAGAGACCCGAAAGGAAGAAAGCTTCGGGAGGGAAGGATTTCGGCCGAAATGATATCAAGTCAGCCGATTGAAGCGAACAGTGGAGTCGGCTTAGGGGAATCGGCCGGAGAGCGGTTATTTCAGCTCCGGCTATAAATAGGGGATGCCATGCACAAAATCGGAGAGATTAATCCAACCCCCAAAATCCCTTTATCAAATTTACTTCTTTGTATCTTTACTGCTTTCCTTTACTGCTTTCCTTTACAGTTTTTCCTAGATTCTAGCTTAGCTCATAGCGGTTACTTCCAAGTCCACCGTTGTTTCTCAACAACCGGTAGTTTGGTTCTAGTTTTTCCGGTGAATTCGCCGTTGTTTCTTAACAACAGGTAGATTCTCCATTGTATTTTGTTGCCATTTGAATACTAAAGAACATTCAGTCAAGTTTGGGCGTAATTAGTCAAGTTTGGGCGCATTATCATTAATCCGGACCCGTAACCGGTTTGATCCTTTCTCCGGTAGCCTCCATTGAGGAGAAAAAGGTCCTTTTGGCGCACCAGGGCCAGAAACAGATTCCCACCTAAAACACTTACGGGCTGTTTGGTTCGTGGGAATCTAGGATTCTCAAAGGGAATCTCAGTAGGGAATATAACATTCCTTTGTTTGGTTTGGGAAAATCTTTCACGTGGTAATCTTGGATTCCCATCCAAGTGGGAATCTTGAAGAGTTTTGATGGGAATGTGATTCCCATCTGTAGCCCAGGTATTCTGAGATTACCGGGCATCTTTTATTTTATATTATATTAAATTGTCTTTTATACCCTTTAAAATTTTAAAACCATACATCAACCCATTATAACATTTTTAACGCTAAACACTGTGTAGCCCTAGGAAGACATATGTTCTGTATCACCTGCCGTCTTCTCCAAATTCCGCCTCTGCCGTCTTCAAGTCTCCAGAGGAAACGCCATCATATTCTTGCATTTTATAATTCTGGAAGTCTCCAGTATTGTTTACCCTGCAATAAGTGCGTCTCCAGAATTGTTTACCCTTCATATTCCTGCGTCAGACGTCTTCAAGTCTCCGAATTCCGCCTCTGCCGTCTTCAAGTCTCCAGAATTGTTTACCCTTCATATTCTTTCATTGCAGGTTAGATGAATTTGCAGATTCTTGAATGAGTTATTTTATAGTTATAGAAAGAAGCATCTTTTTTCCCCTTTTTTCCTGAGTGTTAGTAACTCCATCTCTGAAGACGCACTTTGATTTCAATTCCACAAATGCGATACAAAACTTATTATTGTAGTGTACACAACCCTATATGCAGGTACCAAACATTTCATAAAATTGATCCCTTTATTGCTTTTTCCTGTCTTTATTAGTTTCTACATCTATTCTCGAACAGCTGCTCATGTGAAGTGAACCCTATAAATTTGGTTACAGTATTTATACCTGATTTTCTGTAACTGTCTGAATTTCTTCTCCTGTTGATAAGTGTAATAGAACTTGTGAACTTGTTGCCCTTGGAGCTCGTGATTTCTTAGTTGTTTTGACTCAATTATTTAAAATGTTTAGCCAGTTGTTCATAATTGTAATTTTAATGTTTTAAACTTTGCCTATATATTTCAATTATTCAATTTTGATGGGTGTTTATTTTATTTCTAAACAGTTATGCCTCGTTTGCTCGTAAAAAAGAAGATGAGAATGGTAGTATGTAGTATATATTCACAGATGGAGAGAATAGAAGAGTTCATTATTATGTTAATCTTGCGTGGTATTGCTATGGTTGCAATAAATAAGGTTAGAAGGGACAAGATCACATATGCTGGTCAATATTTACCTAGGTCAATATTGAGAACAAGTAATATGAACAAAATGCTTTTTGAAAGTGATAAGGCATTAATTGATAACTGTAGAATGGATAGAAAAGCTTTTCATAAGCTTTGTTATTTGTTACAAACTCAAGGGGGTCTGAGATCAACTAGGAACATGAATATAGATGAAATGGTAGTTAGTTTCCTACACATCCTTGCTCACCATATTAAGAATAGAGTAGTCAATAGACAAGTAGCTAGAAGTGGTGAGACAATAAGTAGGCAATTTCATGCAGTTTTGAAAGCTGTATTAAAATTGCACAACTTGCTACTTGCTAAGCCTGAACCTATCCCATATAATCATCTTGATGGAAGGTGGAAGTATTTTAGGGGTTGTCTTGGGGCTCTAGATGGCACACACATTAAAGTAAACGTGGGAATTCATGATAGACCTAGATACAGGAATAGAAAAGGTGACATTACAACAAATGTTCTTGGTGTATGCACACCCGATATACGGTTTATTTATGTTTTGCCTAGCTGGGAAGGGTCTGCTGCAGATGGGAGAGTAATAAGGGATGCACTCAATAGAGAGAATGGATTGAAAGTCCCACAAGGTAAACAAAGTTTGTACTAAATACTTTGATATTTCGTATTAAAAATATGCTTCTACATATATATTATTTTACTTATGTTTAATCTTCAATTAGGATGTTACTATTTGGTTGATGCTGGATATACAAATGGGGAGGGCTTTTTGGCACCTTATAGAGGGCAGAGATATCACTTGAATGAATGGAGGCATGGCTACCAACCCGCAACACCACAAGAGTATTTCAATATGAAACATTCTCAAGCAAGAAATTGCATTGAGAGATGTTTTGGTATCTTGAAAGCTAGATGGGCTATTTTACGAGAAAAATCCTTTTATCCTGTGCAAACCCAATGTCGAATCATCACTGCATGTTGTTTGCTTCATAATTTCATTAGAAATGAAATGTCAGTGGATCCACTTGATACAGAAGATGAACAAGCTCGTCCTACTAGTCAAATTGAAGAGGATGAAAATTTCATACGATTTTGTGAGACCAGTGATACTTGGTCTGCTTTTAGAGAAAATTTAGCCCAAGAAATGTTTACAAATTGGCAAACTTCTAGGAATTTTTGAGAACTTTTTATGCAGTATTCTTTATTACTATATCTGAACATGAATAAATTAATATCCTTTTGTTTATCATTTTGAGTTTGTTGGGTTGCATCCAATTGTTATAATTTATACAGGTTTATAATTATGGAGGCTTCAAACAATCAACACCCAAAGAATGGAAGGGGAAAAGGGAAGACACATGTTCAGTGTCCCAATGAACCAACAAAGAAAAGGAAGAAAATAGGTTCTAACTTGGAAGCTATTGACCATGACGACATTGTAGAAATTGCTACACCTAGTGTAACAAAAAAACAATGGACTCGAGCAGAGGATGCTGTACTGGTTGAATGTATGATTATGATGAAGGAGAGCATGAAATGGAAAGCAGATAATGGATTCAAGTCAGGGTACTATGAAGCCCTTGGGAAGTTGGTTAACGAAAAACTGCCAGGAGCAAATATATTAGTAAATCCACATATCCTATCAAGAGTCAAGCTACTTAGAAAACAATTTTCTGCTATTAAGGAAATGCGTACCAATGCAAGTGGTTTTGGTTGGAGTGATAAAGAGAAGTGTATACAATGCGATGAAGATGTGTTTAAAGATTATGTGAAGGTATTTTTTCTTTTTCATTTTTTAAATATAAAGGTATATTCAACATTTTATTTACATTACATACTTTTACAACCTGGAGATAATGTTTGTAAATTTTTTTTTTATGTTGTAGAGCCATCCCCCGGCTAAAGGACTTAGGAATAAGCCATTCCCCTATTATGATGATCTGTCGCACATCTTTGGTACTGATACCGCTACAGGGGCAGGTGCTGAAACTCCAGTAGATTCAGTGAAGGCAATGGATAATGAAAGTATTCGTGAGAGTGACGAATATGAGGATGGTAACGGAGAAGAATATGAAGGAGGTGATACTGAAGCTCAAGAACCACCAACAACTACAACCGAAGCTCCAAATGTCATAATAAATGAGGAAGTTGATGCACCAGCATTCAAATCACCAAGCAGGGAAGATTTGACCCATGGGACTATGAATTGCAAGAAGAAAACCAAAAAAAAGGAAAACGATACGGAAGGTATTGGTGAATTATGTGCAGAAATAAAGAACTACATAGCAGCCTATAAAGAGAAAAATGAAGAAACCAAGACAATAGCTGCATACTTCAAGAGGGAGTTTGAGGACAAAGACAAAAAGAAAGAACTTGTGAAGGAGTTGATGAGTTTCCAATGGCTTACCAAACCTGAAATGATGAAGGTTGGGCAACACATCTTCAAGGATGAATCAAAAATTGATTTCTATTTTGCACTACCAGATGAGTTGAAAGAAGATTTTGTGAAAGAGCAGCTAAGTGAGTGCAATCCCTACTATCCTAGCTTTGATGCTTAGTTGGTTAGCGAGGGATTTAGGATTTTTTTTATTTATGATTATTTTCGCTTGACGCACAAATAACGTATTGCGCACATGAATCATGTTCAATTATACTGTTTCCTTCCATCATTCATGAATGCTATTTTTGACTGAATGATATTCTTTCACATATTCATGGGTTTTGAAGAATTTGTAAGGTGAGGTGTTCATGTGAATGTGTCTTCTTATTTCATTTGTGCTCCCCTTTTGCGGACGGGAAAGATGATATCTAGTAGCTGTAGTGTTTTAATTCATCAAGCATCAAGTTAGGCATTTTTAATAAATTCTTCATATTCACATTGAGATGGAGCAATCAATTACTCAATGGGGGTTAGTGTTATTTATACTTATTTTATATATAATGTATGTATATTATTTTCTTATAAACTACATATGATCCAAATTCAGTCCCCTCAAAGGGATCATTCTCAGTTGACAACCTCTAGTACAATGTCAAAAATCTCTTCACCAAAATTAGTATACCAACGCAAGAGACAAATAATTCCACCGTCAATCTATCTGGCAGTACCAGGCCTAGTGATATTTTCTACTCTATTATCAGTTCTAAAGTCCCCCCTTCATTGGTTCCCCAAGAACATGTAGTTTCAGTTTCTGGGGATGCAATAGATGCTTTAAGATCTCCAATATTGAGTTGTGTTGGTTTTGGCACAGTGGCTAATGCACCCTTGAACGGCTGCCACACTGGAGTAGAATTTGGTTCTGAATTGGCTTTGAAGCCAGATGTGGAGCGAACCTTGAATACTTGCAGTGCGAATGATGACTATTCACCATCAAAATCTAATTTGGAACATAGTTTGGCCTCCTTAAAAGTCGGCAGGATTGGTGGAGGTGAGTGCTCCTCTTCTGGTGGACTGACAGCAGATAAGGAGTCTGAAGAAATTATATGCATTTCAATTCTTCGAAGTCGAGGACTGCTTGATAAAGCTCAGGCAAGACAATATCAAGGTTCTGATGAACATACTGGGGTTAGTAGTGATAACTTTGGGATAAGGGTATTATAGTCTATTTATGTGATGTAGGAATTTAAGATTCCCAATCCAACCAAACACAGTAATCTTAAAATACAAAAAAATAAGATTCCCAGCAATCTTATATTCCCAGTAATCTCACATTCCCAGCAATCATATTCCCACTGGTAATCCAAGATCCCTCCAACCAAACGGACCGTTAACATTCCCACCTTGGTGGGAATGTTACATTCCCACATGAAACATGCCCCGAACCAAACATGGGCATGTCTCATTCCCTACCCAAAATTCCTAGTGGAAATCCCAAATCCCCGAACCAAACGCCCCGTAATAGTTTCTTATGGTCCTCAAAAAATTCCATATACTTATACTCATTTTGGTTCGTCCATACTCCTATCCCCGATTTGCATCCTCGGAAATCTATTCCGATGAGCTCAGTCATGTGGACTCAAAAAATTCGAGGAACAATCGAAATTCCGAAGAGTAGTACTCGGAATTATTCCTTCACATTTTCCATTTAACATGACTAGCTAATCATGTTGATCCTGCATTGAGATGCCTAGCTTGTTATGTATATTTCCAAAACTTGATCTTCCGTCCAGGAAAAAAAAAACCCATATCGTTTCATAATTTTAAAAAATTTCTAAAACAGTCTTATAAATATCGAATTAGACGAATCCATCCCATAACTATCTTAATCATAGCCGAACCGGTCCATGAACCCAATTTTTTCTCTAATCATCCCGAACCGGTCCATGAACCCGATTTTTTTTCTAATCATCACCAAACCCATCCATCCATTATGGAAATTATTGGACGGGTTCGACGATGATTAACGAAAAACCGGTTCATGTACGAGTTTGGCGATGATTATGGTAGTTATGGGACATATTCGTCTAATTCGATATTTGTGGGATGGTTTTGGAAATTGAAAAAACTTATGAGATTAAATTGGTTTTTTTCCCTTTCGTCCACATTCAACTTCAAGGATTTCGAACCCTATCATACTCATTTTAGTTGAGTTATTTTTGGGCTATAATATTATTCTCGCTAATCTCGGTATCACATTGGTGGACATTGAAAGATTGCATTTTTCAAAGCAAAATTTTACGTACACAAATGCTCGAACATGCGACATTTTCTTTGCTATAAGCCTATAACCTATACCATCTAAGCTAATTGCGTTTGGTCTCTACACGACGACTATACTTCAATATAGTTTTTTTCGAAAAATAAAATCAAGTATACTTGCAAAAATTAAAATTGTGTTATATCAGCAGGAAGCCATGGCGGCCATGCCCATGGGACAAAATGACATTGATGTATGTAAACTGTAAAGTCGACAAGAAGAGAATTAAAGGGAAGAAGGTAGGGCAGCAGCAGCTGGCCAATCGGACAATCCCAACCGAATATTCCATCACACTCACTCATTCTCTCATTCACAAAATGTCAAGAATGAAACCTTTTCACTATTTTGGGCAGTAGTACTAGTAGTAGTATTTCCTTAAATCCGTCGGCTGACGTGGACGGCGGCGAGTGGGTAGTTGACAATCGACACGAGCCCCCCGACCCACCAACTCCACTCTCTTTCAAATAAATCAAATTACGTACTTAGTACCTACTAATTAATCACTTTTATTACATCGCCCCTAGTAAGTCTCAACAGTCAACCACCTTTTACTTTTTAGTAGAGTACTTATTTGGCTACAATTAGCCAATCAGGATTCTTTTCTTGTTCATTTCTCTATTGCCTGCCCCCGCCTCCCTCTCACTTTTTCCTGTTCCTGTCTTCCTGAAAAAGCTCACAAACGGTGAGGGGGGAAGAAAACCTACCAACTTCTCTTCAACATTCAACAATAATCATATTCTCGTTCTACTCTGTACTCTACCCCTTTTGCTTTTTAGTTTATCTTCAGATCTATATTTATTGGGTTTTTAGTATATGGAATCTGCTGGGGGAGACCATCACCAGCTCATTCGGATGACGCTACCCGACGCTGATTCTGCTCCCACTGCGAACATTGCCCAATGTTTCCTCCGCAGAATAGCTCAAATTGCTGCCGAGTCCAGCGTCCTATTAGATTCGGAGTGGGACGACAAATTTCGATTTTCTCCTGTCTGGGACATCACCAAGGCTTACGTTGTGGTTCCAGTTCTGAGGTTCAGTCTCTACACTTGTTTGGTGTTGTCCTTCTTCTTGTTCCTGGAGTGGGTTCACATGATGTTCCTTGCTATTCTCGCGAATCTCATCCGGAGACCGCCACAGAAGAGGTACAGATGGGAGCCCCTGCCCATGAAAAATACTCAGGATTTGGAGAATGGCCATGTCACCCTGGATTTCCCTATGGTCTTGGTCCAAATCCCTATATACAATGAAATTGAGGTCGTCCCTCTCTCTCTCTCTCTGGATTTCCCTATGCTTTCAATTCTTTGACTACTTGCAATATTATATATATGTACAGTGATTATAAATATGAATTCACACACAGGTTTACAAAATTTCAATTGGAGCAGCGTGTAATCTGTCATGGCCTGTGGATAGGTTAGTGGTTCAAGTATTGGACGATTCCACTGACCCTGTTATCAAGGTGCCTATGCTTCTACCATTACATTCGTATCCACAGATTATGTTTTCTTACTTCTGTATCTGCAGCATACGTACAGAAGTTCTGGGGAACTACTAGTACTGTTTTATTAACCATTAATCAATATGGAGTGGTAATATTGCTACTGTATCTGACAATCTGTTTTGGTTAACCATTGTTTTCCTTTTACCCAAATAGAAACTCTGTTTTCTTTTCTCATACCAAAAGTCCCTTTGTTTTCTGAATTTTCTACTTACTTTGTCTCACTGCCCTCTTTCCCCATGTGGGATTCATTGTCTCACTGCTTTAATTTACTTAGTGTCATTAGATTTGGAGGGTATAAGAAGAGATGTGGGGCTAAGTTTGGTTTTGGTTTTTGTACAATGAAAGTGCAAACTCGAAAGTGAGCATTGAGGCGCCGTTGTATTTGTGTTGATAATTGAATTTTGTTGAGTGTTACAAAATGAGCTGAGAGAGATGTTGCGTGTTCTTGTTGTCTTCGATTCTCATTTATACTGTTATTTTGGTAGGAAATGATTGAGAAAGAGTGCGTGAGGTGGGCTAGTGAAGGTATCAACATTCGATACCAAATCAGGGAGACGAGGGTAGGCTACAAAGCAGGGGCACTGAAAAAGGGCCTGACATACGACTATGTAAAAGATTGCGAATATGTTGCCATCTTTGATGCTGATTTCAGACCAGAACCCGACTTCCTCTGCCAAGCCATCCCTTTTCTCATACATAATCCAGAAATTGGACTGATACAGGCTCGCTGGAGATTTGGTAAGCTCTACTCATCCATCCTATCGATTCACATTGACTGCTTCGAACTGAAATGATGATAGGCATAGGCAGGAACCAGCCCCATCGCCTGACTTGACGTATTGGTAAATTTATCAGTTAATGCAGATGAGTGCTTCTTGACAAGAATGCAGGAAATGTCGTTGGATTACCAGTTCGTAGTGGAGGAAGAAGGAGGATCCTCCATTCATTCCTTTTTCAGCTTTAATGGTATATACTATGTTGGAACTGAACTCTGCTGTGCTCTTTTCATGTTTCCTGGCCTCACAATAAGTGTATAACTAAACTCGTGGCGTTTCAGGAAGCGGTGGCATATGGAGAATTGCTACCATCAATGAGGCTGGAGGGTGGAATGAGAGGACGACTGTCGAAGACATGGATCTTGCTGTTCGAGCTGGACTCAAGGGCTGGAAATTTGTCTACCTTGGAGACCTACAGGTAAGTTAGCTACTAGCTACTTGCACAAATTTAAGCTCTTCTTATCAAAAGGTACAAAATTGGACAACTTCAAGTTCACCACTTTGTGTTTTTCGACTTTGGACAGGTGAAAAGCGAGCTTCCCAGTACTTTCAAGGCATACCGTTCCCAGCAGCACCGCTGGTCATGTGGTCCAGCAAATTTATTCCGAAAAATGGTGAAGGAAATATCAAAGAACAAGGTAATGTTCATTTAGTTTTTTCCTTCCCTTGAGAGTATATTGTAGTTGTACTATATGTATAATATGGCATCCTCATAAATGTAATCCTTGGCGGTGTTTGGCAGGAAGTATCGTTCTGGAAGAAGTTCTACATGATATACAACTTCTTCTTTATCAGGAAGATCGTAGGCACCATGTTCACCTTCCTCTTTTACTGCGTCGTATTGCCATTGGTAAGTCTACTGCCCGAAGTAGATGTTCCCAAATGGGGAGCTATCGTCGCTACTTTTCTTATCGCCACCATAAACACGCTCGTTGCAACGCCAAGGTCGTCTAGCTTTTGATTTTTTACCTTTAAATACTCTGCAGTCTTGATACATATCACATATTGTGAAATTATTGCATCGCCTGATTGAGAAATGTAATTGATGTGTAAATTCAGGTCGCTGCATCTGGCTGTGCCGTGGGTCCTTTTTGAGAATATAATGTCGTATCATCGCATGAAAGCTTTGATCATGGGACTGGCGGAGACAAAGAGGGCGAATGAGTGGGTTGTGACTGAAAAACTTGGAGACACCCGCAAGAGCAAGACAAGTGGTGTGGGAACTAAAATCAAAGGGTCTGAGTCGACGCGACTCAGTTGTTTCTGGGATAGGTGAGAGTTCTTGAGTCTTGTGTTGCCTTCCCTCTTAATCTTAATACTGCAACACTCTTAATTGGACATGAGAATTATTATGTGTAATAATCGGACATATCCATCCATCCATCCATCTACCAGGATACTATTCCAGGAGCTGGGAATCGCAATGTTTCTTTTCGCGTGCGGATGCTACGGAATCTTTTATGGGGCAGACAGATATTACATGTACCTGTTCCCTCAATCCATATTCTTTGCGATGGCTGGATTTGGGTTGTTTGGGACTGTGATTCCAACCCCTGCGTTGGTTTTAAATTAGAGATGGGATTTGCAGTTTGGTGCAGGATCAGATACTACAACAGAGTTGCATCTTTATGATTTTAGGAGGGAAGCGACTTTGGATAGGATAGGACTACTAACTCAGCTCAGGAATCAGGAGGTGTGGTAGCTACTATTACTGATCATATTCGTGGTCTGGTTTTTTGAATGTCGACCGGTCATTTGTTGCAGCTTCTTTTTCATTTGTGGGCAATGGCTGCTGTGTACTGAATAGCTTATTAGCTTGTTGAAAAGTGTAAACAGGTTCTATTTCTTCATTTGGTTGGAGTCTGGAGCTGTATGATTTTTAATTTTTATTTTTAATGAAAAATTTGTTGTTTGGATCGTTTGTTTAGTGAGTGGGTGGGTTCTCTTTTAACGGATTTATTGTGTTTAAGGGTGGAAGTTTCTTCTCAAGTTCTTACTACTGGATTTTTGGGACGATTAGATGATTCTTCTCATTGGCTAACCCCACATTTTCATTTCTTATTATTTCTTGCAGAGTAGTAGCAGTTACATTCAATAATGCATTGCCTTCTAGTAAGTTTTAAACTAAACATTGTGAGGGGAGACATTTTCTCAATTTCCGCTACAGCCATTGCAGCCTCTCAATTTTTGTTATAGCTAAGCTTAGGTATTGGCAAAACACCCCCAAAAATGCGGAAAACCGAATCCAAAAATCAACTTGCTGCCCTCGTAGGCGTGCAACACCAAGTAATTCAAGCCAACCCACATTCCTGAACGCTGATTAACGGTGGATAATCATATTTCATTCAATCTATTATACGGGTATCAACATCAGTAGGACATCTTGAAGTGTAAGGAAAAGAATGCGGAGTATATGATGAAACCTTGCAAAAATAAATTCCCATCAAAATGCACAAGCAGGGTTTGTGACAAAAATAGAATCAGGATTGAACCATGATTCTTGAAATATAGTTCCCCTGCCCGCCCAGTGCCAACCACTGACTGACCCACACGCAATACAGACAATAATTAAGGACTGTAAATTAGAACGCAATAAAACTCAAAACCCAAAAAACTCATAACCCGCTGATTCATCCTCCTCTTCATTTACTCCCATGTTTTGCCTTTGTATGAGATTCCAGAGCTTTCTCATTGTTGAAAGTCCTACACCACACACCACATATAAAGAAGAATATAAATAACATGTATATATTCCATCCTTTTACACTGTGCAGGGTGGGAAAACAATGGAAAAATTATCAAGAGTCACACTTCAAACTTACTTGTTGCAAGATTTGCATGAAGCATTTCCACCAGACTTGGGTGTTTGATCCTTTGGTTTGTTGCCTTCAGCAGGAGTCTTTCCACTTTTTGAAGGGAATGGAGTTGCAACATGACCCTTCTTGTTACCTACCAAAAATAATTTATAACTTTGACATTTTTATACCCCATTTCAATTGCAAAATATGCAAAATTTAACAAGGTACATCTTTTAGCACACGCAAAAACACTACTGGAGTAGAACCTGTCTTATCAGGAGTAGCTGACTTTGCTTTCTTGGTAGCAACCGGAGTTTGCTGGGCAGAGGCTGATCTTTTCTTGGAATTCTGCACAACCACAACAGCTAAAATTAGCCACACAATCCGTGCAATTAGGGAAATGTGTTATCTGAGATGGTCTCATTTCCAAAAGGTGCACTACATTTGAGAAGGAATATGGAATCAATCTAGCAAGATAAAAGAGAGCAGTTATACCTTGGGCAACTCCTCCTCTTCTTCACTGGAAGTGTCATCTTCATCGTCATCTGAATCCTGCACAACACCAAGGTGAGGTAAGTCAACGAACCCAATATAGTGACTGGTGCTGTCATAGCAGCAAAGGAAAAAAGGGCAAGCAAAAAAGGACTAGGGGTTAGAAAGCATACATCTCCAGAGAGATCACTTGAATCCTCTCCCATTTCTTCATCGGAATCAGATTCGCTCTCATCTTCATCATCATCTTTTCCTAAGCTAGGCTGCTCTTCCTTTTTGGGTGCAGCCTTAGTGGCAGCACCTTTAGCCTGTAAAGGTGCCTGCTTAACAGGCTCAGGCTTGGTCTTAATTCCACCTAAAGAATTTTATGAAAAGATGTGTAAGTAATTATCCCGAAAACAAATGTACCGCAAGAAACAAACAAACAAACAAAACAAAATTACCATTTTCATGAGCTTCTAGCTGTTCATCCTCTGATTCATCTTCAAACTCAGAGAAATCTTCACCATCTGATGTAAGGGACAATTTGGAATAATATTACCAAGACAATTTTCAACACTTAAGTATCTGACGTGAAACACATTATCCCCAAGTAAATACCTGATACAGGATCATCAGCCTTATAACCAATAAAGTAGACACTCCCATTTTTCAAATCATGAGAAAGCTCAAACTCCTTTTCAAATACCAAGTCAAACATTATTTGGGTTCTGCTTTCAGCAGCAAGAAATCCAATGATAAATTTCTCATCATCTACTTTAAGTCGCAAAGGCACATTCTTTGCACCTTTTGCATCTTTCACTTCACCCATTGCAGCCTGTGAGAGCGCATGTCAAAATTGTCAATAGTTTGTACAAACCAAACAGAAAAGATTGAGAACCCAATAAAGGTACATAACATCTCTAACCTGTGATATGTGGATTAGCTTTCCTTCTTCAGGAATGACCTTCAGCGACTGCCCAGATTTGACTTCGACTCCTGATAAAATTGAATCAAAATACAATCCAAATAAAAACATGACTCTATGGCCCACAAAAATAAAATTAAACAAAACCATGGAGTAGTACACACAGCAATCCTGTAATGCTTCATGAAACAAAAATTTGCAAAACATACCATAAAAATATATCAGCACAAGATTATTAACAAGCCCGTATCAACACAGCAATTATGCAAGTGTCTACGAAACAGACTTAAAATGGATATTATGAAGAAAAAAAAAATACAAAAATCTTCATGAGCCAATAAGGAAGAAGGAACATGCTAACGTAGCATACGGAACCAAGAAACCGCCCAAATTACACCAGTATGAAAAGCCAATAAGATGAAACACACAAAGAAAGAAATGCAATTTCTGGAAAACGTACCCCAAAACTCCATCTCTTACGGTTGATTCGTAGAATCGAAAGGAGGGGCAAAAGAAATAGGTAAAGGGGTTTTCAAGAGTGAAGAGGCGTGAAGGCTGAAGGGAAATGGGGTTTTGGAAGGGTTTTTTATAGGAGCCAAAGAGAGGCGGAGACTGAACTAGGGTTTTGTTTTAAAATTATGCCACATCATCATCGTGCCCCCATACAAACAGGAGCAATGCGGTGGTGGGCTGGGATTTACACACCTATCGATTTCGGCTACAGTGGTGCTCATTTTTTGAAAACATTAAGAGGCTGTTTGGAATGGTTTTTTTTCAAGTGCTTTTGGTTTTTGCTTCTGCCAAAAGTACTTTTGAAGAAAAAAAAGTGTTTGTTTTGGCTTTTTAAAAAAAGTAAAAGCACCTCAAAAAGCTGAAAAAGTGCTTTTGGGAGAAGCAGCCCAGGGGTGCTTATCCGAAAAGCAGAAGCCAAAAGCACCTAGTAATGTGTGCAGAGTCATAAATGTCCCTATTAATTTATTTTAATTACACTATAAATATATACTATTATATATAAATAACATATCCTTTTTGGTAATTTACACATTTCAAAAGCACTTTTCACTTTTACATATCCAAACACACTTTTGAAAAAAAGCTGATTTTCAAACATTCCATCCAAACACAAAAGTTACCTGCTTCTGCTTTTGACTTTCACTTCGAGCCCGTTTGGATTGGCTTCTAGGGAGGTGCTTTTGGCTTTTGCTTCTGCCAAAAGCACTTCTAGTAGAAATTAGGTGTTTGTTTTGGCTTTTAAGAAAAAGCAAAAGCACATCGAAAAGCGAAAAAAGTGCTTCTGGGAGAAGCAGCCCAGGAGGTGCTTCTCCCAAAAGCAGAAGCCAAAAGCACCTCGTAAACTGTGCAAGAACTTAAATACCCCCACTACTTAATATAAATTACACTATAAATATATCTTATTATCATATTAAGTAGCATGTCCTTTTTGGTAATTACCACACTCTAAAAGCACTTTTCATTTTTATTCATCCAAACATATTTTTTAGAATAAGCCGCTTTTCAAACATTACATCCAAACACAAAAGTTACGTGCTTTTGCTTTTGACTTCTGCTTCTGCTTCTACTTTTAGCTTCTGCTTTTTTCAAAAGCCAATCCAAACGGGCCCTTCTACTTCTGCTTTTGGCTTCTGCTTTTTTTAAAAGCCAATCCAAACGGGCCCTAAGAGGGTGTTTGGAATGGCTTTTGGGAAGGTGCTTTTGGCTTTTGCTTCTGCCAAAAGCACTTTTGGTGGAAAATAAACGTTTGGTTTGGCTTTTCAAAAAAAGCAGAAGCACCTCGAAAAGCTGCAAAAGTGCTTTTGGGAGAAGCAGCCCAGGGGTGCTTCTCCAAAAAGCATAAGCCAAAAGCACTTCGTAAATTGTGCAAAGACTTAAATACCCTCATTACTTAATATAAATTACACTATAAATATATCCTATTATCATATTAATTAGCATGTCCTTTTTGGTAATTTACATATTTAAAAAGCACTTTTTACTTTTACACATCCAAACACACTTTTGAAAAAAGCTGCTTTTCAAACATTCCATCCAAACACAAAAGTTACCTGCTTCTGCTTTTGGCTTTCACTTCTGCTTCTGCTTTTTTCAAAAGCCAATCCAAACGGGCCCTAAAATGAAGTGTTTGATAGAATTATAAAAATAATAAAATCAGCAAATAAATAATTACTTATTATTAATGGAGTATTTTGTTTTAATAAAACAGGAGCTATAAATAATTGCTGTTTAGCACGGGTTGGGGACTTAGAGCCCGTATGGATTGGCTTCTAGGGAGGTGCTTTTGGCTTGTGCTTCTGCCAAAAGCACTTCTAGTAGAAATTAGGTGTTTGTTTTGGCTTTTAAGAAAAAGCAAAAGCACCTCGAAAAGCGAAAAAAGTGCTTCTGGGAGAAGCAGCACAGGGGGTGCTTCTCCCAAAAGCAGAAGCCAAAAGCACCTCGTAAAATGTGCAAGGACTTAAATACCCCCACTACTTAATATAAATTACACTATAAATATATCTTATTATCATATTAAGTAGCATGTCCTTTTTGGTAATTACCACACTCTAAAAGCACTTTTCATTTTTATTCATCCAAACATATTTTTTAGAAAAAGCCGCTTTTCAAACATTCAATCCAAACACAAAAATTACATGCTTTTGCTTTTGACTTCTGCTTCTGCTTCTACTTTGGCTTCTGCTTTTTTCAAAAGCAAATCCAAACGGGCCCATTAGAGGGTATTTGGATTGGCTTTTGGCAAGGTGCTTTTGGCTTTTGCTTCTGCCAAAAGCACATTTGGTGGAAAATAAACGTTTGGTTTGGCTTTTTTAAAAAAGTAGAAGCACCTCGAAAAGCTGCAAAAGTGCTTCTGGGAGAAGCAGCCCAGGGGGTGCTTCTCTGAAAAGCAGAAGCCAAAAGCACTTCGTAAAATGTGCAAAGACTTAAATACCCTCATTACTTAATATAAATTACACTACAAATATATCTTATTATCATACTATGTAGCATGTCCTTTTTGGTAATTTACACATTTCAAAAGCACTTTTCAATTTTACACATTCAAACACACTTTTGAAAAAAAACTGCTTTTCAAACATTCTATCCAAACACAAAAGTTACTTGTTTCTGCTTTTTGCTTTCACTTCTGCTTCTGCTTTTGGCTTCTGCTTTTCTCAAAAGCCAATCCAAACGGGCCCTTACTCTATCGGTCAAGTACTTCATCCTCCAACCATGGTGTGAGCCGGCGCCGGTCCGGCACGAGCGAGATGCTTACTGGTTGCGCGAACATGTCGGAAGGGATCAGCATTAATGAGTTGTGCTTGGACCACGGCGGTAGTCTATCGAGAGGATAGGCGCACCGTCGGGTTTCGCACTGGTTGGGAGCTGATCCCGTTCCCCTGATGAGGCCACGGGAGGCCGAAACCAGTGAAGCATCGGAGATGAGAAAGGCAGAACCTCGGGTGTCCGAAGAGTATCGAGGGAACCCGAGGTGCCGCATGGGTGATGTCCGAGACGGAGCGGTCACCCCGTGACATTTGGTATCAGAGCCAGATGTGTGCTAGCTGTGGGTTTGCTCTTGCCACGCAGATTCGAATGAGGGCCAAGCGCTTGTATGCCGAAGGGCGAAAGGCTTGCCAAGCGCTCGCATCGCAGAGGCGAATAGAGTAGGCAGGAAGCCGTATCAATCGAGGAGGCAATCGTTTGTGCCATGGGAGAGTAGGCAGGCACCCAATGAGTATGAGATCGAGACGGGTGGCCAAGCACTCGTGAGCATGAGATGAGTAGGCAGGAAGCTTACGTGGAAGCCTATTGAAACCTTCAGTCAGTATGGGATGATCAGAGTTTAGCAGTGGGCCAAGCGGGAAGCTTTCCAAGCGCTCATAGAAGGGCAAAAGCAGGCAACAATGAAAGTTCGCCATGCACCCGACACAAGTGGGTGGAATGCCGGAAGAAGTCTGTATAGTTATGCAGAGGGGGCCAGGTAGGAGGCCATTGATGCTCGGACTGCGACTAAGGCGGAGGCATGCTACGTTGTGTGGGAGGCTACGGGAATTGCACACAACCCTCGAAGAGAGAGGGATAAAGAGACGGGTACTCCCCAGCATGCACGAGGACGTGCATCGATTTAGCTGGAGGAGAATGTGAGCCGGCGCCGGTCCGGCACGAGCGAGATGCTTACTGGTTGCGCGAACATGTCGGAAGGGATCAGCATTAATGAGTTGTGCTTGGACCACGGCGGTAGTCTATCGAGAGGATAGGCGCACCGTCGGGTTTCGCACTGGTTGGGAGCTGATCCCGTTCCCCTGATGAGGCCACGGGAGGCCGAAACCAGTGAAGCATCGGAGATGAGAAAGGCAGAACCTCGGGTGTCCGAAGAGTATCGAGGGAACCCGAGGTGCCGCATGGGTGATGTCCGAGACGGAGCGGTCACCCCGTGACATTTGGTATCAGAGCCAGATGTGTGCTAGCTGTGGGTTTGCTCTTGCCACGCAGATTCGAATGAGGGCCAAGCGCTTGTATGCCGAAGGGCGAAAGGCTTGCCAAGCGCTCGCATCGCAGAGGCGAATAGAGTAGGCAGGAAGCCGTATCAATCGAGGAGGCAATCGTTTGTGCCATGGGAGAGTAGGCAGGCACCCAATGAGTATGAGATCGAGACGGGTGGCCAAGCACTCGTGAGCATGAGATGAGTAGGCAGGAAGCTTACGTGGAAGCCTATTGAAACCTTCAGTCAGTATGGGATGATCGGAGTTTAGCAGTGGGCCAAGCGGGAAGCTTTCCAAGCGCTCATAGAAGGGCAAAAGCAGGCAACAGTGAAAGTTCGCCATGCACCCGACACAAGTGGGTGGAATGCCGGAAGAAGTCCGTATAGTTATGCAGAGGGGTCCAGGCAGGAGGCCATTGATGCTCGGACTGCGACTAAGGCGGAGGCATGCTACGTTGTGTGGGAGGCTACGGGAATTGCACACAACCCTCGAAGAGAGAGGGATGAAGAGACGGGTACTCCCCAGCATGCACGAGGACGTGCATCGATTTAGCTGGAGGAGAATGTGAGCCGGCGCCGGTCCGGCACGAGCGAGATGCTTACTGGTTGCGCGAACATGTCGGAAGGGATCAGCATTAATGAGTTGTGCTTGGACCACGGCGGTAGTCTATCGAGAGGATAGGCGCACCGTCGGGTTTCGCACTGGTTGGGAGCTGATCCCGTTCCCCTGATGAGGCCACGGGAGGCCGAAACCAGTGAAGCATCGGAGATGAGAAAGGCTGAACCTCGGGTGTCCGAAGAGTATCGAGGGAACCCGAGGTGCCGCACGGGTGATGTCCGAGACGGAGCGGTCACCCCGTGACACATGGGTTGGGGTTCAAACCCCACCTGGCCCGCTATCCCTCCCCTTTATTCCACTTTGTAATTTGTTTGTTTGGGCTCCCACACATATGTCACCGTTTACAAAAAAAATTGTTGTTTAGCGAAAAAAATATTTTCTTTTTATAAAAGTTAAAATTAATTTTAACTGTAAATTTCAATTTTTTTTTTGGAGGAGCTATTCAAGATTTGGAAATTGGTAGTGAGAGCACATATCACACAATTACAAAGGAAATAAAATTGAGGGATAGGAGGCCGGTGGAGAATCGAACCTCCAACCTTACGTTGGAAATCAAGAAACTTAACATTTTGGACTAACAATTAGAACTTCGTTTAGCTAGTCAAAAATTAACATTTCAAATTTCGCCCCCCACTTAAATAAACTAAAAACACGTGGTTTATGCATTGCAGAAAATTTAAATTTCAAATTCTGCCTTAAATGCAACGGAATAGTTTATTTCCAATGTACTTTATTTTTATTCCACTATCAAGTATCAAGTTCATTTTCCATTCACCAAATATGGTAACTTGCTTTGCTTGGTCCATGCATCCATTATTGTCACCAGTCTAAGTCTTGCTACTTTTAATCTTTGTTATATTTGTAATAATATCTCCAGAGATTTTAAAAACTTTTAAAATTTGTAGTGATTTCGTCTGAGTTTTTAAAGACAATTAAAAATCTAGATTGAATTGTAATACCCGGAATATGGCTTAAATGGAGTGAAATAAACTACTCATATTAATAAGGTATCATTTTTCTTGGTAACCATCTTATAAGAACTTCAAAGTTAAGCATGCTTACCTTGGGGTAATTCTAGTATGAGTGACCTCTTGGGAAGTCTCTCAGGGGTGTGCGTGAGTGAGGTCAAAGCCCATTGGAAAGAACTCATGTTGGTTTGTGGGGTCAGCCTTTCACTCTCGAGCCGGTAACATCTAGAGTAGCACACTGTCTTTACGCTGCGTCGAAAATGGGGGTGTTACAGATGGTATCAGAGCCAGATCGCGATCGCGTGCTGTTAGTATTCAGGCGCCTAGCGGGGTGGAAGATCCACGATATGTGGATGGTTGTGGGCTTGTGGCGTCAAAGGATGTGGATGGCCGAGTGAAACGAGAACGTTGCAATCTTAAGGGGGAGGAATATAATACCCCGAAATATGGCTTAAACGGAATGAAACAAGCTACTCATACCAACAAGACATCTTTTTTTTTTTTGTAACCATCTTATAAGAACTTCAAAATTAAGCGTGTTTGCCTTGAGATAATTCTAGTATGGATGACCTCCTATGAGGTCTCTCAGGGTGTGCGTGAATGAGGCCAAAGCGCATTGCAAAGAGCTCATGTTGGTTTATAAGGTCAGCCTTTCACTCTCGAGCCGGCACACTGTCTATACGCTACGCCGAAAATGGGGGTGTTACATGAATATATGAGAATCCAATTTTTTTTTATAAACTCTTAAGGGGGTATATTCAACCAGAGTCTGTAGGATTTTTTTGAACTTTTAAAGTTGTAATGTATTCAATTTAGATTTTAAAAAGTCTTTAAAAATCTAGGTGTATTCAATACAGATTTTAAAAAGTTTTTCAAAATCTAGGTGTATTCAATACATATTTAAAAAGTCTTTTAAAATTTTGAGGTATTCAACCATCAATGGATTTTAAATCTTTGTAGATTTCAATGGTTTCTCTTAAAAAAAATATAACTAAACAAAATCTCTCTAAACAATTCAATATTTCTAGAAGTCAGCAAACTCTATATGGAGTCTGCACAAAATCAATCAACTCTACGTAAGTCTATGGACTCTCTAAATACACAAACTTTTTAAAATTCATAAAGCTCTGGATTGAATAAACCATACTTAAAATAATTTATGAATTTTAAAATACACCAGAATACAATATAATATTTTAAAATGCATTTTTTTTTTTGGTAAAGCTGAAGCTAGGGAACAAACAGAAAAAGAAAACCAAAAAAAAAAAAAAAAAATCAAAATCGTCCAAAAACCAAAGGAAAAAACTGAAGAGACAAGCTAATTTGAGAAACCACATTTTAAAATTATTAGATGAGATAATATTTACTCCCATTTTCTGATGGGAAATGTTGTTTTCCCTTTCAGTATATAGAAGTTTGGATAAATTATATGCATCATTTCCATTATTAAGTTTAGTAATATTGACAGTTTTCTCCTCTTGTATTTTTAATCATTGTACCTGATTTCCTAAAAAAACGAAAATCATTTTGCAATAAAAAAATTCGAGAAATAAAACAATACAACATTACATTGCAATATGAGTTGTTGCTGAAGCTGACATGCTGATTCCAGGATTTTAAATTGAACTAAAGAATCATTCAAAACATAACTAATCCTTTTCTCAATTGAAAGCCTCCGTGTAGCAGCAGTTCAGGCTTTGGCATATCCAGACAACAAAAATATTGGTGCAACACAGAGACCAGCTAGCTCAAATAAGCAAACAGCCGGAGGAGCTACAAAACTAACACACAGATAAGAGTTGCGTTGTTACCGTGATATCGGCAGGGGGGTGTGCAATGACAGTATGTTGAAATGTCCTAGAACATGTCCCATTTCTGGAGAAGCTTTCCTATTTGAGTGGTTTCTCAAACCCGACTTTGGGATGTGTTGTTCTGCACGACGTGTTTGCTTCGCACATCTCAGTTTCAAGTTTTTATTAGCTGAGCGAGGGAAGCTAACCATACCAAAACTTGGGCAATTTGGTGTATGCTGATGAAACTGAGCCCTTGGAATAGTAGATGACGTTTGATTCAGAATTTTTTTTCCTTTCCACCTTGAAAATGAATCTTGTAGCTTTGTTGGTACCTACAAATCATCAGAAGACATGACACTGGGAGAGGGGTTGGCATGAGTTAAAAAATCTCAAGACAAGATAGCTTGATAGCTTACCAATGATGCGAGATTAGATCTTGCAAATGAGAGAGAGACTGATGCAAATGTAGACTTTCCAGATTTGCCACTGTTCTGATCGTTGTCGTTGGATTTTTTATCTTCAACTGACCCAAAACTCGAAGGAATAACATCATCTTCTTCGTCCTCTTCCTCCTCTTCAGCTCCAGCTTCAGGTCCAGGTTCACGTTCAGCTGGTGCTTGCTCCAACTCTGTTGCCGAATCAGATATTGTACTATCAGCCTCTATGCTTGGTTCTTCTTTCCTGTTTTCCTCCGCTTTCTCCAATCGTTTTAATTCCCTATCCAGGTCCTCAATGGCGTCTTTCAGAGCCACCTCAGCTTCCACCATCTCAAGTTCTGCCTTCAACAGCTCCACCTCTTCCTCACGAGCTTGCTTTTTTTCTTCTATCCAGTTCTTTAACTTATCAAGGATTGGTCTGCTTTTCTTCTCCAAAGATTTCACAAAGCGGGTCCCTAAGTTATCTTCCTCCTCAACCTCTTCGATCCCATAGAACTCGTCAAATCCAAGGGGCAGGAACTCAACATTCTCTGGATCCACCTCTTTACCGTCTGGAGGCAGCCAAAACAGACGTATTCCATGTTCCTCATCCTCCACATAGTCAATTAGTCTTCCAGTTGGAGTGTGTAGGATAAGGGGATCTTCTGTGTGTATGAGTTTATCTGGATTTTTAGGATCAGGCTCTGGTTCTTTATTGATCAATACAAATTCCGGGTTTTGATCTAATAAAAAAGGAGTACCGATCAACACACTAAACATAGCATCATTCCAATCAAGTAAACCTGAAGTACGCTGCTTAAACCTGAATGGAGCCAAAACAATATATTAAGCTCCCATTTCGAGAGTGAAATGACTACCTTGGGACCACCAGTATTCAAGTTCAGATGGCATAGGCAGCCTCAGTGGAGCTTTATAGAAAGAGTTCAGCCACATTTGCCTTTCTTTATCCACTTCACTGACATACACTTTCCAATAATCCGGAACCTGCAAAATGAGCATTCATTATATGTCCCGGGCACAATTCATGACCACAAAATCTTCATATCTATGTGCGAGTTACATCATAGAACTGATTGATAAATCCTGGTGCCATCCACATATCATCTTCCTCGTAAAAGTAGGGATGCTGAGGATCAGAATATGGACCAAAGTATTCTCGGACCACTGCATGCACGAAATCATGCATTTAGGAAACATCATCTAGCAAAGAAAAGAAGCTAGGCATTGAAATGACATGTATGATAGTATATTTTTCCAAACACATAGCACAGCCCATGTTCTCGATAAAGTTCCTTCAAATTCTTGTAAAGCACTAGAATATTTCTAGATAAGATTCAACTGTAGCTGCCAAGTGCAGATTGCAGACTTACTTCCATCAGGCTTGTTGACAAACATCCGTGCCTTGGCAGCTGCAACCTCTGCTAGGCCTGCATGGAGCTGATGTGACAAACTCTAAGTTGCTCACATCTCGGCAAGTCAAGATTTCAGAGAATGGAGGAAAAAAGAATATTATTTACCCCCGAGACATCAGCATCACAACCAGTTGAGTCCTCCAAAAGCTCACCAAAATAGAATCGACCCTGCCGACAAAGAAGAAAATATTTCATAGGTTTATTTATTCATAATGGTGCCTTCGAAATGCTGCATGAATGGATACTGTCATTTGATAAAATATTATGCCCCTTAATAGAAGTGTCAATACATTTTATACTGGGGACAAGTGTAAAAAATTAATACAAGAATGTTACATGGGGGCAAGTGTAAAAAATTCAAACAAACAGAAGATGCAAAGTAGTACCAAACTCACATAAGCAACCAGTTATTGTAATTCTCTCTCTTAAAAAAAGGAGTTGAGATGGAATCACACCTAGGAATTTATGGCAGAGTTTATTTTCTGGCTGAAAATAAAAAATAAAACAAAACAAAATCTTAGTATGAGAAGTCATAAAACACAGTATTCTTACGTATATCAGCCGTTCATTCACTTCATAAACACCACAACCATGCATTCTCCCTTGTTTCCATTGCCCTGCATACCGGTACCGACCCTTCTCCCTAGCAACATATTGCCGTTGGAAAGTAACTTAATAAATCAATATATCCCTAGGAAGTTATCAAATTATCTACACTTCAAAGAATCAATACAATGTATCAAGGACGACATCTCCATGAATTCTTGACATGGATACCATAGTAGGGTCCATAAAGTGGATATCCTAATATTTACTAACAGAAGAGTTGAAGACGCAAACCAGATTTCTATTTTTTCTATAGTGATTACGTGAAGAAAATAGAAATTTAAGCAATCAAATGGGTTGCCTGACATCACATGCAAATCAGATTTCTACTTCGTTCCTTCTCAAGGCTGATATAAAAAATGGAACAATGTACTGAGAGACATTCATAAATTTATACCAGTAGGCCAGAGCAGTCAGCATTTTTAGCTCACCATAATTAGTTGCAACTAGCAACTTATTCCTAGCACGATTAGAATGAAAAAGATACAAACTAAGAGCATAAACTATCACCATTTCAAATTTGTGCATTAAAAAAGAAAAAGGTGATAATCATCCACATAATACTGGGGATTTTATTGATTACTTAGCCAGGTGAAATTTGAAGTTGGATGAAGCTAAAATTACAAACCAAATGGAACGAAAAAAAAGAAGGTACCATCACTCTACTCTACATTGAACACAGATTACATAATCTGGTAAACTTTTACCTACATGAAGCTTCATCCACAAGTACAATAGAAAGATTGCAGAAGACAGGTTAATAGAATAAAATTGATGGGTAGAACATAAAACTTACGGTTTCTCGCCAAATTGTCTGACCCATTCCTCATTTTCATACCAAGGGACTTCAAATTCTCCATCAGCTAAAAGCAAACTGTCTTCAATGTCCTTCTCAAGCCACTCTCTATCTTCTGGTGACATAAAATCTCTTGTTATTATTTGCCCTTCAGCTCGCATCTTAGCTTCAAGCCTGGAAAAACCATAATGAATATCTCAACATAATATTCCTGAATATGTTTCTGTTCTATTCAGTAATTGCGTCAAAATCCAAGTAGTGCTTGCAGAGCAATCCCCAACATACTTGGAACCTGGAATGGGTTGCATCTGGGGAACTTCCACTTCAACAACTCCATGACCTTCCATGTTGTTTTGGAGCCAGTCGCCTTCATACCTACAAGCACCAACGAGTCGTTGGGGTAGTACATAAAAACCACTAAAACGACAATTCCAAATTTAACTATGAAGCCACAAGGAAAAACAATCAATCTGGATAGAACTGAATGTTTTCACACAAACCTGACCAGGCCTTCCTCAGCAACAAAAACACCCCTACCATGAGCCTGATCATCCCAGACAGTGCCCTCATACCTTAAAAGATGGAAGTCATCAATTATCTAGCAAATTTTCACGTAGATATCTCAAGCTTGCCAAAGTCAGAAATCGAATAAGAGTCAATATTGATCCAAAAGGATTGGAATATTGCAGAATAAGAATATATATATATATATATATATATGTATGTATACCGTATACGTACTCGTATACAAACACACACACACGCAGTAGTTGAAGGTTCTAGCAATGTTTCAGCTCAACCAAGAGAAATGTTCGACAGACAGAATGCAGAATGTGCACAAAACAGTAAATGAAGAACAATGCGATGTCGAAATCGAATTCGAACACCTACGTGCTGCCATCGGGGAAAATGTAGCTAACCCAATTCAAGAACTCCTCAATCCTATCCAGCTCCTCAATTACAGCCTTGGGGTTGGAAATATCATAATGGTCGTCCGGAATAACCGGATAAGGCTTCCTGTAGGGCACATAAAAGGGGGCAATTGGCGGGTCACGCCCCGCTTTAATTTCTTCATTGATAATATCGACCTCCTCCTTGTCCACGTTACTCGGGTCCCAACCCGGTTTGGTCATTCCAAGAGGAGCATCCGCCCAGAGCTCCTTCAAATCCTCCTCCTGCCAGTTCTCAGGGTCGGGCGGGAAATCATAGAGGTCCTCGGGTCGCGGAGCTTCATCCTCCTCCTTGTCAAGTTCCAAGTCCTTGAGTCGGCGGCGGCGCGAATTGAGTATCTTGTTGAATTCCCTAAGGTTGGATTCTTCTGTGTTGTCAAGGTCGGAATCGTAAGGGTTCGTAGTGCCGTCGGGCAGGGCAGGGGAGTCGGGAGCTGAATCAGCAACAGAATCGTCATCAGAATCAGATTCTGAGTCAGAGGAGGAGGAGGAGGAAGAGGAAGAGGAAGAAGAGGAGGACAAGTCATTGGTTTCGGAGGCAGAATCTTCAGGTTCATCATCAATGGGGTCGACTTGAGGTTGTTGGGGAGCGTCAGGGGTAGCCATGTTAGGATATGGTGGAATGCTGCAGGGCTAAGTGCTCAGTTGGTTGGGGGGGATTAGGGGAAGAAGATAAGGCAGGCAGGCAGGCTGAGTTCGGCTTCGGCCGTTTTATCTGTCCGTTTCTACTCCCTCGTCCAGTAGTCCATAGTCTTATTGGGCATTTGGGCCCCTAATTGGGCCGAATGGCCCATTTTCAGCACACTTACTAGTAATTAATTTTGGCCTTTTCCGTGTTTACAGATCGTTTACTGGGGACCAATGGATTGGTGGCATATTGACTGACTATTGACTATTGAGTGGAGGTTGAATCTGAACTTAAATTCTGATTTTGGGGTTTAGTCATTAGACTTAGGCCCGTTTGAATTGGCTTTTGAAAAAAGCAGAAGCTAAAAGTAGAAGCAGAAGTAGAAGTCAAAAGCAAAAGCATGTAACTTTTGTGTTTGGATGGAATGTTTGAAAAACGGCTTTTTCTAAAAAATATGTTTGGATGAATAAAAATGAAAAGTGCTTTTGGAATGTAGTAATTACCAAAAAGGACGTGATACTTAATATGATAATAAGATATATTTATAGTGTAATTTGTATTAAGTAGTGGGGGTATTTAAGTCATTGCACATTTTACGAGGTGCTTTTGGCTTCTGCTTTTAGGAGAAGCACCCCTGGGCTGCTTCTCCCAGAAGCACTTTTTTGGCTTTTCGAGGTGCTTTTGCTTTTTCTTAAAAGCCAAAACAAACACTTAATTTCCATTAGAAGTGCTTTTGGCAGAAGCAAAAGCCAAAAGCACATCTCTAGAAGCCATTCCAAACGGCCTCTTAAGAGTGGATCAATGGAGCTAAATTGACTTCTGACTTCTGCCCCTGGTGGGCCGAACAATGCCCTTCATTTTAAGCAGTTTTTTGCCAAAATTTCAAGTTGTTTTTTTTTCTTTGTTCTTTTTTTTTTCCGGAAAAAGTGGAGGGCCGGAACCATTTATTTCAAGGCTAGGTTGCAACGGGCAAACCTAGCGATTCAATGTCAATTACATTAGAAACCCACTCTGGGGCCTCGTGAAATACTGAATGCTACCCTTGGGTTTATGAAACCTAATGAAGTGATCAACAACCATATTACAACATCTAGGAATACAATTGAACTTTATATCCCAGTTCCATCTTCTCATGATCTTGATATGTGATAGGGAGCGATCGTGAGGCTCAAAGTTTTCATCCTTGATCAGTTGTATAACGGACGAGTTGTCGGATTCAATCACAAGTCTTTTGATGCCCAAATTCCAAGCTAGTTGCATACAAAGAAGGACTCCCCAAGCTTCGGCCTGAAAAATCTCCATAGAGGGACCCTTGGTGCATGCTCCATGAAGCCACTGACCGTTCGAGTCTCTAATTACACCTCCTGCTAAACTGGAGCCACGAGCAATGCGGGCATCTGAGTTGGCCTTGAACCAACCATGGCCCGGTCTTTCCCAACGAGCTCTGCTATCTTTCCAAAAACTAATGCCATAAATTCTCCTCTCCTCCAAACCGGCCAGGTAAGACTCACTGGTGTTGCGAATTTTGGAGTGTAACTTATCCCAATGAATGGTGTCATTGCTATGGAATTCAGAGCATCGAGATTTCCAGATCAACCAGGCTCCAAAGCTGACAAGGGATGATGGACTGTCCCCAATGGTGGAACTGTGCATAGCTTGGATCCAAAATTTCGGATTGTCTGCCCAGAAATTCTGAAGCTTGGTTAGGCCTAAATTGCGCCAAACTCGAGCTGAACAGAAGCAATCCCTGATGGCATGAAGGTCACTTTCTTACTCTCCACATTTCCAACACCCGATCATCAGTTGAAAGGGATCTCTGTCTCCTCTTAGATCCTGTAAGAATCTTGTTATGGGCCAATAACCAAAGAAAGCATCCCACTCTAGGTGAGGCTGGCCATCGCCAGATAATCTTCCAATTGAAGTTATCTGGAGGAGGATTGCGTTTCATCTCAAGCCGTTCCATGGTGCTGATGGTAGAGAAAACACCTTTAGGATTGGGGCACCAGATGGGTCTATCATCCAAGGCGGTATCCACAGGAGGTAGAATGTGCTGCAACAGTTAGAGTCCTTCTTGGGAAAGGATATTGGTGAGATCCTCATAGTTTCAATCTGAGCCCTTCGTATAGGAGGCCACTGGACGAGTGAGTTTGAGAGGAGAGAGGTCTGGAGGAATTCTACAAGAGAAAAGGATGATCAGTCCAGGAGTCGGTCCAAAAGAGGGCATCCTTACCATTTCCAATTTTCCATCCTAAGAAGGAAGACAAGCTAGGCCACACTTTAGATAAATCTCTAGCAAAGTTGGATAGGGACTGAGGATGATGTTTCAGCTGATGACCGAGCCAACCATGGTGGGCCGTAACCAGTTGAGTCCATAAAGTATTTCTTGAATGAATGCCCCAACAGGCTTTGAGGAAGAGAGCATCGTTCATGTCTGTCAAACAACGAATGCCTAGGCCCCCCTGTTCTTACCAAATGTAAATTGATCCCAAGCTAATAGATGAATTTTTCTACCAGAAGAATTAGAGCCCCAAAGGAAGTCCCGCATTATTCTCTCCATCTCTTGTAAGGTTCTACGGAGGAGGCAAATGAATTGCATAGTGTATGTACAAAGGGTTTGAAGGACTGACTTCACCAAGGTGAGCCTGCCAACGAGGGTGAGGAATCGCCCGGACCAGCCACTAAGTTTGGAGTTGAATTTGTCAATTAAGTACTTGAAGTCAGCGTGAGTTCGCCTGCCAGATATCATTGGAATACCAAGGGATGGTCCAAGACTGCTCCTCTGTTGGAATCCAAAAGTGGATATGATACTATGCCTTGTAGAATGGTCCACCGTTTCGCCAAAACATACCCTGGACTTCTGTAAACAAATTGACAACCCAGATTAATTGCAAAAAGATGTTAAAATTGTATTAATAACATTGGCTTGGTCCACAGTCGCTTTAGCAAATAATAAAATGTCATCGGCAAAGAATATGAAAGGAATGTTTAAACTCACTCTTTTCCTGGCCAAAGGTTTCCAGATGTTATTGACAACCGTCGAGCAGATCATCTGGCTAAGCCTCTCCAAACACAGAATAAATAGATAGGGGGGACATCCGGTCCTTTTGTCTAATGCCTCTTGTTGGGGAGAAGGGCTTTTGTGGTTGCCCGTTCCAGATCACCTGCATGGAGGATGAAGAGACAACGCATGATTAAGTTAATGCAAGGGTTGGGAAAACCTGCTAGGAGGAGAGTATCTTGTATGAAGTCCCATCACAGTTTGTCATAGGCTTTTTTGAGGTCCAGCTTGAGAGTCATGAAACCCGGTTTGGTTTTGGATTCTCCATGTAGTGTCAAATCTTGTTGCAAATGGTGATATTGTCCTGGATAAACCGTCATTTGATGAAACTAGCCCACCCAGGGGAAATAATTCTAGGCAAGATATGAGACATTCTATTAACAATGACTTTAGTAACAATTTTATAGAGCACATTGCACAAGCTAATGAGGCGAAATTGAGTAATAGATCTAGGGTTAGGAACTTTAGGAATTAAGACAATGAAAGTATTGTTGATAGCCTCAATATTACCCGAACCCGCAAAACAATCCTGAACAAATTTGTGGATAGAGGATCCCACTATATCCCAATTATTTTGGAAGAATAGTGCATGGAACCCATAAGAGCCCGGGGACTTAACGGGCTCCATTCATTTGACAGCATTATGGACCTATTCCAGGGAAGGAGAGGATATCAAGGAATCGGATTCGTCCTCAGTAAGAGAGTTCATCTGGCCCTGGTTGATGTGCAGGTCCCTCGGGATACTGAGATCACAAGCATAGAGACCCTTGAAGTAGTTATTCACCATGGATTGGAGATCAGCATCATTGGAATGGGGTCTTCCCTGAGCATTTTCTAAAATAGAGAAGGATTTCTTTCTTTGTCTATGCTTCACGTAGTAGTGATAAAATTTAGTATTATCGTCCCCAAGGAAATTCCAGTTGTGAACACTTCGTTGGATCTAATTGATGTCTTCCAAGGCTAATATTTTGCTAAGCTCTGAGCTGATTTGATGATGCAATATATGGGAAAATCTGTCATCCATCCAGTCTCTGTTGCACTCAATGCCAGCAAGTCTTGCCTGAATTCTAGACTTTCTCTTCGTCCGTTTATTAGATTCAAGCTCATTCCAAGGGATTATTTTGTCCTCAAGGGAAGCCAGCTTCTCAGAAACTGTGCCAGACTCCTCCCATGTAGTGTCCACTAACTGCCTGAATCTACTCAAACCTTGCCAAGCCGCATTATACCTAAAATTCTGTCTCTGGGGCGATTACTGGAACCTGGACGATGGTGAATCCGAGTAAACAAAGGAGAGTGGTCGGATTGGATTCTCGGGAGAACTTCAACCGTACATAAAGGGAACCTTTGGTGCCAGGGACCATTTCCCCACCATTCTGTCCAATCTTCTGCGAAGAGTACCTCTCGCCCAAGTGAATTTGCAACCAAAAAATTTGAGGTCTTCCAATGCAAGGGAGTCCATCCAATGCTTGAGTTCCTTTTAAGCGTTTGAAGATGGAGAGCCTCCCCTAGCTTCTTCGTTGCGGGCAAAGCAATTCAAATCTCCTCCAAGCAACCAAGGACCATGTCTACCATTACGAAGATGAGATAAAGCAGGCCAAAGCCATGCTCTCATGGATTTTTTTGGGGCTGCATAGATAAAGGTAAGTAACAGGATGTCCTCCCCCTCTTGAATTTGGATGTCAATGAATTGAGAGTGAGTCTTCAAAATAGTAATGTGCAGAAAATCCTCCATAAAACCCATATCCCTCCTGAGAAACCTGAGGCCTCTACACGGAAAGACCTAGAAAAACCACTCATCCGAATAAATGAGTCCGCCATCTCACTGCTGATACGAGGTTCAAGGAGAGAAATAAGATCAACTTTCTTGGCTCGAGTTATGTCACGAAAATCTCTTTTAAAGTCTCCGGAACCAGCACCCTGCACATTCCAACATACTAGATTAAAATTCATAAAAGGTAATAAATGAGAAGAGAACAGAAAGTCTATTGGGAAAAGGCTGCTGGCGGGGGGGTGGTCCGCCTGCATCCTCTATCCGCAAGAGTGTTTGGAGTCTCCGTCAAGTCCTTGTCATCCGGATTAAAAAGGTCCGGTGGCATGCCAGCGTGATAAGTTCCTACATTGCTACCACCCTTGTCCGGATGAGTAGATGGATCCTTAACCGTCACGACCTGGTGATGTTCGGGAGGTAGTGTAGTTGGCATCGTTCTCATCCATGCTCCAGAAGGTTGGGGATGCCGGGGAGATGATCTCATGTCAAGATTTGGGGAGTGGGATCTTGATTGTCTATTGGGAATTTTGGTGACATTGGAAGAAATGAGAGAATGGCTTGGTAGAGTAGACTGCTCGGAAAGGATCTGGGGAGGGGGGGATCTTCTTGCATCGGAGAGGAGTTTTCATTGGAGGGGACTGGATGCAGAGGCTGATGGTCATGAAGTTGAGGGGAAGGGTCTTCTTGCATAGGCATAGAGGCTTCCCCAATACCTTCATCTACGAGAAGAGTGAATCGGCTCCCATTTGAATTAGGCTGTGTACGAAGATTGTTCAGATCACCCCTCAGAGGACGTCTTCTAGTTTTTGCTAGCATCCAAGGGCCATAGGCAGAATCCTCAAATTGATCCTCCTTTCTGTTGGTATGTGCCTGAGGTCCTACATCAGGAGTTTCTTTAGGTCGATTGCTGGGACAATTAGGAGTAAATGCCCGAATTTGCCGCACTTGAAGCAGACGAGCTTTAGATTATCATATTCGACTCTAAGAACCAAATCGTCTACCATCACTTGAGATTTCAGAGGCTTCGATAGATCAATTCGAACAGCAACCGTGGCAAATTTGCCTCGAGCCACTGCGTCCGTTTTGAAATCCAAACTGACAACCTGCCCCAAGCGTGTTCCGACCCGATATAGAAGGTTTCGGTTATACAGAAAGATCGGAAGACCTGGAAACCTAATCCATACCACCATCGTTTTAACTCCGTTTGTCAGCGGATCGAAAGACTCATCCCAGGGTTGAACGTGGAGGTAGCTTCCGGATATCATCCATGGCCCTCCAGTAAGGGCGAAAGTTACGTCCTCACCCTTCGTGAACCGAATAACATAATAACCGTTTTTGATACCTGTTTTCAGGAAGCGGTAAGCCATATTACGCCCGATTACCTTGATTATAACCCCATTCGCCCATTCTCTGAGGAGTTGTTCTTTGAAAGCCTTGGATAAAATAAGTCTATCGATACCCTCGTGGACGGTAATGGTGATATCATCTGGATTGTCGGTGATGCCCTCCATTATTTCGTCAATTGGTACATGAATGAACCCCGTACCGCGTTTGGCCATCTCGCTATAAGAAGCTCATTGTCTTTTCTGTGCTCTGTTGTCAAGCGGATCTGGTAACTCATCCTGATCCACCGTGGAGATGGTGAGGAAGAAAGGGGTTATTGCAAGAAAGGGGGGGTCGTTTCTTGCAGAAAAGCGCTATTCAAAACTTTTCTACTCTTAAATTTTTAGTAGCATCCTTCAAAATTTCAAGTTTTACATTTCATTATTTGGAAGGACTTTTTTTTGTGGTTTTTCAAGGAATACGTGTCTTTTGTTTAAATAGATAGTGAAATAGAGGGTAAGAGTGAATATTATATGGATTATATTTAAATAAATGGTGAGATTTTATATCATATAACCTATAAGGAGAAAAAAGGGGAAGGATAATGACATATGATGATTCAAACTTTGAAATTGAAGACGAAGGCTACATTTGATAAAACTTAAGTCTGAAATATGAAGTCTGGAATTTGAGTGATTAAATTAGTCCTGTTTGATCGCGGCCGTCTCGGAAATTTTCCGAGACCTGAGCAAAAATTTAAAAAAAGAGGCCCAATAAAAATTATATTTAATAATTGTTATATATATATATATATATATCTTTTTGCGTATATCGGATATCCACATGTCTCATTGGACATTGAAGGGCTGCATCCCTAAAACAGAATTTTGCTTACACAAATGCTCGAATCAAGAACTTTATTTAAACTGCCATGAGTCTGAATACTACTATAAATATATTTTACATTGATACTAATATATTTGTAATTTTTTATTTAAAAATATTTTACATAATATATACATGATATAATGTTTGAAAATTACTAATATAAAAAATAATTACTTAGCACTATTCGATATATATGCTTAAAACACTGAGTATGTTTATATATTATTATATATATATATAAATTATCATTTATTTATTCAAAAAATACATGTGGGGCCCCCAGCACCGGCTCCGGGTGCTCCCCATGGAGCCGGGCCTGTGTTTGATAACCATGCAGATTAAGTATTAAGTACCAAATATATAACTCCTCGAAAATTCAAATATGATTTTCGCAAGCATTACCGCCGTACTAACTATCCTAAACTAGTGGCCAGCTAATTTTAAACAGCTAGTACAAGGCTGAGTACCTAAAGTGATTATTTGATTAATCCAGTTTAATGCAGAAGCGAGAATAAATCAAAACACATAGGCACAAGAAAAATGTCTCACAATAATAATCATATAACAGTACCAACAACTCATCCAGGCTACAAGCCTCACGAAACAACATTAGACAACATGTCAAAATCTCAAACAGGGCTACCGTCCCAAAGCAGTAAATCACATAAGCCCACATGCCGGCATAATGTAAATCCTAGGCTCACAGGCCTCAACTATCAATAAATCAAGTACCAAGTCATAAAAATAACAGAGTATCACATAATCACATGAAAATAATAATAACAGGGAAGTCCTATCTATGTGATCTCTCATAACCCCAACCCAAGTCATGCTCCAGCGCCTCGAGCGGGATCTATAAAGCAGACAAAAGCAAAAGGAGTCAGTACAACGTACTGAGCAAGGCCACGTGCCGGGGAGTAAGGGAAAACAGAGCAACAATAATTAATAATAATAATAATACATAATAATAACATGAATAACATGGCAGAATATAAATAAAGCAAATAATAAACATCACACCGTCTCATACCGGTGTTTCAACCACAATCATACAATTTATGCACGTGATGCATGACCTAGCATACACCTATTTACCATATATGCAAATGCAATGAATATGCCTAGCCGACAACCTAAGAACCCGGGCGGTATGAACCCACGGGTGAGGATATCATCAAATCCAACCCGTTACAGGATAACATACACAATCCCCGTAGGGACCACATGCATCACAGCCAAATCATAGGCATAACAGCCAATCACAGGCATTACAGCCAAATCACAGGCATCACAGCCAAATCACATGCATAACAGCTAAATAACCATCCCGCGGGGTCATCGGGACTCAACAACACCGGTGAAGACTGACCGATCAATCACATCATCATCACAACCCATCGGGTTCATTATCATCAATGCCAATGCAATGCCAGACATATACAATTATCATAGAAGTGATCCAACACCTAACACTAGGTTCATATGTCTCTCAACACATTAGATAAATAAACATAGCCCCCTAGGCTAAGGTATAACTCCATAATTCATATGACAAAATATAATCAACATATCATGATTCAACTGTTCTTCCAAGGAATTCAACAATTCTCTCAAGTTAACAAATACCTCAAGATTAATAATTAAAGTAGGAAAAAATCCAAAAAACTCAGAGCACGAATCGAGGCAATTAAACATCAACAACGGACAGAACGATGCACGATACGTCGTCCCAGCCAGGCTGGCGCGCCCGCGGTGCGCTATCCTCCCAGACCGCGGGGTCTGCGTCTGGACTGCGGAGCAGTCCGCTGTCCAGCGACTTTGCCGAAGAAACACCCCCCAATACCCCCTAAACACGTAATTTAAGCCATAGACCCTTGCCTTTGTGTTTTGGGCGATCAAAAACACTTCCGGGATGTCCGATTCAAACTCCGACCGATCAACCAAAATCCCCAAATCCTAACATTTTAAAACATCTCCAAATCACCACCAAAACGAGCGAAATAAAAATCATTGAGAAGAGGGAGACAAGGAGAAACACTTACTATCAATGGATTAATCGATTGCTTAAGAAACGCGATGATTCGGGTGAGTCGAAATTCTCCTCTTTTACTTTCTTCTCTCTCGGCCTTTCTCCTCTTTTTTCTTCCCGTTTCTTATCAACTTTTCCAACCTTGCAAAATGACCCAATTTACTTTTCATTGCTAAATATTGGCAAATGGCCCCCTACACACTCCCAATTACTTCAATTGGACCCCATCCGGGCTTGGGCGCAATAAAACCCATGTCTAAATAATTTAAACAGTACAATTTAAATAAATCGGGTCATTACAAAATATATACTTATATTCTTATTATTATTTGGCGGAGTATTATTTTGTAATTCTATTCTTGTTCTAATTCATAATTTTTATATGCCAAAGTGATGTAAACTATATTATTATTATTATTATTATTATTATTATTATTATTATTATTATTATTATTATTATTATTATTATTATTATTATTATAATATTTATTTGGGTTATGTAGTAGTTATTTAATTAATATTATTATCTGTTATTAATAATATTGTTTTTATATTATTATTGTTATTTATAATGACATAGAAAATGAGGAAGGAAGAAATTTTTTTGTCAGTAAACATTGATGCTCATGTGTCGAGAATTGCGTGTGGGAGCTGAAGCAATATAAATTACAAAGGGGATAAAGGGGATGGATAGAAGGTGGAAGGAAAAATATTTTTGTTTGATTGATTTTTTATTCAGGCTCAAGTTATTTGTAAACAAATTTTTTTCTTATTCAATTTTATACTGGCTGAATTAAATACCTAATTGGAAATTCAAAGTCTACATCTACACTCATGTCTCTCTCGAATGCTCTCGCTCCTGACTTCTCCCGCAGGGATTTGCTTTTGCTGGCTCCCTTCATGTCTCCTTCCGGGATAAGGTTTTGCAGGGGAAGGAGGCCTCACCATCTTCACTGACTATGGAACCGGATAGAAACAAGTTAGTTGTGTTGGATCACATAGATGGGGATCGACTAAAGCCGAGGATTACTATTGATGCTCGTGCTATGGATCGAATGTGTAAACCTTGGGAAGATGCGTTGATTGTCTCTGTCTTGGGGGAAGAAAGTTGGATATGTGGCGTTGAAAGAGCGGCTAATCGATTATGGAAGATTGTGGATAGGTTTGCTATGGTGGAACTAAATGCTGGTTAGTTTCTGGTGAAATTCGACAATGCTGACGATCGGCTTCATGTGATGCGCACTAGTCCATGGGTGGTCTTTGACAGCTACCTTACTATTGTTCCATGGCGTCCTAATTTTATTACGGATGAAGTGACTCCGTGGAAGACGATTATGTGGGCTCGTTTCCCAGAGCTTTGTATTAAATTCTTTGATGAGTTTATACTCTCTAAAATGACGGTGGCCTTGGGTACACTGGTTCGAGTGGATGCTATGTCTAAGGGTGTGGATCGTGCGAAATACGCTCGTGTCTGTGTGGAAATCGATTTGAGTCTGCCTGTGGTTTCGAGTGTTTTCATTGGTGGTAGGTGGCATAAGATTGCGTATGAAGGGTTACATCTGCTTTGTCCGCCTTGTATACGGTACGACCATGCGAAGAGTGCGTGCCTGGGAAGGCAACCGGTGGTGGAGGTGCAGGCTGTTCCCACCATGCCAGTGGTTACTGGTGAGTTACCTGTGGCCAAGTCGGCAGTTGGGGCAGGTTCCATGGAGGTTGATGCGGGAAATCGCTCTGCAACTACTGCTCAAGAGACGGTTAATGATGTCGGTACGCTTGTTCCTCCCATGATACCTGCTCAGCCGAATGGTGAAGATTGGGTCAAGGTAATTTGTAAGAAACCCTTTGGGCCTAAGAAAGTGAAAGGGCCGGTCAGTCCTGTGGGCCATGTGACTCCGGGCCCATTCGTAATGGTGCTGGGTCCGGAACTTCAAGCGTAGAGCCTAAGATGCCGCAGAAAAAGGCCTTGTACACTGGTGATCATGGTGGAGGTCGGGATAAAGGCAAGGCGCCTGTGCAGAGCTCCCTTCCATCCAACGCCGATCTTAACCAATATGCTAAGCATGCTCGATCCTCCCCTGCGAAGGTGGTGGACACTCATGGGAAACCGAAATTGGATCAAGGTGTTTTATTATCTTCTCCAGTGGGGATGACGCCTGATTTACCTACGGCGATGCAGATGTTGGGTTTGGAATCTCCCTTTCTTTTTAGTTTTTCAATGGATTTTAGAAATTTTAAAATTCTTGCTTGGAATGTTGAGGAATTTTGGGCAGGCCTACTAGGCGTGTTATTCTAGATAATGTCCGGTGTTTTCTTCCGGATATGTTGGTACTCATGGAGCCACAATTGTTATTCATCCGGTCTCAGTTGTTTTTCTTTAAGGAAGGGTATATTCCTCTGTGTATCCAAGAGTCAGTTGGTCGGGCTGGGGGTTTGTGGATTTTAGCTCGGAGGGGGGTGAATGTCCGTTATCATATTCTGGATCAACGGGATCGATTAATTATAGTAAATTTTTCTTGTGGTGATCAATCCTGGTCTTTAACGGCTCTGTATGCCCTTCCTCAGTATTCTTCTCGGCTCATGGTATGGAATTAGCTTCAGGCTTTGTCCGATTTGATAGTGGGGGCGTGGGTTGTTGTGGGGGACTGGAATCATGTGGTATATTCTAATGAAGATCAGGGGCGTTCCTTTAATGTTGTCAGGGCTGAGGAGCTGGGTAGTGTGTTGCATTATTGTGGTTTGTCTATACTCGGGGGGGGGGGGGGGGGGTTCCTTACACATGGTCTAGGCCTGTTGGGGATGGTCCGAGGATGGATAAGCGGTTGGATAGGGCTATGGTTAATCTGGAGTGGATCTCCCTTTTACCATTTGGGTCGGTAAAGGTACTTCCTATGATCGGATTGGATCATAGCCCTTTAATGCTTCATTGTGATCGGGCTACTTCTGTTCCTCCGTCGCCTTTTAGGTAGGAAGCCTCATGGTCTTTGGTTCCGAAATATGTTTCTGTGGCGCGTTCTGACTAGGCTGTTCCGTCAGCAGATATCTGCGGTTAGCTGAAGAATGTCCGGGATTCTTCGTTGACATTTAAACGTTTAAATTGTGGGTGTTTTAAGTGGCGGAAATTGAAACTTTTAAAACGGCTTGAAGGGATCGCAAGGACCTTGGAGTCAGTGGATTCTCTACATCGGTCTTTGTCGAAGCAAGAACTTAAAAAGGAATATGAGTTGGCGTTGGCACAAGAGGAGTTGCATTGGTATCAAAGAGCTAGAGAGAAGTGGGTTCGTTATGGAGATTGTAATACTGCTTATTTCCATGCTCGGGCTAAGTGTAAGAGGGAATGGATCCATGGAATTCATCTTCCGGATGGTAGTTGGTCAGAGGACGAAGGGGTTATTCAATTCCATATCAGGGATTACTATAAATTTATTTATTTATTTATTTATTTTTTCTGTGCTCCACTTTTGACATTGAGGCAGCCACAGGAGGATGAAAATATTGGTGTTCAAATTCCGTCCTTGAGTCAAATTTTTTATGAATATAGGGATCAGCTGGGTCTGCAGACGAGGTGGATGTTGTCATCTCTCAAATTAATGGTTATTCCGCTCCCGGACCGGATGGGTTTCCTGGCCAATTTTTTAAATGTTTCTGGGGAGACTTAAGAGCTACTGTGGCCGGATTTGTGCAACGGGTGTTTGTGGATAAATGTATGCCTGAGGAACTTACTAAAGCTTTCATATGCCTTATTCCGAAAGTCACCTCGCCTCTTTCCTTTAAAGATTTTCGTCCCATTACACTATGTAATGTCTTGTATAAGATATTGACAAAGGTTCTTGTCAAATCGAATTAGACCTATCCTTCTGTCCAGTATTTCCCATCACTAATGTGCTTTCCTACCTGGGCGGGGGCCAGTCGACAACGCTGTTATATTGCAAGAGTTGCTCAGTCATATGGCTGATGCTCAAGGGTGGTTCGTGGTATGTTGCTCAGTCATATGGCTGAGGCTCAAGGGCGATTCGTGGTATTACTATGAAGATTGATATTGCTAAAGCTTACGATAGTGTGTTATGGGATTCTTGGAATCGTGTTTACATGATCTCAAATTTCCACAATCAATTATCCAGCTTATTATGGTTTGTGTTTTGGAAGCTTTCAAGCCTGGGAAAGGGCTCCGACAAGGAGATCCGATTTCTCCATATTTATTCCTTTTAGTTATGAAGAAGTTGTCAATTACGGTTTCTGGATTGGTTGATCAAGGTGTTTGGCAGCCGGTGCGGCTTGCTCATGTGGGAATTGGTATTTCTCATTTGCTCTTTGCTGAAGATCTCATATTATGTTTTATGGTTGATAAACATAGTATTGAGGTTATTTCCAAGACTCTTCAGGCGTTCGGTATGGTCTCTGGTATGATGCTCAATCCTTTGAAGTCCTCTATTTTTTTTTTTATTCTTAATATAATTTCGGAGGTGGATAGACACTGGATACAAGGAATGCTTAATATGCCTGTGGTTGAGAGTTTTGGATCTTATTTGGGATTTCCTATGCTGTGTGGCAGGCAGAGATGTAATGACTTCTCTTTTATTCTGGATAAATTAGATAGCCATCTTGAGGGTTGGGCTAGTAAATTGTTGAATAAGGCAGGCCGCCTCACTTTATGCCGTGCAGTCATGTCGGCAATTCCCACGTATTTTATGCAGTTGCATTGGGTGCCAGAATCAATATGTAATGCTATTGATCGGAGGGTTAACAGATTTATGTGGAAGGATCATGAGGGTAAGGGTCTGTTTTTTGTTCGATGGGATAATGTTTCTTCCCCTAAAAATGTTGGGGTTTTGGGACTTCGTCGGGCTCGCTTGATGGACATTGCATTACTGGGGAAGCTCATCTGGGGGCTGCTTTACTCTATTCATAAGGCCTGGGTTCAATTAGTCCAAAGCTTAGCTCCTGAGATGGATCTGTTTCTGTCCTCGCCCTTGCCAGGAAGGTCTTGGTTGCTTAAGCTTTAAGCAAGGTAGTCCCGCTTTTACGGCCTGGTTTCTACTTGCGTATTGGTCAAGGAAGTGTGTCTTTGTGGTTTGCACCCTAGTGGGAACATTCTCAGATGGCTCCCCGTCTGCCATATGTTGCGACTCAAGATCTTGATCTTCAGCTTCGTGATGTGGTGGCTGCTGATGGTTGGAATTGGGACCGGGTGTACTCTCCGGTTCCCTCGTCTATTCTCCAATCGATTTGCAGCTCCCCACCCCCAGTTCTTCATCCATTGATTTATGATATTTTGATATGGAAGCACAGCCACTCTGGACGTTACTCTGTTTGCTCGGCTTATCGTTTCTTGGTAGGTCAGGAGGAGGGGGCCGATTGGAGTTGGATGTTGAGTTTGGAGATTCCTGAAAAATTTTCTTTCCACACATGGTTGTTCGGCCATGATTCCTTGTCGGTTAATTATACCCGCTTTCGACAACGCCTTGCTTCCTCTCCACTGTGTGTTGTGTGGCGTTGATCAAGAAGACTGATGGCATTGGCTTTTTTTTTTTTTTTTAAATTGTAGTTGGGTTTGTCAGGTATGGAGCTCCCTTCATATTATTATTCCACAAGACTGTCATCTCATCCGCCGGTCTCAGATCCGACAATTTCTGTTGGGATGTTATCGCTATTATGGTTCTTTATTTCTGGCGGCTGTTTGGGTTTTATGGCTTGAGCGTAATGGCCGGCTGTTTCGTGGCATCTCGCAGACTATCTGGAGGCTTCATCTTGAGATTGTAAATCTTGCACAGGTGCTTGAAGAGGCTTGAGCTAGCTCACGGCCTTCTCCCGGTTCTATACGTATGGTGCATTGGAATATGCTAGGGGTTTCTAGGACGATTTTGCATGTGGACGGGAGTGCTTTTGGTAACCTGGGCGGTCGGGTTATGGTTTTGTTGCGAGGGATGCACTTGACATTGGATTGGTGGAGGGTTTGGTTTCCTTGGTATTCATTCCAACATCTTTGCTGAGCTCTCTGCCTTGGCGGCTGGGTTAAAGTTCGTAGCTCAGTCGGGTGTTCGGAAGCTTTGTGTTTATTCGGATCAAAGGTTGCTCTGGATTTGATTGCAGTACCTAGTTCCTTCCATCCTTTTGCTGCCATCATCTCGTGTATTGTGGAGCTGCGGGATTTCTTTGAAGAGTGTCTCATCCACCATGTGTTGCGTGAAGGGAATCGGGTGGCGGATTGCCTTGCCAAGCGTGGGCTTCCAAGGAACAGTTTTTCACCACTTGGGCCTTTCCCCCAGACTTTGGTTCTGGGGACGTAGCAGCGGATACATCCGGTGTTTGTTTCCCCAGAGTCTAGTCTAATTTCCGTCTTCTTTGTTTCTCTAGTTTGTTAGATTTTGCTTTTTTTTTCATATTGTTTCCTGGCTTCGACTTCTCAAAAAAAAAAACACCTAATTGTTAAATAAATACAATTTTAATTAAACATACTTAATTTAAATAAGTACTTTGTTCATTTAGATTAAATAAAAAGTATTGTTACCAATAAAAGTGTGACGCCCCGAAAATTTAAAACCATTTTCGTGACGTCACCGCCGTATTAATTGTTCTAAACTGTCGATTACTCAGCTTAGACAGTCAATACAAAGCTAGACACAAGTAAAAATAAATAACTCTAACAAGAACACTATCATAAGCAGTGAGCAATCCCAGGAACATCACATTGTATATCCGGGCTACAAACCCTGAATAAATTATCGACATGCTCACAATTTCAATACCAGAAATTTACACATAATAAAATCCAAGTGGTTCACCAATCACCTCGATGAACGAAAACTAACTCTACATCAGATAACCGTTAAATGTATATAAAAATGTATTCCAATTAAATAAAAACATAAAGATGCACCCTAACTAGTTCGCTCAGCCCGTACCCCATCACCGTGTTCTGCGCCATCCGTAGGAAGATCTATAAAACAATCAAACATCGACAAGGTGTCAGCACAACATAACGTTGTACTGGCAAGGAATAGAAGTAGCATAGCATAAAGAATCTATAGCAACAATTAATAACAATAATTAAAGACATAAAGTAAATTCTGGACATATTCCTCGAGAAATATACAACATAATCCTATCCGTAATCCATTAATCACCAATATCACCTCTCGCCATGCACATATGTCAGATAAAACCAATCTAATATGCCATAATCCATTAATAAAATATATGTCAGATGAAACCAATCCAATGCACCATAATCTATTAATCAAATATGAAACCAATCCAATGCCCATAATCCATTAGTCAAATTATATGTTAGATGAAACCAATCCAATGCACCATAATCCATTAATCAAATATGAAACCAATCCAATGCCCATAATCCATTAGTCAAATTATATGTCCGATGAAACCAATCCAATGCACCATAATCCATTAACCAAATAATATCATCTCTCGCCATGCAGAGGACTCTATAACTACTAACACCGGCATCCTAGACTAGTTTTCAACTGTCTAGGGTTATAGACACATACAGGCTTATCTCGCCATGCAGAGGACTCTATAACTACCAACACCGGTGTCCCAGACAGTGCTCCAACTGCCTAGGGTTATAGATACATACAGGCTCTACCCGTAGGAGGGACAATTACCCTCATCCGATATCCGAAATTCCATATACCATGTGCCTCATGCATTGGTTTCATAAGACATATTTCCTCCGTCTCAATATTTTTGTCACGGACCCACCCGACACGTATGCCAATACATATTTTCAACGGTTAATAACTTAAATTGTGTACAATAAAAAAATATAAAAATTTGATTGTCTAAAACTACAAGATTAGACGAATCTAACAAGATCTCAATTGACTATGTTTTTTCTTACGTAACTATGATAAAAATTTGAATCAAACTTAAACAGTGAATAGTGTCAAAAAATCAAACGTAACAATTATACTGAGACGGAGGAAGTATAATTTACCAAAACCGAACCATAGATTGAACACATAATAAGAGTTGTCAAGTATCATCACAATGGTCTTGAGATACACTAATCTCAACATAATAGTAAATATTCTCTTAAGTCATAGCGTAAGGAACCCGTCCACCCGGTATTCCTTAAGATTCTAAGGTTTGACCTAGTTGTTAAAGCATCATATGATTCGCGAGAACACTTAGATTCATAGAAGGCATAATAATCCAAGCTCATCTAAGGCATCATACAATTCGTGTGGAACACTTAAATACGTCTAGGTTATCTAGAAATAGGTTTTAAGCATTCATAGGAATAATATTCCTAATCATCTAGATTCACATTGTGTAACGTCTCCACGTATCCCTTTATGCAATTATGCTATTCTAACCCTTGCCTTTTATCAATCTTCAAAGCTTCCCGTTTGAACATCATCAATCTCCCAATTGCTTCAATACAAACTCACAATTATCCCTACACAACAATAAAGTTATAATAATTAAAATATTTCCCACAACATCAATACCATCGTCCCATATCTCCCATACCAACATTCGCCTCGCCTCATTCTCCAATCCCCCAATTAATCTTTTTCCCAACAATACCAAATAAGTCAAAACATAGTCAATCATCTAATTTAATCAATTCAACCAATCATCCAATAATATTAATTAATTAAATTAACTAATAATAATGGTATCATATTTACCAAAATACTACTTGGCACTTTAAAATAATCCAACAAGCAACATTTTCCCAACCACATTATGAAGCCCCAATCAATTCAACAATTCATTTATTAAATTTTAATAAATACCCCAAATCACCCATTACACACTTAACCTAAAAAAAATCCCATCTTTATTATCAATTTTCATAGCAACTAATAAGATCACCAAGTACCCATAAGGCAAGGAAAAAGGGGTTAAATAAGAAATATTAAATTAACATTACAGCAGAACCATCAAGGTGGAAAAAGTGATAGTTCTTCTTAGACCTTGACTTGGATAGCATTCCTTCTCACCACAAAAATATATACACACGTACAAACAACATATATTTATATTTATGTATATCCAAAGCAACTAGCTTAAAGTCATTCTCATGTCAAGTGGGTTTAAATAAATTCTGACAAGGCATCAACCACCATATACTATTGATCAATGACTTCAACTTGAACTCATCTAGAAAGACTCATCCACTGTAAAGAGTTAATCACACAATGAAATCCATATTTAACAGTAAGGTAAATTCAGACTTACACAATAAACCTGTATAGCATAAACAGAGAATTAAATACAGGCCGTGGATCGTGGAACAAAGATGAGAAGGCACCAAAGACTACTACACATAACTCCTTGCTATGTAATATATATAAGTATACAACCAATTTATCCTCCCACTTCCAAATCCGATGATCATCACAAGTTCATCACCATATCTAAGATCAAACCATTAACAAGTTTCTCAGTTATTATCCAAGATCTATTCATGCCCATCGAACTACCATTTATCAATTAACCAATATATAACTTATCTCTAATAAACACTAATTTATACCGCAATTATCCACCATCATAGATTATCAAGAAATGATCAACTAACATCATTAATCACATACCCAATCACCAATCTAAATAAGAAATATCAAGTACCCCAAATTAATCCATAAATTCCATAATTTACCCAATTCCAAACTTACTGTAAAAGAATGAGAAATAAAAGAGAGGAAAAAGAAGAATAGGAAGAAAGGACAGGGCCATTTGTAGATTTTGTTATCTCACACACACAAGAACACTTTACACTTTTGATATCTAAAAAGGATAACCAAAAGCGGAGAGTTGTTTAGCCAAAGCTGCTTTGTATATCTTGCTTTGCTTCGCTCTGAGTTTTACAATATGGAAGTACCTATTTATAAAATCGAAAATAAACAACAGACAATGAACACATGCTAATACTGTTCTTATTGTGGCTTCAAGCTTTTCGGCGAGGTAGATGAGCCTCCTTCTTGGACTTCGGCGATTCATGTTACTTTTACGGCATTTGATGTTTATGCCGTTTTTCAACAAAACTCCCCCGTAAACTTCAAATGCTTCTGCCATCTGTCATTCCTATCATATTCTTGAACTTGTCGAGCAGTACCTTTGGCAATGGCTTTGTAAATATGTCTGCCACTTGTTCTTGGCTGGCCACATGCATTAGTTCCACATTTCCATTTTTCACATGATCTCGGATAAAGTGGAAACGAACATCAATGTGTTTGCTCCTTTCATGATTCACTGGATTCTTCGCCAATTCAATTGCAGATTTGTTGTCTATGTGAATCATTGTTCCGCTTGACTGCTTCATCTCCATCTTGTTTAAAAGATTTCTGAGCCATACAGCATGACATACACACCAAGATGCTGCTACATATTCAGCTTCACATGTTGAGAGTGTCACGATCGGCTGCTTCTTTGAAAACCAAGTAAAAGCAGTATTTCCCATAAAGAACACATACCCTGCAGTACTTTTTCGATCATCAATATCTCCACACCAATCACTGTCAGAGTATCCAATCAGCTTATAATCTTCTATCCTCGAGTAGAACAATCCATGTGACGTTGTTCCTTGAATGTACCTGAGGATTCTCTTTAATGCCTTCCAGTGTGAGTAAGTTGGGTTCTCCATGAACCGACTCACAACTCCAACACTTAGTGCAATATCTGGCCTTGTGCATGTGAGGTAGCGAAGGCTTCCAACCAAGCTTCTGTACCTTCCTGGATCAACTTGTTCTCCTTCATCAAACTTTGAAAGTTTTGCTCCAGGTTCCATAGGTGTTGATACGGGGTTGCACTTCTCCATCTTGAATTCTTTCAAGATCTTCTTCGCATATGTCTCCTGTGATACAAAGATGCCTCTTTCGGTTTGTCTAACTTCTAGACCAAGGAAGAACTTCATCAAGCCTAAATCAGTCATCTCAAACTCCTGTTTCATTCTTCTCCTGAAGTCTTCTATCATCTCATCACTGTTACCCATGAAAATGAGGTCATCAACATAAAGAGCAACAAATAAAATGTTACCTCCATTTTTCTTGATGTAGAGGGCATGCTCGTAGGGACATTGCTCAAACCCATTCTCTTTGAAATATGCATCAATGCGAGTATTCCATGCTCGCGGTGCTTGCTTTAGCCCGTAAAGCGCCTTCTTCAATTTCAACACCTTTGTTTCTCCTCCAAGTTTCAGATAACCTGGTGGTTGCTCAATGTCGACTTCTTCTTTGAGTACACCATTCAAGAACGCTGTCTTGACATCCATTTAGAATATTGGCCATTTGTACTGAGCAGCTTGAGAAATGAGTAGCCGGATTGTCTCCATTCTTGCGACAGGGGCAAAGACTTCATCATAATCGATTCCTTCCTTTTGCTTGTATCCCTTTGCAACAAGCCGAGCTTTGTATCGTTCAATCTCCCCTTGTGCATTCATCTTTTTCTTGTAAACCCATTTCACTCCAATGGCCTGACTTCCTTTGGGCAATTCAGTGAGCTCCCATGTGTTGTTGCGTTCGATTGCTTCAATTTCTTCATTCATGGCTGCTTTCCATTTTTCATCTAGTACGGCATCTTCATACTTGATATTTTCAGCATCTGCCAACAAACATACAAGATGTAACTCAGTAGAGTCGTACAAATCTTGTAGACTTCTCATTCGGGGTTGTCGTGGCTCATCTTCTCCTTCTTTTTCTTCAACAATATCAGGATCTGTTGATAGAACTGTCGGAACAATAGTTGACGATTCTGCGACTTCGTTGGTAACTTCCTTTGAGTTATTCCAGTCCCATTCACTTGCTTCATTCACTCGCACATCTCGACTCGTTATCACCTTCTTGCTTATCGGGTCATACAACTTATACCCTTTTGTCAGTCCATCATATCCGATAAAAACATATGCTTTGCTTTTATCTTCCAGCTTCATCCTTCGCGGATCTGGTATATGTGCATAGGCTACACTACCGAATATTTTTAGATGAGAGACGGTAGGCTTCTTACCAGTCCATGCTTCCAGTGGTGTTCGATTTTTCAACTTCATGTGCGGGCACCGATTCTGTATGTAGACTGCGCACATCACAGCTTCTGCCCAGAATTCTTTCGGCATCTTCTTGCTTTTCAACATCGATCGAACCATGTCTAGGATAGTCCGATTCTTCCTTTCAGCTACGCCATTCTGTTGGGGCGAGTATGGTGCTGTCAGAAATCTTCTTATGCCTTCTCGTTCACAGTATTCTCGGAAGGCTGTCGAGGTGTATTCGCCTCCTCTATCAGATTGAATTGCTTTGATGGATCTGCCAGTTTCTTTTTCAACACTCGCCTTGAATATTTTGAACAACTTGAATGCCTCGGATTTTTCCTTCAGCAAATAGACCCACGTCCTTCGGGAGAAATCATCGATGAAAGAGATGAAGTATCTCTTTCCGCTGAAAGATTTGGGAGTAATTGGTCCACATATATCGGTGTGGATAAGCTCGAGCGGATGCTTCGCTTCATATTCGGCCTTCTTTTGAAACGAGGCTCTTGTCTGCTTCCCGAGTACACAATCTTCACAAAATTCTCCTCCAAAATCCATGCTTGGCAGTCCTTTCACCATCCTCATCTTCACTAGCTTTTTTAGGCCATCATAATGTAGGTGTCCAAAGCGGTGATGCCATAGCGACGCTTTATCTACTTCTTTGACTTGTAAGCATTTCTCTTGCAAGCTTCGCAGGTTCAACTTGTACATTCGATTTCTTTCCATTTCGACTCGAGCTATCAAACGTCCTTGCTTGTCTTTCAGATGCAGCAACTGATCTTTTAGAAAGGTTGAGTAACCTTTCTCTGCGAGTTGGCCAAGACTCAAGATATTGTTTTTGAGATCTGGGACATAGTAAACATCTTGGATTGTCCCTATCAAGCCATCATTCTGTGTGAAACATATCGTACCTCGGCCTTTGACTTGTACTTTTGATGCATTTCCGAATGATACATGACCATTGTCAACTTTCTGCATTTCTTTGAATAGATGCTCATCATAGCACATGTGGTTGCTTGCTCCAGAATCGAGGTACCAGGATGTGTCATCGTTGACATCGTTGTGCGCCATCATGAGAACACCTCCATTTGCTTTGTCTTCCACGACTAGGTTGGTTGTCTCTTCCACTCGTCTGTTGGCCCGACACTCTTTTGCAAAGTGTCCCATCTTGCCACAATTGTAACAACCCTCGTTGTTGCAGTCTTCGGCATGGTGACCATATTTGTGGCACTTTTGGTATTTGACGTGGGAATAATTTGATCGACCGCCTCTTCCTCGAGCGCGTCCTCTTCTACGCCAGTTTGTTTGACTTCCTTGAAATTTGTCCTTATGGTATCCTTCATAATTGTTGCCTTGGATACCACGACCGCATCCACGACTTCCATGCTCATGTCCTCTCCCCCAAAAATTTCGAGTGTAGAGAACCTTTTCATCTTTAATTAATGCCTTGGTCTGGAGTGCCTGGTCGAGTGAGTCCTCTTTCTTTTTCTTTTTTCTTTGTTCGTGTGCTTCGAGAGATCCAGCGAGCTCTTCAACGGTGAGCACTTTGAGATCTTTCGATTCTTCAATCGCACACACAACGTTTTCGAAATCATTGGTTAATGATCTCAATATTTTCTCGACAATTCTGGCATCGGACAATTCTTCACCGTTCCGATTGAGTTGGTTTGCCACTGTCTGGACACGTGTGATGTAGTCGGACACATTTTCTGACTCCTTCATCTTCATGCTTTCAAGCTCTCCACGAAGGGTTTGGAGACGCACTTGCTTTACCCGGTCGGCTCCTTTGAATGATTTTTCAAGGATGTCCCACGCTTCTTTTGAGGTGGTGGCACCGGATATTTTTTCGAAGCCTGATTAATCAACGGCTCGGAATAACATGTAAAGGGCTCTGCTATCTTTGGATCGCGCATCTTTCAACGCTTTTTGTTCTGCTGCAGTTAATTTCCCGGTATTTTCTGGTTCTACAAAACCATTTTGAACAACGTCCCATGCATCTTGAGCTCCGAGAAGGGCTTTCATTTGAATACTCCATTTCTCGTAATTTGCTTTCGTAAGCTGTGGCAGTGATATCTGTCCCGTGATATTTGCCATTGGACCTGTATATTTTTAAATTCAAATAATATATATATTGGAACCAACAATTAATTCTAATTGAAAGCCTTGTCAGTGAATGGCTTTTGGTTTCAATCGAATTAATTGTGCCAGCTACCAATTCCTTTAATTTCTCCCTCTGCTTGAAAATTGGGCAATAAGTTTGTTGCTTTCAATAAATGCCCAACGGCTTGCTAAGCCCACCAGAGTTAGCTTCACTTTAATATTACTGCTTGACTTTTAATTTTGTGTCTCCTTGAGTCTTGACTTTCGATGGATCACCAACATTGAATTAGAGAATCTGCTCACATTCAGACCTTTCTTTTGGAAGCAGCAGAAGGAGAGACCAGCGTTGGATATTAAGCAGACCGGTACAGCAGCAGTAGGAGGGAGAGCTGGCGGTGGCGGGAGGTGCTCACGGCGGCGAGCAGACTGGGCTCACGGTGGCAGTAGCTTGGAGAGAACTGGCCGGCGCTTGGAGAAGGCTGGGACAGAGCGGCTTGGAACTAGGTTGCGCTGTGGCGGTGCGGGTTCGCCGGAAAGAGGTTTCAGGCGGCGGACAGCAGCTCGGAGGAAACTACGGTGGGTGAATTTAATTCTTTTAATTTGAGTGTTTATACTCAATTGTTTTGCTCTGAGTTCGGATCACTCAGGCTCTGATACCAATTTGTAGATTTTGTTATCTCACACACACAAGAACACTTTACACTTTTGATATCTAATAAGGATAACCAAAAGCGGAGAGTTGTTTAGCCAAAGCTGCTTTGTATATCTTGCTTTGCTTCGCTCTGAGTTTTACAACAATGGAAGTACCTATTTATAGAATCGAAAATAAACAACAGACAATGAACACATGCTAATACTGTTCTTATTGTGGCTTCAAGCGTTTCGGCGAGGTAGATGAGCCTCCTTCTTGGACTTCGGCGATTCCTGTTACTTTTACGGCATTTGATGTTTATGCCGTTTTTCAACAAGGGCCACCGTCGCCATTGCCACCATCATCACGACACAACCACCACCACAGCCTACCCATCGCTGCCACCACCACCACCGGTGAATCGTCGGACACCAAGCAGCAGCGCTGTGCGCTGCCATCCCAACGGGCAGCACCGCGCAACGCCACTTCTACTCCACGCTACAGACTCCTCCGCGCCACCACCTTAAACACCGGGCGATTTCTCCATCGCCGTTGGTGCCCTCTCGACGGGAAGAAGAAAAGAATTGGGGAAGAAAGAGATGGGAAGGAAGAAAGGGGAAACCCAACACAAATTAAATACACATAATTTCTCCTTGCTCAACTTGACGGGAATGAGGAAGGTGAGAGAATGCCCAATTCCTCAATCAATTTCCCAATATAAGTCAGGGACTTAATAGCAAATTTTCTTATTCTCACTTTAGTCTCAATTCTTTTAAATAAATTTTAAAACTCCATTCTTCAATCCACATGGTTCGGACCACCAATAATTCTACATTGGACTTGTTCAAAATTTGACTTGGTCATATCCTATATTTAAACATATCACAAATTTAATCCAAATCCAAATATTGCTCTAACCCAATGACTTAAATTAATTGATTCCAATTAATTTAATTAGGGATTAATTTGAGCCCAATCGATTAAATAATCATAATTAATAAATTTAATTATGAAATAATTATCCGGGTTTTACATGGATTAATCTCCCTATTCTTCATTGGTTGTCTAGCAAAAAAAAATCAAATGGTTAATCACTAGGTAATATCTACTAATATTTTATGTGATTCAAAAAATTAGTAAAATTACAAAATGTATAAAGAAGTTATTAATATATGTAAAATATTTTAAAATAGTCGAAAATTTATTATTTGTGAATAAATGAAGTAATAATCAGGATCTGTTTAGTATTAACATAGAATAATCACAAAGATTAATAATAATAATAATAATAATAATAATAATAATAATAATAATAATAATAATAATAATAATAAAAGGAAAACTATGAGGAGTCGTCCCGCAAAATGTGGCTACTTTCTTTTGGGCACAGTAATTTAGGTAGAAGGGTTTAATAGTTAAAGTAGTGTAGGCATTTTGTGTTCAATATTCTAATGAATTTTGATACTGATTATTGTTTAACTTTGAATTAATATTATGTAATGATACAATTAGACAAAAATATTCAAATGTGATATTGTTAGAATCGTCTAATCGTATAGTTTCATAATATATATTCTATACAATTTTTTTTGTACCAATTTTGAAATATTTTTAGGTGAATATCAGGGTATCCCCATGCCTCATTGGACCCAAGACTAATTCATCGAGGATCTGCAATGGCAATTAAGTGCGCCTCTCCCAAAGCAGTTTTTTGCATACACACGGCTCGAACCCGAGACCTTGCTTAAGCGACTAGAGCCCCATCCACTCAAGCCAACTGCTGTTGGTCCAATTTTGAAATATTAAGAATTAAAGAAAGCTAGGGACTTTGTGTAGAAAGTAAAAGTGCATTGGAATTTGTGCAGAATAGTAAAAGTGAACACTTTTAATGTGATTTGAGAATAATAAAAATTCTAATTAAACTTATATTATTTTAATTTATCTAAAAATGGAAAGTGGCTTCGTGGGACACTCCAAAAATGAATAGTGGCCAAATTTTGTGGGACGGAGGGAGTAAGACGGATAAACGAGGACAAGGTAACTAGATAAGGCTGTGTGCTATCATGCTACTATGAGACAATACTGTTTATTAATCAATCATTTAATTATAATAATATGCTTTTTGACTTTGATTATTTATGGATCAATAATCTCAGTTGCTGATGTTTATTTGTACTACTATCTTTCGGATTTAAATAAAATTCTGGAATTTGTTCTGCTGCGGTGGATGGGAAGTCTCAGAAATTTTCATTAATAATTTTGTCTCACAAACGATGGGCTTACACTCATTTGTCTTTTTAATCAATATATATATCCGTCGGGCATAATTTGTGTGTAAGTAGTATTGAACTATATCCGACAGTGTTTTTTCTTTTCATTTCCTCATTTTTTAGGCTGTGGCAAAAAAAAAAATAAAAATAAAAATAAAAAAAATAACGAACTGATGTTTTTAAATTAAGAAAAGAAATATAAAATTCAAAATTCAAACCAAACCAAATAAGAAAACCGAAAACTCCAAACAAAAATTTAAGTTTCTGTTCAATTCATTCTTTTTTTGATTTTCGAATTTTCTGTTCTTAAAGTTCCAATCCAATAAATTCTCATTTTTCACCGTTGTTGATTTGAATGGTTAATTATATAATCATATATAGTTATTTAAACAAAGTCTGGATTCGAGTTTTTGTGAACATAGTATATAATGTCTTTGGGAATAGTAATAGTTGAATTGATAGAACTGTAGGAGCTGGGAACTAAGTTTGGTATGAACCAAAACCATAAGATTGGGGATGTTTCCAAGATTCCTTTTGTTATATAAATTCAATATTCTAATTTTTTAGAAGAAATTTTTTTCTTATATACTGTATATGTATTTATGTATGTGCAGGAGAAAATGTCAACAGACAAGTATTGTAGTAGTGTGACTTGTGAGAATTAAAGATGCTCATATGGTTGTCCATTAATCATAAATTAATTTAAGTGGCGAAATGTCTTGGTCACTTATTTAAGTTCCAGTATTCCTCCTCCCTTCCCTTGCCATTATTTATTTAGTACATTAAATTTCACGCCAGAACTAACTAAGCTAATTTATTACATGTCGATTAATTTGCACTTAATTTATGAAGTAGTATATATCAATTCGGTTGGCCGTTGCCCGTTGGCATATTGCTAACTATGTTTAGACTTTAGTATGAATCAAATTCTCACTTGTCATCAATTAATAATTTGTTATGAAAATTATGGTTTATTAATTTGGTGGATTGCTAATCTACCCCATCCCCATGTGACTTTTTTTGAAGGGCACGGATATAATAATAAATCCAACAATGGAGTAGGAGGAGTAATACCCATATGAATTTCCGCAATTGGCCCTTGTGACTTAAAACTATAAAGTCATTTACAATAATCACATGTTATTTACAACCACCACAAATTAAACCTTCCCAAAGTTGCATGCGCTCACTTCAGAAATCCCAGAACTACCAACATTTATCAACATCATTCCCTCCAACCTTCCAAACCCTCCAAAATCATTAAAACCTAAACCCTAAAGCTCGGAAAGAGCTCAAATTCATCCACCCAACAAGTAGAACTAATGATAGATGAGGACCTATCAATTGTGGAGAAAAATGTGAGTTCTTTTTATTTTTTTATTTTTTATTTTTTTTTTACGTGTATATGAGCTCCTTCCTTTAGCGGTGTAGTTTAGAGGTGCAATTTCCATCCAAAACAATTACTAACACTTCTCCTTCCGACCGTACCCTCTAGCACCGGGCAGGTGTCAGACTCTATACATTATGTTACCACTTGGCAACGTCCTATAAACAGCCGCTACCCCTGGTATGTGCCGCTTTCCCAATCAAAAGGTTAAGTTATAATTAGCTCCGTCAACGACCGAAAATATAATGTATGCTGATTCCGATTGTCGACTGATGAAATCAAATAGGCTATTAAATATGTTATACTTTCTCTGTCTCACTGTTTTTACTACGGACCCACCGGACACGCATGCCGATACATATTTTTAATGGTTAATAATTTAAATTGTGTACGATAAAAAATTATAAAATTTTATATTCTAAAACAACAAGATTAGACGAATCTAACCACTTGACTATATTTTTTGGTGCATAATTATGATAAAAATTTGAGTCAAAGTTAAACAAAGAATAGTGCCAAAAAATCAAACGAGACGATTAAAACGAGACAGAGGAAGTATGTGAAATTTAAGAGTCTAGAAAAATTTCGGTTTTCGTGGATATTAAATACTACTCCACTATGGTTATATTACTTCATATAGCTTCCAGTAAATACAGTACACAAACAATATCTCTTGGTCCTTTTATTTTTTGGTCCTCATCAGAACATATCCTTTTCACATGAGTCATGACCCAAGGTTAAATTAGAATTGAACGGGACTTGATGACTTCCATATGTGTAATAATAATAATAATAATAATAATAATAATAATAATAATAATAATAATAATAATAATAATAATAATAATAATAATAATAATCCCTCCGATCCGTTCAGTTTTAGTTGCTTTTTAGATACTCCCTCCATCCGGTGAAGTTTGAGCTCTTTCTTTTGGGCACGGTAATGGGTACAGTTGCCATACGGATAAAAATATGGTTGTATGGTGCAGAATGAGATCATGACCGTTTATTTTCATCCAATTGCTATTATTGATTAAGGGTATAATTGTTAAAGAAATACTTGGTGAATTGGGTAATAATTCTACATACCATATTCTGAGGCCATATTAATATGTTTTGAATTTCTAAAATCTAATGAGATATTTAAATTCCTTGCATCGAGTATATCAATTTTCATATAAAGAACGTCCAAATTCGAGTTCATTTGCGAAAGTTAGAGCCATTTGAAGTTCATTGCAATTTTCGGTAACAGAGCGTTTACGCCTCAGCGACGGAGCATGAGCAACTCAGCGACATTACCTATGGAATTCAGCGACATAGCCTATACAATTCAGCGACATAATTTTAATAACAAAGACTACGTAATAAACTTCGAATGGTTATAACTTTTTCAAATGAACTCGGATTTGTACGCTCTTTATATGAAAATCTGTCTACTCAATGCAAGGAATCTAAATATCCTATAAGATTTTAGAAATTTCAAATAGAAAAATAGCAGATTTTCATATAATGATGTCGTTGAACTACATAGAACTATGTCGCTGAAATGAATACAATTAGTCACTGAAATGCATAGGCTATGTCGCTGAATTATATATGCTATGTCGCTGAATTGTATGGTCTTTGTCGCTGAGTTATGTATCGTATGTCGCTGAAATGTTCTATTCGTGTCGCTGAAGCCTTAAAAATATATAATACTCGTTGTTATGAGAATATGCTATTTTTAGTTAAGAATTTCTAATTAAATATTTAGATTCCTTGCATTGAGTTGATAGATTTTCATATAAAGAATACCCAAATCCGAGTTCGTATGAGAAAGTTAGAGTCATTTGAATTTCATTGCGGTTTTTAGCGACGAAGCTTATGCAATTCAGCGACGGGTCCAATAGAATTCAACGACGGGGGCATATGAAATTCAGCGACGGGGACTATATAATTCAGCAATATAACCTATGAATTTCAGCGATGAAGCCAATACAACAATGTCTGCGCGACAAACTTCGAATGGCTCTAATTTTCTCATATGAACTCGGATTTGAAGGTTCTTTATATGCAAATCCATCTACTCGATACAAGGAATCTAAATATCCTATCAAATTTCATATAATCCATACAAATAAGTAGCAGTATGTCTCGACACGAGAATGAATTGGCCATCTATAAAATTTTTAACCTTACAAAATGATAAAATGATCAAAATGACAAAATTACCCTTACAATTAGTTTAAACAGTTGGATTATAAATTTGATCAATGGCTTGTGAAAGTCCTCCGCACCTCAGCACCGGCTTTTCATCCGCACGCTAACATAGGTGCACGGTAATTTAGGTAGTGAGGTTTAGTAGTTAAGTGGTGTGAGTGTTTGTATTTAAGATTCTAATAAATTTTGATACTGTTTATTGTTTAACTTTAACTTAATATTATCGTAATGATGTAATTAGATAAAAATATTCAAGTGTGGTCTTGTTAGAATCGTCTAATCGTATAGTTTTAGAATATATATTTTACACAATTTTTATTTGTACCAATTTTGAAATATTAAGAATTAAAGAAATACTACAATGGACTTTGTGTAGAAAAGTAAAACTGTATTGAAATTTGTGCAGAATAGTAACGTGATTACTTTTAATGGGATTTGACAAAAATTAAGATTCTAATCAAAGTTATACTCCCTTTGTCCCAGGCAAGATGTCTGGTTTGACTTTTTGGCACTGTTCATTATTTAACTTTGACTCAATATTATTTCAAGTATATGTTTGAAAAAAAAATAGTCGAGTTAGATCTTGTTAGAATCGTATAATCATGTAGTTTTCTAATATATATTTTACATAATTTTTTGTTGTATATATTTTGAGATATTAACGATTGAAAAAGTGCATTGGATTGTGTGCAGAAATGAAACAAGACATCTTAAATGGGACAGAGGGAGTATTAATTTAATTTATCTAAAAATGGAAAGTGATCAAACTTCGTGGGACACCCAAAAAAAGAATAGTGGTCAAACTTCGTGGGACAGAGGGAGTATTAAAAAGTGTTTCAGAATAGTTGTCATTTTTGGGTAGTTATAGGTTGTTATTTTATGTTTTTACTACATTGCCATTTACTTTACATAAGTACTATTTGTTGACATTTATTAAAAATGAGTTTGGTTGAAGGGCAAAAATGTAAATTTATGAGTTAATTAATGCAAACATTGGTTATTGAAATTGAGTTGAAAGAGACAATTATTTAGGAATGGAGGAAAATAGGAAATAATAATAATAATAATAATAATAATAATAATAATAATAATAATAATAATAATAATAATAATAATAGTCCAAGAAAAAATCGGCTCAATCCATATGAATTAGCCTAGTCTGCATTGAAATCAGCCCAGCTTATGAGCCGCTACTAGGGTTTGCGCAGGTCTATAAATAAGGCCTTAGGCGGCCATATCAAAACACCTCCAACACACTCTCAAAGAGACGCATTTACATTTTATTTTTCTTTCTAGTTTTTCATGCTTTCTTTTACAACTTTCTGTACTTTTCATTCCTTTAAGCTTTCGGTCCAATTTACTACTTTCTTAAAGCTTTTGTTCAATTCTTGTACTTCAATTCCAGTACTTTTGTAATTCCTTCAATTGCAATTCAATTCCAGTTTCTTCTTTTCTCAAATAATTTTTCGATACAATAAATTGGCACGCCCAGTCGGACACGAAGTGGAAATCATATCCGTTTGAAGGAGATGTCTCTACAAGAGCGAATATATGCTAGAGCATATATTGCAGAATATGCCGGCGACACGGCAGTAAATATTGCACCATGGGGAATCATTCAGAACCCTACAGTTTCGGAGCAGATACGGCTATCGTTGACAGAATCGATGGCTGATTTTATGCCATTTCTGGCCAAACATTTGGTGGATGTCATGCGGCCTGCAATAGCCGATCTGATAGACAAGGTGTGCGGATCCTCGCATCTTCAACAAGAAAAAGTTGTTTCTGCGATCAACGCTAATGCGTGCCTTGTCATCCATGTCCTGGGCCATCCGGTGGCCAACAGAGGAATTGGGGGGTCTCAACTTGCCAGCTGCCATTCTCAGATCTTGGTGCTCTGGGCAGTTCCTTTCAGTCATCCTACCAAACAACACTTGTCTATGCACCAGCGGCACCAAAAGTGCCGAATTTCACATATACGGAACCTCCGATGCCGATCTACAATACGTCATCCCAAATGGTTGTTTAATGGCCTCTAGTAGGCCTAGCATGCAACCATATCAAGCGGAGGCTCTTGTGCCGAACATGCCTCCAGCTCCGAATGCGGCGAATTTCTCAGCAGTACCGGCGCCCATGCCAAACCCTAGTTGGGCACCTCCAGCGCTAGGGGGGCAATCGCCAAAGCCACAAGGAGCGGCAATGGCGCCTACCATTCTGTCTACGCCCGTTATGTCTCCTGCGCAGGCACCAGTGTCACCCGAACTGCTAGCGGATGTGATGCCATGCAACAACATTTCGGGATCCAGTTGAGGCCGATGGAGCGGGCTACTTATAGAAAGCCCTGTCTCGACTGGGTGGACACGATGCAGCCCTATCGGAGAGGGTTCAAAATGCCCGAGTTTACTATGTTTTTGGGCAAACAGATGGCGAAGGCGGCTAGACAGAGAGGGTGGCCAAGAATTTTTTTTTTTAAAAAAAAAAGAGTATTTTTTGTCTCTCTTGCTAAAAAATGTCTGTTTTTATAAAAATCTAGACAAGTTAGCCTCATTTAGAATGCCATATTTGTCTTAAGCCTAATCGAAAAATTGCGCGATGGGGCATCTGTTAGTCCAAGAAAAAATCGGCCCATCCTATATGAATTAGCCTAGTCCGCATTGAAATCGGCCCAGCCCATGAGTCGCTAATAGGGTTTGCCTAGGTCTATAAATAAGGCCTTAGGCGGCCATATCAAAACACCTCCAACACAACTCTCAAATAGACGCATTTACATTTTATTTTTCTTTATAGTTTTTCATTCTTTCTTTTACAATTTTATGTACTTTTCATTCTTTTAAGCTTTCGGTCCAATTTACTATTTTCTTACGGCTTTTGTTCAATTCCCATACTTTTGTATTTACTTCAATTGCAATTCAATTCCAGTTTCTTTTTTCTCAAACAATTTTTTTGATACAACTAAAACTAATAATAATAATAATAATAATAATAATAATAATAATAATAATAATAATAATAATGATGGTGGTGGTGGTGGTGGTGGTGGTGATGATTGTAACAGGAAGAATCTTTATATATGTAATTAATCGAGCTAGTCAACCATAGATCCCGAGATAAGCAATTTAAAAATTACTTAAACAATACCCCCTTATGAATTAAATAAAGCAAGAATTTGGCACGGTCATTGCATTGCGCACTGGCATTCCTTCAATACGAGTAATTAATGTATTTGTTGCATCACTTGCCTACTATTATTTTACTATCATTAATAAACACAGTACTAACATACTCATTTAATACGGAGTAGTGAACGAAAACAAGGGAAAATTGCAAACAAGAAAAGCAATTATAAATGAGGGAAAATGTGGTAATGAAAGGAAGAGAGGGACTTGAGCTCAGCAATTAATCCCACACATTACACAAGACAACCTAAAGTTGAGAGGAGTCGTCATGACTCATGAGTGCTTCTTTCTACTTTCTACCCTAATTTCAGCCAAGTAAAGTAATCATCCTAGTACGCTGTAGTCATCCACGATCCATGTCCCAGTTTCTTCATTTTTCATTCAGGGTCCTATTCGGCCATTCCTCCTAGCTACATCATGATGATATTGATGATCTGTCAAATTACAGTGTTAGTAGTAGTAGTAGTATAACTTAGATAAGCCCTGTCGGGTTTCCAATTGTTTGTTCCCTTAGCCAGTGAATGCTGCAATAATCAAGATTCAAGAAGAATGAGGCCGGGGGATTTCGATTTCGCTTCCTGTTTGAGCGAATACGCAGTCGGCGTTTCCGACAGCACCTCCTGCAGTTCCACTCATCATCAATCCTCCAATTCCTGTATTTCCCCTTCCTCCATTTCTACACTCCTCCCTTCCGTCCTCAATTCCGTTACCTCTTTATACAGAACCACCCTCGTTCATCATCACTCCTCCGCCGCCCACCCCCGGAACCTCCTCATTACCCTCACCTGGTGCAAAACCGCCGCCTTCCAGGGCCTCACCCTCGCCTTCGCCGCCGCCGATCCTCCTGCTTCCTCCTCCTCTTCTTCTTCCGCCGTCAAGCTCAACACCAATTCCAGGCTCTTCCGAAAGCTCAAGGGTTCCAAGTCCCTCCAATTCCAGGGCTTGGACATCGAGATTTTCTGGGATCTATCCTCCGCCCGCTACGGCTCCGGTCCCGAACCCCTCGACGGCTTCTACATCCTAATCACCATCGATTCCCACATCGCACTCATCCTCGGCGCCGCCCAAGAACCCCCTCTCAGAAAGCTCAAATCGACCCCGGTGGTCTCGGCCCCCGCCCCCGCCGCCGCCAAATCCTCCCTAATCTCGCGGCGGGAGCACTTCTCCGGGACCCCAGGATGCCACTGCAGCGTCTATTCCACTAGGGCGCGATTCTGCGACGGCGGAATTCCCCACGACGTCGTGATCCGCTGCGGCGGCGGGGGAGGGTCGGCGGCGATGATGATGTCCGTGTGCATCGATAAGAAGACGGTGATTCGGGTGAAGAGGCTGCAGTGGAATTTCAGGGGGAATCAGACGATATTCCTGGATGGGCTGCTGGTGGATCTGATGTGGGATGTCCATGACTGGTTCTACAATAATAATAATAACAATAATTCTCCATCATCAGCCGCCGCCGGAGGATATGCTGCTGTGTTCATGTTCAGGACCAGGAGCGGGATGGACAGCAGATTGTGGCTGGAAGAAAAAATGCTGCACAAAGACCGTGATGACCAACAACAAGATAAGCCTGATTTCTCCCTGCTCATCTTGGCCTGTAAGAATTAATAAGCAATTCAGATTATCAGAACCCGATGATCAATCATGTGAAAAAAAATTTCACTTTCATTCTTTGCCTCCTCCTCCTTCAGTAGTCCTTCCCTTTGGTTAAAATTTAGTGCTGTTTTCTTCGTCCCCTTCATATTTGTTCGATTAAAAATTGGCTGGTTTCTCGAGCGAGCCGCAAAAGTCAAAACTCTGAGAATATCAATCATGTAACAGTGCCGAATTGAAGCTGCCTCTTAGCTTGTCTTGATTAATTTTTAGGTGTTTCTGGATTTTGATGTTATGCAAGATTCAATCTTTAACTACTGCGGAGTATTTCTGTAATGATGTTGTAATTGATTCTAGATATTTTTATTCTTTTGAGAAATCATCTTGACGAATAAATTGGGGATTTTGCGGTCTATATTTGGTGTTGGTTTATTTGATTTTTGTACTTTTGGTTTGGTATTGGAGGGAGGTGTATCAGTATATGATCGGTAGAATCATGATTAGGGAATTTGAAAGATTTCCCATGAGGATTTGCTTTGTCCCAAATTCTTACTTTTTGGTGCTTTCCTTACATTTTTCAAGAAAGCTTGTAAGAAACCTGAAAAAGGTCATGCCACAAAGTGGAGAATCTCCATAGAAAAGGAGGATGAAACTGGAGGAAAGGTGTTTGAATAATTTCATCAATACTCATTTTCCATTGAAAAATGAAAATAGGAATAGGAATCTGAAATACCGAGAATGCCTTGGGAGTTGGGATTAGCAAAGTTGTTCTCTTTCTTTAACTTTTTTATTTTAATAAAAGAAAATAAACATAGTAGTAGTATAGATTTTATAGTTACAAGTACTACGAACATTATTAGGCCATCCCCAACGCTTGGGTAGTTGATGACATGGCATTGGAATATACCCAACAAGAGAGGAAGTTCACCAATGGTAAGAGTGAGAGGAATTAAACGGGTAGCTAATTAGCTACCCAGGAATTATACATAGAAAACTGTGCCACCCTTCTGCAAAGTGCAGATTTCCTTTTTCTTTTTTTTTTTCTCTCTTTTTCTTCTTTCCTTTTTTTACCTAGAATAGTAGATAGCTGATGGTTTAATATTTTTTTTCATTTTCTTTTTTCTTATATTTTTTTATTTTTAAATAATACAAATCTATATGTCATAAAGATATTTACATATTTAAATATTAACATGTAATAGTAAATTATAATGGTAAAAGTGGGTTATCTAAATACCTACTTTTTGGGTATTATTGTTGGGGAAAGAGTTTTATTTAAATGTATAGGTATTTAGATGTTGAGATGGCGCTGACGTGACACCTAAATACCTGAAATGGGGAAGGTTCCATTGGAGAAGGCCTTAGCAGTAGATCACAAGAAAGAGGTGAATAAGGTACCAGATAGTATTAATTCATCAGTATATGTTGGAGAAATGGATATCATCCTGAACATTGAAATTAAAATGAAAGAAATGGCCAAAAGGGGTTGACAGATCTTATCAAAATTGAGTGCTTTGCTTTTATTCCAATCTGCATCATATCTGGCTGGACCACATTTCTGGGTCCCTCTACTTATTAATTTTTTATTTAAAAAAAAAATAAAATAAAATAAAATAAAATTGCCATGTCTCCCGAGAATTATTTGTTCTTTTAATCTTTAATTTTATACTACACAAAGTAGTAAGAGGCGACCAAAGAAATTTGCCATCTAGTCTAATGCACAAAGCGATGATAAGGTCAACACAGCAAAATTCTTTTTTAATAAAAAATAATAATAATAATAGAGAATTTCCATTCCATTCCATGTGGTGTGAGCAATTATGGAGATGTTATATGGAGTATGTGAAGAGTGTAAATTTTGGTTTGTTGGGTCATGGGCGGACATTAGTTCATAATGGTGGTAGCGTCATAACTCATAGTATAACTACTACTGAGGCCCAGCATGTCGGATTCTACTCCACAGTTAGATCATAGATGTTGTGGGTTAAAAAGGAAATACTATGAACATGTTCACTTACGCTTCATCATTTGAAAAATAAACTTTTCTATCTATACACAAACCACCTCTGATTTATGATAGTGATTCGCGCACGAACTAGTGAAAACCATGAACTATGTGATTAATTAATTAAGGAACATTGATTTTGGAAAAAAGAATGCTGGTTCATATAGGAACCAGGTGGTTCGTGTAGGAATCACTTGGTTCGTACACAAACCACCTGGTTCGTGCACGGACCAACAATCAATACTCCTTAATTAATTAATTACTTGGTTCGTGTGGGAACTAGGGTGGTTCGTACCGTTTATCTTTTCGGGCATAAAAATTACTTCCTCCGTCCCATTAATTCTGTCTCGTTTTCCTTTTTTGTCGGTCTCATTTCACTTGTCATTTTCTTTTTGTAAATAATTTACTACAAACCTACTTCCATCATATTACATCAATAAATAAGTTTATTAAAATTTCAAACACACAACTATCACATCATATATAAATAAATCAACTAAAAATTCAAACTCATTACAATCACATCACATAAATTCCTAATTTACCCCCATTTTAACACTAATCTACCTCTACATTAAAAAATAAATGTTCCCGCATAAAATACCGTACCCAAAAATTTTGACACACACTTTAAACGGGATGGAGGGAGTAGTATTTTTTTTTGTCAATGATCATAAAAGATTATCGTCGGATGCTGACAGGATTTAATTATTTCATCCTATTTTTCATCGAACTTTATCAAATACCTGCTCAGCTAGTCAGATCTTGTTTATTTTCAAGTATTACGATAAGGCTGTATTTTTCTGATTTCCCTAACTTTTATGTTAATTTTCTCCATGAAGTAATATATTACAGTACCCGGTCAGTCACTGTCAATTAACTTTTTTGACCGCCGAAATAAACCCTTAACTTTTATATCCGAAAAGACCAAAACGACCCTGGGTCGACATCGGGGTCGGGATCGACCTCGGAACAAGAGGACGATCCCGGGATTAATAAATAAGGGAGATTAGGGAGGCGGGGTCGTCTGTGAGGGTCTAGGACGAACCCGGGTCCCCGACGGCGACCCAGGCGCGGACCCACACCACAGACCCAATTCCTCTTTATTATTATTTATTATGAATTATTATTATAATTAAAATTGAATAATTATTATCAATAATAAATAATAATAAATAGTATTGTAATTTTTTTATTATAATATTAAGAAATATTATAGAAAAAATTAGTTATTATAATAATATGAATATTTAATATTACTGTTTCTAATTAAATTAATGCTAATATAAGTATTTTATAATTATAATAAATGTTACGATTATTTTATAATTTATTTAAAAATGTAATAAACAATATTTATTATTATGAAAAGAGAAATTAGTATTTAGTGTAAAACTAATTATTACAAATATTAAAAATTTGAGTAATTAATAATAGTAATAATTAATTTGACTATATTTATTTCTTTCTATTTTGTTACAATAATAAATATTGTTAATTAATAATATTCTCCAATAATATTGTAACAAAGATAAAATAATTATAATTATAAAAGAATTATATTATCACTAACTAAATTAATAATACTAATATTATTATTAATATTCTATAAATAATCAGTAGTAGCAGTAGTAGCAGTAGTAGCAGTAGCAGCAGTAGCAGCAGCAGCAGCAGTAGCAGCAGTAGCAGCAGTAGCAGCAGCAGTAGTAGCAGTAGTAGCAGTAGTAGCAGTAGCAGTAGTAGCAGTAGCAGTAGTAGTAGTAGTAGTTATTATGCTTGTAGTATATAATATTAATAAATTATTTTTAATATACTATAATATTAATAAATTATAATTATTAATAATAAGTTTAATATATAATATTTATTTAATAATAAGTATACAAGTATAATAAGTAAAATATTTAATAATAATTATTTATAATAATTTAGTATTTATTATTATCATATATAATATTAATAAATTATTTATAATAATTATTATTAAAATACTTGTAGTAATTATTATAATAAACATAATTATTATAATAAATGTTAAAAAAAATTATACTTTCTCCGATCCTTTTTATTTAACAATAATAATAAATATTGTTTATTAAATTTTTAAATAAATTATAAAATAATCGTAACATTTATTATAATTATAAAATAATTATATTAGCATTAATTTAAATACAAACAGTAATATTAAATATTCATATTATTATAATAACTAATTTTTTCTATAATATTTCTTAATATTATAATAAAAAAATTTATAATACTATTTATTATTATTTATTAATAATAATAATTATTCAATTTTAATTATAATAATAATTCATAATAAATAATAATAAAGAGGAATTTGGTCTGTGGTGTGGGTCCGCGCCTGGGTCGCCGTCGGGACCCGGGTTTGTCCTAGACCCTCACACACGACCCCGCCTCCCTAATTCCCCTTATTAATTAATTCCGGGATCGTCCTCTTGTTCCGGGGTCGACCTCGACCCCGATGTCGACCCAGGGTCATTTTGATCTTTTCGGGCATAAAAGTTAAGGGTTTATATCGACGGTCAAAAAAGTTAATTGACAGAATTTGACTGGGTACTGTGGCTCTGACCCCCTTTTCTCCATTATTGAATATTGATGCCCTTTCCTTTGGTGACCATTATTGTTGTTTTCAGGGCTGGCTCAAATGTGTAGTATTTCATTCCTTTCAAATTTTATTTTTATTTTTTTGTCTAAATACAATTAATTCATTATATTTTTCTATCATTAATAACTCAAAATATGTATAATAAAAAAATATGTAAAATATATATATTTTAAAATTAAATTCTAAAAAGCCCCAACTTGATTAGTTCTTTGAATTTATACTTACAATAAAATTGAATAAAACTGAACAATGAAAAGTATTAAAAAGTCAAACATGACATATTTGGAGAATAGTTTTGAATTGATTTAAACTCTCAGAATTTTCGTACATTTGGACTATTTTTATGCCCAAGAACCCATGGGGGAGGTAGAAACTCAATCAGTACATCAAAATTTATTCCTCTCACAAGCTAACAAAGTCAGGATTCAAAAGCTCAATAAAGTTTCAAGCCTATCTTTATCTTCTTATTATTACTATCTTCATGGTTCATGCCGTCTGCAGTGCTGCTTCTTCTGCCGCTATTCTGCACCACCACTCCAACCTGTACAAATGCGCGCCACGTGTTGCCGTAACCACACACCTCATCACTCACTCGTTAACTGTCGTTATTCTTCAACCACGTCATTTTTAGATACGATGATCCATGATGATGATGCACCCGTAACAATTTACTCGTCGTCTAGGGCACCCGCGCACCAAATCAATTTCACTCGAGGTCATCGAGGGCGGCATGTATTAGGATTATTGCTCAAAGTTTGATCGGAATTTGCAGGCTGCGGAGGAGGAAGATAGACAGCAATACGACCGCCGATCGACTGCCGACTATAGTCTCTACAGGAATAGGAGTAGATAGTATATAGGAGGATGGATGCAGAGGCGTTGGCGGTTTCAGCTTCCATTAACATCGGCTTTGCTCTTTTCATTCTCACCCTCTTCTCCCTACTCAGAAATCTGCCCTCCTACGCTCCCATCTACCATGCCCGCCGCATCTCTCGCCATTATTCCCTCTCCTTCCCCCACCGCCCTTGGATCATCCTTCCCTCTTTCGACTGGATTCCCAATGCTCTTGCCACCGCCGACCACGACATTCTCCACAATTCTGGTCTCGACGTTTTTGTCTTCATCAGGCTATTCAAGTTCGGGTAAGCCAAGCCGCTACCTACTTTCTACCATTTCTACCAATTTACTTCCTTTTTTCTTTTTAATTTTTTTATCTACTCCTGTTTGTTATATTAACGCAAACGACTGCCTGGTTTTAACATAGTAGTACTACATTTGCTATCTCAGTTCGTTGTAATAATTTTTTTTTAAAAAAAAAGAATGTACCGGTACTATATTTAGAATGAGAATTTATAGGCGCATTCCATCCTTACACACAGCCTTGTGTGATCTGTCTTACCTGGTCCTCCCTCCTTTAATCACATAATACTACTACTATTTTCATTTGTGTGCCGTGTGGCGTCAATACATCGTTACTTAATTAATTGCAGTTTGCCTTTGAAATGTCCTGAGCAAAGCAATCAGCATCATCCTCCATTCATATTTCCTGACGAACGAATGTCGATTGTTGCATTGATTTCCATGGAGTCTGGGGTCCGAAAGGAACCTTAAACATTCTCCAGATCTAGCTACGTATCTGTCCTCTGTCGAAACTTGAGAAAGAGATGGAAGTTGATCCCCTGTTAGCTTCGGTAGCCATAAATATTGTGTTGGCTCTTGTCATTTTGTCGCTCTACTCCATATTCAGGAATATGCCTTCAAAAGCCCACATATACTTTGCCCGTCATGTCTCCATTGATTCCCCTCCTGCTTTCCACTCTCACTCCCTCCTTCGTTTTCTCCCATCATTTGGTTGGATTTCTGTCTCCCGGCATATATCTGAAGATCAACTCCTTCAGGAATGGGGTCTTGATAGGCTTGTTTTAATAAAGCTTATCAAATTTGGGTATAATAATTTACACCAATTTTAACTTTCCATTTTTTCGGATCTCGAGTTTGCTTTGTTTTGTTATTGGTTTTGGAAAGAAATTATGCATCATCGAACCTCTGGAACCTTGTCGTGTACTGCATGGTAAATTGAATGATTCCTAATTGGAAGGTGTTAACATAGCAAAAATATATTAAGCCCAATGGAGTTGCTCGTCTAAATAAATTAGCCCAATTGGGTAAAATATATCCGGAAAAGGGAGGCCGCGTAGACAGCCCGGAAGAGGGAGGCCGCGTAGACACAGCCCGGAAGAGGGAGGCCGCGTAGACAGCCCGGAAGAGGGAGGCCGCGTAGACACAGCCCGGGAGAGGGAGGCCGCGTAGACACAGCCCGGGAGAGGGAGGCCGCGTAGACACAGCCCGGAAGAGGGAGGCCGTCTGTAAGGGCGGAGGCCATGGAGGCCCAAAGAGATGGTGGAGGCCGTCCGTAATAATGGAGGCCGTCTGTAAGGGTGGAGGCCATGGAGGCCCAAAGAGATGGAGGCCAACCCTAGGATGGAGGCCAACCCTAGGATGGAGGCCAAGATCAATGATGGAGGCCAAGAATCAGGATGGAGGCCTTCAGTTAAGGAAACAAATCAGAGAGAACGGTCTAGAAGGAAACAAATCAACACGAAAGATTGAGGTGCAACTTGAAGGCTCTCATCACTCACCACTATATATGTGTAACCTAGGCCGACTTGCGGGACATCTCCAATTCTTCTCAAGAAGCCGTTTTTATTTTCATTTACTTTCTTTACTGCTTTCCTGCACTTTACAGCTTTTCAATATTTTTCAATTCCTTTACTGTTTTCCCTTTCAATTCCTCTAATCTGTCCTCCCTTTTCCTTGTAATCTTTTCTTCGAGTTCATCAATAAAAGAAAAATCTTTTATTCCGAATTTCATTGTTAACAAATTGGCACGCCCAGTGGGACACGAGTGAAAAACCATATCCGCTTAGGGTTTATACGTCCCAAATCTGAAAGGTTAGCAAGCAATTTTACTCAGAAATTTGAAGGAATGTCTCTACATGAAAAGATGCCACTTAGAGCGCCTACCGATGAAGCGGTAGAAAGCACCTCTCAATCGCAACAGGGTATAATGCAAACCCCTGTACTGTCCGAGCAAGTGCGGCTATCGATGACTGAATCGATGGCCGAGTTCATGCCTTTATTCACAAAGCACTTAGTGGATGTGTTGCGGTCTGCCATGGCCGACCAAGCAGATAGAATTTGCAGTTCCTTGCGTACTCAGCAAGATAGAACTGTTCCTGCAAACGACATGAATGTACCGTACAGTCTCTCATGCCCGAGGCCGACAGACGGCCAACAGAGGGTTTGGGGAGCCGCATATGGCCAGTCGCCACTCCCGGAGCCCGGAAGCAGCCCGGCTAGCCTGTTTCCATTTTCACATCAGACGGCTTATTCCTTTACTCCAGCGGCACCTAGCATGCAGACCCTTGGTTATGCGGCACATCCAGTGCCGATCTATGCATCGCCAGGATATTTGATGGCCTCCAGTGCTTCACACGGCTGTCCAACGGCCTCTGATGGATCTGGCATGCCACCATGTCAAGCGGCACTCCCTGTGCCGAACGTTCTCACCACACCTTATGTGTCTAACTACTCACCAATACCGGCACTATCGAACCCTAGTTGGATGCCGCCAACGCAAAGGGGGCAGGCGGCACCACAGCCATATGGAGTGGCTTCAACACCGGCCACATCTGCCACAACCGCCATGCCAGTACTGGCATCCGTACCGAAGCCTAGTTGGATACCGCCAACGCAAGGGGGGCAGGCGCTACAGCCAAATGAAAGGGCTTCAACAACTGCCACACCTCCCACAATCGCCATGCCTCCTGCACAGACACCCATGGTGTCACCCGAGTTGCTTGCAGACCTAATGCAGCAACATTTTGGAGTTCAACTAAGGCCGATGGAGCGGCCTACATACAGGAAACCCTACCCTGATTGGGTAGACACCATGCAACCATACCCCATGGGCTTCAAGATGCCCGAGTTCACCACATTCTCAGGGGACGATGGCAAGTCAACTGTGGAGCATGTGGGCAAATTCACCTCCCAGTGTGGTGAAGCGGCGACCGATGATTGGTTGAAGTTGAGACTGTTCAGTTTATCCCTTACTGGACCTGCCTATACGTGGTATGTATCGTTGCGGGCTAACTCAATTCAAAATTGGGACGAACTGGAGCGAGCATTCCATGGCAGATTCTATACACCGTTGACACAAGTGAGTCTCGCAGACCTTACCAATGCCAAGCAATTTGCCGATGAGGCGGCAAGCACATTTATTAACAGACTACAGCGACTTAAGAGCCGATGCACTATGGCAATCCCTAATAGGGAGATAGTCAATATTGCGGTGGCGAATATGTTGCCAAAGTTGAAAGAACGTTTAATTATGCAGGATTCCTCTGATCTTGCCCAGCTGGCCGAGAAAGCGGCCCGCTTGGAAAATTTCCTTGAGGAACAAGATGAGAAGCGTCTACCTACACACGGCACTCGTTTTGAGGAATTAAAGCACAATAAAGAGGTAGATGAACCAAGGGTGTTCGCCAAGGCAATAACCTTGGGTAGTAAAAACCCTGGATAGTGGGCCTGGGGCGCCATCGACAGCGGCCTTGGAGGCCGAGTAGTCGGTGACTGAGAATGGCGCCTGGCTGAGTATCCGACTGAGGATGTCACCCTGGCTGATACTCGAATGGCGACCCGGGAAGAAAAGCTGATGGAGGCCTGGAACAGACCAAGGCGAGCGGCGGCCTACGGCGAAGGGGCGGCCTCCAGCAGCGGCGGCTTCCGGACTTGATGGAGGCGGCTTCCAGGGAAGGCGGCCAAGGTTGGAGGCTGGCGGCCTCTCGAATGGACGGCGGCCTTCAAGGGTTGCAGTGGCGGCCTTCAAGGATGGCAATGGCGGCCTTCGAGGTGAGGCAGTGGCGGCCTCCAAACACTCCAGGGTAGCGGCCTCCGAGCTATCCAAGGGTGGCGGCCTCCTAGCACTCTAAGGGGAGGCGGCCTCCAAGCAATCAAAGGATGGCAATGGCGGCCTGCTCCGGATCAGCGCTGGCGGCCTCCGGGAGTCTAGGTGATGGCGGCCTCTTGGATGACGATGGCGGCCTGCTGGAGTGAAGGTGGCGGCCTCCAGGCGAAGTCGGCGCCCGGACGACGCTCTGTCGACGGTGGCGGCTGGAATCTGAACGAGAAGAAAATCAACCCATAATGGGCCTCGGTAGACCTATGAAATTGAATTAAGCGCGCAAAATTGTCTTAAAATACCAATCAGACAAAATGCGCGAGGGGGGCATCTGTTAACATAGCAAAAATATATTAAGCCCAATGGAGTTGCTCGTCTAAATAAATTAGCCCAATTGGGTAAAATATATCCGGAAGAGGGAGGCCGCGTAGACAGCCCGGAAGAGGGAGGCCGCGTAGACACAGCCCGGAAGAGGGAGGCCGCGTAGACACAGCCCGGAAGAGGGAGGCCGCGTAGACAGCCCGGAAGAGGGAGGCCGCGTAGACACAGCCCGGAAGAGGGAGGCCGCGTAGACACAGTCCGGGAGAGGGAGGCCGCGTAGACACAGCCCGGGAGAGGGAGGCCGCGTAGACACAGCCCGGAAGAGGGAGGCCGTCTGTAAGGGTGGAGGCCATGGAGGCCCAAAGAGATGGTGGAGGCCGTCCGTAATAATGGAGGCTGTCTGTAAGGGTGGAGGCCATGGAGGCCCAAAGAGATGGAGGCCAACCCTAGGATGGAGGCCAAGATCAATGATGGAGGCCAAGAATCAGGATGGAGGCCTTCAGTTAAAGGAAACAAATCAGAGAGAACGGTCTAGAAGGAAACAAATCAACACGAAAGATTGAGGTGCAACTTGAAGGCTCTCATCACTCACCACTATATATGTGTAACCTAGGCCGACTTGCGGGACATCTCCAATTCTTCTCAAGAAGCCGTTTTTATTTTCATTTACTTTCTTTACTGCTTTCCTGCACTTTACAGCTTTTCAGTATTTTTCAATTCCTTTACTGTTTTCCCTTTCAATTCCTCTAATCTGTCCTCCCTTTTCCTTGTAATCTTTTCTTCGAGTTCATCAATAAAAGAAAAATCTTTTATTCCGAATTTCATTGTTAACAGAAGGGCGTGATTTTTACTACTAGTTAGGAGTTCGAATATTAAATGCAGTCAACACATTTATTCCAATATGAAGTATCATTGCAGGATCAAATTCTTTTTGGTTTGCTCTGTAGTTGGATTACTGCTGCTGCTTCCCCTTAATTATTTTGCTGGTGTTGAAGGAGGAAGGTCATCTTCCAATCCTCATTCCATGGATTCTTTCACAATATCCAACATTAGGAGCGGATCCGACTGGTAAGTTGTTGGAAGAATGGCTGATTTAGCCATTTGTCATTTAGAATTCTTCTTTTTGTGCTTCAGAACCTTTGTGAACATTAACACCCTTATCGTGGACTGCCTCCTTTTCAAGTTTGATCGTGTTAAATATTAAAACCTTTCTTCATTTCTCGGAATTTTGAATTTGGACGCTGCGAATTTGTTTTTGTCAAGAATAGTAATGGCTATCGACAGGTGTTCTGTGATTTTCCTTTTTATTATTTTTCAAATGGTGTAACTTCACGTACAGCAAATGTACTCTGTAGATATATTTATACTATTTGATAGAGACTATTGGATCTTATAAAGTCGGAATTCTTTGAAGTTTGTTCAGCTGTTTGTGCTTTTGTTTGTGATTGGCGTGTGTTCCATGTGTAATGTAGGAGTAGATTAGAAGGTTGAGACTTGAGGTAGGTAACAAAAAACTATATACACGCTTAGTTGCCAACCTTTCTAAAAATACTTGTCCCTCTCCATTGCTGCTGTGATTTTGAAAAGCAAAATTTTATGTTTTTGTATTCCTAAATGCAAATGGATATACCGTGAGATCCTTGGTCTATACAGTATGTCCTTTGTGCAAACTGCATGATGCGACTTGCAATGTGTCGTGACTTATCTGGCATTTGTTTCTATACTTATGCAGTTGTTATCTTCTTGATTTCGAATAGATGTTACAAGAATCATAATTTTGCTTGCCACTGGTACTCATGAGTCATGCCTGAATTGTATGACTGAAATTCAAGTAATTGATGGTTTACATCTGGTATTGTTTGCTTATCCGATTTGTTATTTTTCTCCAACAGGCTGTGGGTTCACTGTTCATGCTTGTACTTTGTGTCTTTATATGGATTGTTCCTGCTATATAAGGTAATTGCCCCCACCACCCCAGTTATCATTAATGCAGGAAAAGCTCTTCAAGAAATTTATAGTCTTAACATTTTTTGTGTCATTTTCCAACCATAAAAGCTTTGAAAAATCCAGATGATTGATGTTAATAACTATAATTTTCATCGTAACATTGGTGTTGGCCGTAGGAGTAGGAGTAGGACCAACGATTTTCATGTTCAGATGATTCAAATTGATAAAGGGGCAGCTACCAAAAGGGCTTTTATGTGTGCCAAAATAAAGGATTCAAGAGAGTAACTTTCAAACCTGAAGTGAAACGCTAAAAGTACGGCCTTTCTACAATCAATTCAAACAACGCTAATCATTTAAGGACAACAATGCCGGCATAAGCTGGATACAACGGAAGAAAGATTAGAGGATAGTAATACCAGTGTTCCAAATATAAGCTGAAGAAATGCTGGAAAGTAAAGTAAGAAATCTTGTTGATAACTTGATGCCCTGCCCTCCTCTGCTTCCCCACTGAGGAACTCCTAAGATGGTGCAACAAAGCATGTTGAAAATGGCTAGTGCTATTTTATGAGGGTCTGTCTCTAATCATGGTAACCACTTCCATCCAGCCCACCCCAGCCCATATTTTGAAGCATACATGGAGTTGAAATTATCAATCCAGCTAAATCGGAAAGTATGACTCAATCACTTTAGGAAAAGAATAACTGTGTCTAGATAAAGAGCGTGAACTTACACGAGGGAGATTTGGCATAAAAAGTTGTTGATTTCTGCATATCTTTGTCCTTGATTCAATCACTTTGATTGCTTGCCGGAAGCCTTCTCCATTTGATGGGAATCTTAAACCTTATTTTTAATCGAAAGGAAAATCTGGGTAAATTTCTTTTTACAACAAGCTGCTTTTCTTTTTTTCTTTCTTTCTTTCTTTTTCTTTTTTTTTCCCCTCTCTCTCTCCCATTACTGTTTTTCCATTCTTTTGAGCTTCAAGAGATTTGGCGTGGCCATTGGATCCCAAGCCTAAGATTATGTCCATAAATCTGTAGAAAATATTCCAGATGTGGTCTTTAGGGAAACTGGTCCAGTGCTGTTCTAGTGCCTGTGCCAACAATGAATAAAAGATGCCAAAACTAGCAAAATGTTACATTCCATGCTAGTGAAGCAATCCTAAACCCTAAATTGTTAACATGATCTCAGAGTTGTATTTGGCAATTTATTGTACTGGTGGACTATTGCTTACGGTGACTCCTAATGTCCTGGTAATCCGCAGGAATATGACGACATTTTGCAGAAGAGAATACAACAATTGCATAGCATGAGGCATCAGCCTAATCAGTTCACTGTATTAGTTAGAGAAATTCCATTATGTGACGAACACAAGGCTCATGATTGCTCTGTGGATCACTTCTTTTCAAAGTATCATCCACATTCATACCAGTCTTATCAGATTCTATATGATGGAAAGGATCTAGAAAATTTGTTGGTAAATCTACAGGAGCATATTTGCTAAAACCACCCATTGCTGTGTCTTTTTTGCATTTTACTGACATATGCAATACCCCAATTGCACAGTGAATTGATTTTCTTAACTCATATGCAGAGCCAGTCAAAGTCTGTATCACAAAAAATTCAGAAATTGAGACATCATTCTCAGATCAGTAAGCATCACAGAAGTTTCTCCCTGTCTGAAGCGCAAAAATCTGATGCAAGGATAGAGGAACTAAGGGGAAAACTTCAAGAACTTAGTTGTAAAATACGGCATACTCAAAGTAAAGAACTTCTTCGGGCCAAGGTATGATTCTTGGTAGGGCTGTACAAGTGAATTCTGATTTATCCTAACCATTAACATGTATACACTTTTAATCATATATATTCACTTGTACAATAATAGAAAGTAATTCCTTTAATTTTTGTAGGAGTTGCCTGTAGCTTTTGTCACATTCAGATCACGTTGGGGTGCTTCTTTAGCAGCCCAGTCTCAGCAGACCGCTAATCCCCTTATATGGATAACCGAAATGGCTCCAGAGCCGAGAGATGTGCTATGGAGAAATTTGGGAATTCGATACAAGTACATGCCACTTCGCAAATTAGGGGTTTATATCGCAGCATCACTAATTACTATCTTCTTTGCTGTACCTGTTACAGCTGTTCAAGGAATTGCAAAATTCGATCGATTAAAGAAATGGTTTCCTCCTGCAATGGCTATACAAATAATGTAAGACTAATTTTGTTGCATGCAAACCGCGACTTGGTATTTCATATTTAATAATTCATGTTAAATTATATGTTATCATGTTCATATATTGCAACTTTAAGCTAGCTTCATCGAGTCTATTTGTGTTTTATAGACCTGGATTAAGGTCTGTTGTGACAGGATATCTTCCAAGTGCAGTTCTCAATGGGTTTATATATGTTGTTCCATTTGCTATGATAGAAATGACAAAATTGGCCGGTTACCCATCAAGGAGTAGAAAGGATATAAAAGCATGCAATCTCGTTTTCTATTTCCTTGTGGGAAATGTATTCTTCTTAAGCCTGCTGTCAGGATCCTTACTTGATCAAATCGGGGAATCCTTCAGTCATCCCAAGGACTTCCCAGCCCATCTTGCTAGTGCTGCTTCTGCACAGGTTGGTAATGGTTGGCTAGCTAGTTGCACTTGATTCTGTATATCTAACTCTCAACTTATAAACAGCATCAATCTCTTTTAATTTATTTCCAGGCAGATTTTTTCATGACATACATCTTGACAAATGGGCTGTCAGGATTTTCTCTAGAGATTCTTCAGCCTGGTTTGCTTATCTGGGATGCAATTAAGTCGCATGCATGGTATTGTGGAAGCTCCACGAGGAAAGAGCCCTATCTTTATTCCCTCCCTTATTACCGAATAATTCCCTATGTTGCTGTATGTCTGTTGATTGGCATGGTATATGCAGTTGTGTCACCATTGCTTCTACCATTTCTGGTAGCCTATTTCTGTTTAGGCTACGTCGTGATGATAAACCAGGCTAGTTGCTTTTCGCACTCTAGACTCAAATGCATTTCTAGTTTCTAGGTCGGTGAAATCAAACTGATAAGAAACTTTTTCCATTGCACCATGCTAGCAGATTCAAGATGTGTACACAACTACATATGAAACATGCGGGCAATATTGGCCTTACATTCATCACTATATTCTTGTATCAATTGTCATCATGCAACTTACGATGATCGGCCTGTTTGGATTGAAGTCGAAGCCTGCAGCTTCATTTTGCACCATACCCCTCCTGGTTGCCACCTTACTCTTCAATGAATACTGCAAGATCCGTTTTCTTCCTACATTCAACCAGTGCTCAGTCAAGGTGAGCTCTGTTTCTCTTTACTGCTTTCGAGTCTCCCAAGAAACTGAATTGATGAATTTATAAGTGGATACTGTTGGACGTAGAAGTATTATCATTATGCTCTAGGTCATTCATTAATCGTATTCACCCGATGAATTAACCAATTCATGATGATAAAATTTGGTACAAGGACCCTATATACCCTAAGGCTTAAACCGACTGAGAGTGAGGAGGGGTAAAGTGGTTTTGAAACGGGTCGGGTGTCTCGAGTTTGATTCAGGATCCTGGGGCCTGAAGATATATTTAAAGGACATACTTATTGAGAGCTCAAGTGAAAAATGCAACATTCCTTTTCATGTCTTAACATGGTAGTATAAATTTTTAATGTCATCACGGATTTTAATGATGCAGGATGCAATGGACAGGGATGAATATGATGAAAAGACTGATGTGTTGGAAGCTAATCGACAAAATGCCATCGATGCATATAGCCCGCCATGTCTTAAGCCCGCGGATCTCGGAGATTTAGAGTCGTCTAGCTCCTATGAACCATTAATAAATTCTTCTTCAAAATGACATTTTGCATTCCATTTCAATTTCACCCACCTCATAAATTGCATTGCTGCTGTATGTCTTTCTGGATGAGATAGATAGATAGAATTACTCTGTAGTACCTGCAAGAAAATACTAAGAAGTAGTATGCGCGAGGGGAGGATGTAGTTTTGTACTATAATACTGGTGCTGGGCTTCTAAGTTCTACCACCCCTCTCCGCAGTTTAAAAAGGTATCTTATACCTTATGCATGTTAATATTTTATATGATCACTTCTATTTTATTTTTATTTTTTTGGGTTTTTTGTTGCATGTCACACGGCCTTTCACTTAAATATTGGCGGCTTTTACTTAAATATTGGCGGGAGCCCATGTCACATACATTTAGCAATAATTTTAGTCCTAAAAATCGAAGTCAATAGGACTAGAACTAATCATAGCCGATTATAATGTTAGAGGTTTTGCGATTGGCAGGAATAGTTATTGCAATTAGGTAATGTTCGGCTTATAGAGCGTAGCTAAAGTCATTCCAATAGCTTGCTTGCACAATAGCTTTGTCTTTACATCAACTTAGAAATGATCGAATGGAAACGGGTATATGCCATAAAAGGATTAAATGCTTTGTCAAAAATACTTGTTGCACTTGGATGATTTAGAAAACTCAATTTTCTAGTCTTTCTTTTGTCTGACCCAATTTTCTAAAGTCTCTGTCGGATCCAGTATGCAAAACATTGCAATTCATCAATTCAACTACTGTAGTATATAAATCCTCGATCATTTTCCACATTTAAATTTTCATATTCGCATAACATAATACTCCATTCTCAATCTATATATTTGTACACAAATTATAATTGTATCGAACAATTCTCCATTTGTAGTACTATGGTAGTGGATTCTGAGTTCTGAACTTGATATGTTCAGCATTCCATTAACCAAGCCACCAGGAAGAACACAACCACTAGCATGTAATGTAAATAACCTGCTGTCTTACATCTAATCCAAGATTAACAGTGCAGTTTCCATATGCTTATATATAGATTCTAGAATCATTCGCATGGAACTTTGCAACATCAATTTGAATTACTGTTTATGGGATGACTCGATAAGTGTGCCTGACCTTTTCATCTTGGATACTCTTTTGCGATGACTGCGCCCCTGTTTATGCTGTTCCCATTCATGTTCGCCCCTAAGCTCCTTCCCACATGCCTAAAACTCGAACAGACAACAGATACTTCCATCAGCAGAGCAACATACATAGAAACAGCACTGGCACTATACTACACAGTAGATGGTTTTATTAGTGGGGAGGGGAGGAAGAAACTAGGAAGCATTATTTCCATAGCCAACCTGACAAATATATCGAGTCCAGTGGTCCTTCTGGACATGCTTTGTGTTTTCCCATTCTTCAAGGGTTGATTTTAAAGGGCTGACTTCATCAAGGAAACAATTGATGATGTTTGCCGCTCGTTCAACCACATTCACAGCCCATAAATTGTCTGACACGCCTATTAAAATGAGTGATCTTCAGTTGAAATAAATATAATGTGAATCAGTTTAAGCAGTAGGGGTACATATGTGGTTAATCTACTTAAAGGAAAAGGTGTACATACACAGAAGGCAATTCGTGACATCTATAGAGTGTATGTTCCATCCAAACAGCATTTGGAGTCGACTAATCCTTCTCCTCTGTTGATAAATAAGACAATAGCTACAAACCTCAGAGTTTAAGCTATTGGAGAAAAGAAACAGCATACCAAGTGGAGACTCAAGTTTGAAGCACAACACAATATCGACATGGCTAGAACATTAATCATCTTACCTGACGACGAACAAGTCTTCTAGTATTTAATTTCATTTTCTCAATGGCTTCTTCCAACATGCATTTTGTATAGTTCGCACCAGTGGAATCCAAAATTTGGTGTATATCCCGTTTGAATGACTGAGGACATGAAGGAGAAGGCTGCTGTTCAGAGTTCTGGCATCTTAAATAATTTTCAAATTCCCGGACTCCAATCGCCTGCCTTAAGCCTCGTGTATGATCAGCATTGGACTCGTAGATGTCAAAAACTTCATCCAGTAGACCAGCAGAAATCATGCAATCAACTCTTTTATTCACATATTGATCCAATACTGACAGAGATGCATCCAAACATATAAAACAACAATCAAATTTTAAATTATCAGCTCGGCCCCAGTTCTGCCCTGCCATAATTCAAACAAAGAAATTTACATGATTATGCTACCTCCTCCATTGAAGCATTTGGCAGAAATCATGAAATGAACTCTATGATACTTGGACATGAAGTTGGCTTGTGATTAATCAAAAGCTAAATATCCAAGAACAAGAACAAACCTGCATTGTAATTCCCTGGAAAAGCTTGCTTGGAAGGACTCCAAAACGTGAATACAAACTTAGATAGTGGTTGATCTGCAAACGTGAATACAAAGTTGTGGGTGCATTCAATAAAATCATACCTTATTGAAATTAATGCATGAGTAGGCCTTCTTGTTCACCAAAGATGGATACAATAATTGAATTGTAACAGATATGATAGACAACATGGTCAATTCAATACTATTAGATTTTTGCCCGTGCTCTGCGCATGAGTGTTGATTTTTTTTATATAATTAAAATAATAACCCATTTAATATGTACAGATGATATATTTTAGCACAATTCAGAAGAATAGTTTTTAAAGAAATGTAAAATCTTTGTTGTTGCAAAACGATGATAGAATCGAATATTAAAAATCACACTTAAGTATATGAAGACAATGATCCATTCGAAATCCGAAATTCAAAATGGTACGAAAATATAAATGGTTGAATAAAATTTAGGTCATTGCAGTATAGTGTTTTTTTTCTTCCATTTTTCATGCATAATTTACCACTTATTCATGTTCGTTTTTTACAACAAAAAAAAAAACAAAAACAAAAAAAAAACAAAAAAAAAAAAAAAAAAAAAAACTCAAGCTTAAAGAATGACAAACTTACCCAATTTGTTAATAAAGTTGTTCTTAAATACTATAATTTTTGTAAATAATACTCCCTCCGTTTTTTTTTGTTAGCTACTGTTGACTAATGAGTACTGTTTACTTATATACTTTGACTTAAAGTTTTCTCATGGTTATACAAGTTAAAATATAGCCAAGTGTGATCTTGTTAGATTTGTCTCGTCTTGTAGATTTTAAATATCGAACTTTTAGAATTTTTACATGTACCGAATTTGAATTATTAATGGTTTAAAATGTGCATTGGACTGCGTGCTTAGTGGGTCTGTAGCTATCTTTAAAAAACGGAGGAAGTATGTTTTTAGAAAAAAGGACTTACACCAAATTTTATATACTGTTTTTTAGCTTGATACTAGGGACGTTTATAAGCCAGCCGATTATGAGATAATATGTTGACTCCCAAATAAACTAATTGAATTATCATTTATATGTTTATTTCTCATATTTCTTATATGAAATTATAACTATAAATTAAATTAATAATCATTGTTCAAAACAACTAATCTATTTAAATATATTAGAACCCTAACATCCATAACTCAATTCAAATTTCAAAATAAATCACAAAAATATCTTAGGAGTAATTGTTATTGGAAAATTAAAAATATATATATATTTATATATAATTTAAATAACTAAATACATAAAAACCATAATGATTCAATCTGAAAATATCCATCATAAAAAATATGTACTTTTTGGTACATTCGCAAAAATTATATTGATTATTAGTGAAAAAAATCATAAATATATAATTAAACTGTAACACCCCCGTTTTTCGAATACAGTTGGGTGGGAAGTGTTACCGCCACATTCCTTAGTCAAGCTCGCTACGACTAACTTAACACTCCGGTTTTCAAAACCCAAAAGGCCAGGATGTCATTGCCAAACCTTCCAAGCAACACGCGAATTATTTCGAGCTTACTTGAAAGCTTACTTAAAAGCTTTTGTTCAAAATATAAGCCAAAATTAAAAATAGAATTTATATTTTAAAAATCCTTTATTCTAGAGACCAATAATTTGTTTGCAAAAGAATAAAATAAAATGTAATATTCTCTCACATGGACATTTTGACAAAATAATTTAACAGCACATGTCCGGTTAAATAAATAATTAAAAGTGCAAAATATCTTTGTAAAACATTTCCCTTTCCCGATGCACATTCTTGATGCCTTCTACACATCGCATTTATTTAATTTAAAAATATAAACTTCAATTTAAAATTTAAATGCATAATTTAGTTTTAAAAGCATAGCTTTAGTTTTACCATTGTCGCAACCAAACACAAGAGGACACCATTTCCCATACATCATACCTCATCGGGTCATAAGTTATGTTGGTCATGCAGCGGACTCATAAACAGACACACTACGGAGTCTCGGATAACTCATCATACACCAAGAGTATAAACTCATACATGCAACAACGTCGTCGTTTTGGCACAATTTATTTAGAGGGGGTGGCCATGCATGACAGTTGACACATCCATAGTGCACCCACCCTTTGATATGGCATATTACTTGAGTCATAGTGCACAGTGGATTTAAAAACTTTACAGAAACTTCCACATAATAATCACTTAAAAGTTTTTCAACAATTACAGGGAGTAATTTAATACCAAGGGCATTCAACAATGCCAACAATCTTTCAACAATAAACTCCCTTATTCAAATTCTCAAAATATCATTTTCATGGATTTCAAATCTAACAATATCACAATTGGATCAAATTACCAATATCTCTGTCGCTGTTTATGCTAAAACAGCTTTAAAAATTCATACAGGTGGTGATTACTACAAAATTAAAACTATAGATGTTTGATACATAGATGAACAACTTTCATGTTTTACACTTTTTAAAATGAGATACAGATGCAGGTCAAAAGTTGAGTTCTTTACGAAATATACTATATGTGCTGCAAATTCAACCATGGCTTCATACTTTTAAATAGGTGTTTAAAATACTAAATCTCGTTCTGAATTCTTAGATTTTAACACAAGGTAGAGAACACTTAAATAAACATTTTTCATAAAGAACTCAATTTGATAAGAGGACTTTAACTCCTAAAAACTCGAATGTTAGAAAAACCATAACTTACACACAAATTTGAGAAAAACGTGTTTTAGACCTTTGAATGAACCAGATCAACTTTTACATATGCGTTCTAAAAATCATGAAATTAGGTAGGCATATCGTCAACTCAATATAGAACAAGTTTCGTGAAGACACCATTTATAGAAAAATACTTTAGGCCAATACAGTATTTTTTCTAGAAATAGCATCTTCATGAAACTTGTTCCATATTGAGTTGACGATATGCCTGCCAACTTTCATGCTTTTTTAGAACTAGTATGTAAACGTTATAAGATCTTAGTTCATTCAAAGGTCGAAAACATGTTTTTATCAAATCTGCGTCTAAGTTAAGAGTTTTTTTTTTAAATCCGGGTTTTTGAAGGATTTATATATCTACAATGTGTTAAAATCTCATAATTTTTAAACGAGAATTAATATTTTAAACACCTGTGCAGTGGCGGAACCACTTCTTCGCCAGGGTGGTCAACTGACGCACCTCAATTTTCATTTTTTTTTTTTAAGAGAATGATTTATGTTTTATGTTTTAAGCTTCTAGCTTTTGTGTGGAGAATGATATTTTGTGCCTAATATGGGATGATGACTTCATAATTTATGGAAGAGATTGAAGGGTAAAGAGAAGTGCACAAGTGAGCAACTTTTATCATTATAAAGTTGAAGTATTTTCAGTGGTTATAGATCTTCAACTTTCATAGTTGAATGATCGTTTTGACAACACCAACACCGAGTTGGTTGGATTGATTGCTTGTTTTGATCCAAGTAAATCATTTGTTGCATTTGACAAGAAGGCTTTGATGAAGTTGGCTACATTTTACCCATATGAATTTTCTGATGATGCCCTTGAAATGCTTGAAAACCAATTTGAGAACTATATTAGAGATGTGAGAAATGATCCCGACTTCTCAAATTTGGTTGATATTAGTGGATTTGTTAAGAAATTGGTTGAAAATAATAAGGACAGAACTTATCCATTGGTGTATTTGGTGTATTTGTTGATCAAATTATCCTTAATTTTACCCGTGGCAACTGCAACAGTAGAAAGGATATTTTCTGCAATGAAGATTGTCAAATCCGAGTTACGTAATCGGATGGGTGATGAAACATTGAATGATTCTTTATTGTCTTTTATTGAAAAAGAATTATTAGATGATGTAAGTGTAGATGAAGTCATGGATTATTTTCAAGAAATGTTGTACGTCGAAGAGAATTGTAATTATTATTTTGAATGATAAAAAAATGTAGTTTGATTACTGTTGCGTAATAGTTTATTTTTATTTAAATTCCGCACACCTAGACTAGAATCCTAGTTCCACCACTGCACCTGTGGAAAAGTACGAATTCGTTTTTTAATCTATTTCATAAAGAACTTACTTTTGACATATTGTAAAACATGAAAGTTGTTCATCTATGTTTTAAGCATCTACAATTTCAAGTTTGTAGCAATCGCTTTTCATATTAAAATTGTTCGGCATAAACTGCGATAGAAAAAATGATAACTTGATGTTAATGTCATATTGTTATATTGTTGGATTTTTAAATCTATGAAAATGATATTTTCAAAATTTTGACATTATGAATAAGGGATTTTGTTATCAAATTGATTGTTGGCATTGTTGATGCCTTTGTTGTTAAATTACTACCTTAAGAAGTTGAAGAACTTTATAAGTAATACTATGTGGATGTTGTGAAAAATCTTTAAATCGATTGTGCATTATAACTAAGATGCCATACTTCTACGAATGCACTGGGGATGGACTGTTGTATGCCGACGGCATTGTTGAATAAATTGTGCCAAAACGGCATTGTTGTATGTACGAGTCTATATTTTTAGGTGTATCCGTGATGGGTTGCTCGAGGCTCCGTAGTGTGTTTGTATATAAGTCCCTGCATGCATGCTCGTCACGACTTATGACCGATGTGAAATGATGGAAATTGTGTCCTCTTATGCTTAGTTGTAACAATGGTGAAAGTAAAGTTATGTTTCTAAAATTAAAGTACGCTTTTAAATTTTAAGTTAAAGTGTATATTTTTCAATTAAACAAATAGTGTTAATTTTGATTTTTAAAACGACTTCTTAAAGTGGAGCAGGTTGACTTATTCAGGTATATACTGACTTCGTTGCTATCATTTTTCCACATATCCGGCATACATGTGAGAATCACATACATGTCATCAGAGGGGAATTTTTTATGAAGACATGTTGCATTTATTTTATATTATGGATTGTGCTTTCGCCGTGTATTTTGGCCATGGACTTGTATTTTGCTTTCTTTTTTTATTTTTCCACATGCGTGATATTATCTACTCAAACCAACAAGAACGATAAACAATTTTATCCGGGATTATTTTAAGTAAACTTGGTTATTGATACAACTTAGCCTTACCATCTTTTCAAGTGAACTCGAAATTACTTGGAAAGGTGTGGCGAGCCCCACCTCGAACAACCCACCATGGGTTGCTGTTAAAGGGAAAGTTTAGGGGGGTTGAGCCCCATTTCAACAACCCCATGTGGTGCTGTGAGGCACACATGGAGAGGGTTTAGGGTGCATGATCTGTTCAGGCCGAGACAGGTTGTAACATAAAAGCGCACTTTTATAAGAATAAACGTGCAAAATAAGAATAATAATCCATGGAGTGATGCATACAAGTGACAATGCTATCACAACAACTGAGGGAAAACATACCTTCCTTTGGTCATTTGGATGAATTCTGTCTGCTGCAACAGGATCAACGACCTTTAGGCGATTATAACTATAATCACAATTCGCAGTTGGTGGCTGGAGTCCAGTATCTTCATTTTCATCATCTCCTGCAAACATGAGTATGTTATTCATTTATTCTTATTCAGGCAGCTAATTGCGTAGGTATAACTTCTTCAAATACATATGCGGGTCGCATATATTTAAGTGGGTGCATGGGACCCCACTTAAATTTATGAAATTGGTTTTTCAAGATTAACAAAATTTAATTTGAAACTCACTCAATTTTTGGGGTAAACACCACTACCCTTTTAACTTAAATTTCCACAATTTTTTTTTGTTGCCACCGCTATCCTCAATTCCATCCTAGTTTCATTCAAATTTTGTGACACAACCGATAACATTTTTTGGATTCGCCATTGTTCACATACATTATTCATGTGTTGTGGGTACCTCAGTAAATGTATACAAAAGCTAGATAGAAAGCCTTTTGCTCTTCTTTCACTCGCATTTTGTAAAACTCTGATTAATTAGTGAAAATTAATTAGTTGATTATGGTTTTATTTTGATGCTTGATTAATTGGGAGTGTTGGTTTGTAGGTAACAAGTGTTCAAATAAGGAATAAAGCCCAACCCTTGAGAAAATTAAACAAGGAGTAATTGGTGGATGAAAAAATAAGGATTGTTGGAATAATGGATAAACTTTTACCCATTACGGTTTAAGAGAAGTTGTGAACGGTGGAGGAATTACTGTAGTTAGTTACTGAAGAAAAGACGGGAAAAGTGGAGTGGAGCGGTGGTCGACCGAAGCTGGAGGATAGGGAGAAATTCTATAAGTGTGGAATTGAGCTTTGGTGAGTAGCCTCTTATTCTCAATCCATCTTTTGGTATTTGGTTGAGTTGAGAAGTAGAAACCATGGTTGTAGGGTTTTAAGCTTTGAGCATTTTTTGGGGATCTTGTTAAACTTGAAAGTGTGAGAATGTGTTGAAGACTCAATTGTGGTAAGTTGTTGTGTTTGATACAGCCTTATTAGTGGTTTGAGCTTGGTAGAAGTAACCATGGAGTTTTGGAGTTGGAGGATTTTTGTTTTTGTTTATAACTTGTAGATTGAAAGAATGGGTGTGAACTAAATCTCGATTTGGTGATTCTGGAAGCTAGAAGACAATCCATTAAGGCAAGAAATTAGTCTAGGAGCATATACAAGCCTGGCGGTTCTAGCTACCCGGCACTGATGTGGTATGACAAGTAGTTAGGAACTTAGGACTAGCAATTGTATGTCGTTACACACATTAGCCATAAGCCACTTAATTTTATCATTTTTGTCTATGGCGATTGTTCTCGGTAAAGTGGTAAACTGCTAGTGGCATGTATAGTGTATAAAAGGTTCTCTTGTGCGCATTACTTATATATAAAAGAATCGCAGGAGATGAAAAAGAATAAAATAAGTACATTACAAGAAGCCTAGAAAACATGCGATTCCAGGGGTCTTTCTACCAGAAAAGGTAGCAAAAAGAAGTTCACGCATGGCGAGGGCAATGTAAGTCACGCAGTTCATTAAGGGGAGATGGACCCTTATCGGCTGGCAGCGCACTAGGCATCTTTTGTTCTACATTTAGATTAGATAGACATTAAAGATCATAATTCATGCACTTGATTCATTCATCTTCATTATGCATTTAGTTGAGATATACATTATAGATCATAGCTCGTGTACTATTCCTTGCTCAAGACATTAATGACGCCTTGTATTTCATCACTATTCCTTGCTCAATAATAACACCTTGTATTTTGTCTTATAGATCCTCCAGGGACGACACAAATCATCAGAATACAGGGTGGAGTTGACCTAGTTTAGAATTGCATTTTTATGTATTAACTGATTACTACTTGACCTATGTATTGTCTCGATTACTTACTTATCAAGTATGTGGTTGGTGGGCCACTTAGGATCATTGATATCTTTGTTGAGTACTCGACTACTGTTCTAGATGGCTCGTTGTGCCTTAGGACTTGATATAGTTGGCCAATGGCTATGTTTGTTGGACATTCAGGGTTGTAGCACGGATACGTTTATCCAGTTATGCTTCCGTTGTGACTTCATTAATTGATAGATTGTTGTTGATTCTTGTTGGTTGTTTCCTATTGCCTCGCTACATATTAGAGAGTCTAAACTAACTGATCAAGTTAGGTGAGTTAATATGGCAGTTGCATTGCGAAAAAATATTTTTTGAAAATTTTCGGGGCCTTACACATTTCTTACCGGCAAGATCCAATAAGCAATTTTCTTGGAAATCTTCCACATGATCATCCAATAGAAAATGACTGACAAGAGCCTGACAGGGAAAAAAACCATATCAATCATGTTAGATACAAAGGTCAAATTCTAGAATATGATGTGATTAATGCAGAGGCAAATAAAAGCAGCACGCCAGCAGAGGACAACTCAAAATGGAAGGGTTCAACAAGACAAGGTATTAACTAACGGCTGATATTTTATGGAACTCGCTGGGATTAATGAAAAATTTGAGCCAACACAAAACTTCATAATTGATTAACTTCTTGCTTAACCAATATCATTGTACTAGTTTTATTACTCCCTCTGTCCCACTAATTTCGTCTCATTTTCCTTTTTGGTCCGTCCCATTACAATTGTCACACTTCCCTTTTTAGGAAATAATTACACACTTTAATTACCAAACCCACTACCATCACATCACATTAACAAATAAATATATTAAAATTTCAAACACACAACTATCACTCACACATCAATAAATCAATTTAAAATTCTAACTCATTACAATCACATCACATAAATTCCTCATTTACTCATACTTTAAACATTAATCTACCCCTACATTAAATACTAACTATCCCACATAAAATACAGTGCCCAAAAGAAATGGGACACTATTAGTGGGACGGAGGGAGTACAATGGTAGCAAGGGGTGAAACTATGTAGCCATATGGAGCTTCAGCCACTCCATAATGGGTGCGGGAGCCGACATTTGTACTATATGGCTTGATATTGGTATTTTTGTGATAATATTTTTTAGTGGAAACTAGCCTTTTCTTTTTTTGTGACAATTATTAATGGAAATTGGCCCTTCCTTAGTTATAACAAATAATTTTAGTGGAAATAGGTCCTCCCTTATGGGCAATCCTAGTTTTGGCACTGATGGTAACTTCTTGGGGATGGTAACACAAGACCTCACTGAAGGCATTTTTTGGCATCAACTACTACAGAGAAAAATAGCCTCATAAACTATGATTTCTCCTCAGACGGCATTGATGATCAAAATAGGAAAGATTAATTTAAGCATTGACTATGGCAATAAACATACAAGATAGCAGTTAACCTGGATATAGTAATTTGTTCCGCCAACTATAACAGGAAGGTGGTTTCGAGACAATATCTCATCAATAAGCTGCAAAATTAACAGAATCCAAAAATCAGACAGTAAAATAATAGAAGAATGATGGTGCTTCAATAGTACATGTCATGTGCTCCTATGCCTCTATTTCGTGTTTTATGATTAATGCAATTTTACAGAGTTCTTTTGTGTTTTAACTAACCCCCTCAAAACAACAGACCCGTGCCATTTAACCATAACCTTAGTAGAATGGGAAAACTTCTGACAGAATTACATTGAAGAAACTCAATCAGCACAAAACTTTATTAAACTCAAATACACTCGCACAGAAAATGGAATTGATGTCTTATAATCACAAGAAAGCTTATGACTCAACAAATAAAAAATAGCATCTTCAAAACAAATTCTCAGAAAATGTGAACAAGAATTACAAAATTAAAGAGGCGTACCATCATCCATAACAAAGGGGACAGAATTTTATCTCACCAGAGTAGCGGAATCTCTGAAATCTTTGGCGGTGAATTCAACGCTTGGGCTAATTATCCCCAGAAGATGATGCGGTATTCCTGCATTAGAAGTAAATTAGTAACCAATAGCTAACAAACAAAAGATCGAACAATTAAAAGCATCTCGTATACTTCAAAAGATAACATAGAATACATCCCCAACTCCCAATATCGAGACACGTATAAATATGAAATCACAGATGAACAAAAGAAAATACAACAAAATCACGAACCTTTCTGCTCGTGAACAGGAACTTTATTAGTAAGCACATCCAACCCTTTATAAACCTACACTATGCAGCATTCATCCATCAATAGCTGAATTGCACAATATTCTCAACGATGGATACTTTCCCTATTCTGATAGTTGCAGAATTAATAGCATATCCAATACCTGCATCGAATCGGCGTTTATAATTTCAATTGGGAAGTGAGAGGCAAGGTCCAGAGCTAATTTAGATTTGCCAGAACCAGTGGCGCCCATTATCACCACAATCTTGGGCTTCGGATTCTGCTCAGCACCTAGTAATGACCTGCTTTCAGCATCCATCTCGTGCGACATAGATTGGTCTCGAGGAAGCGCTGGCTAGTGGTGACGGCTTAGAATTAGGGCTCGTAAGGCAGTGTCCTTTTTTCCGAATTTATCAAAGTTGTCAATGTCGGGGTTTGGCCCGTTTAGGCGGCTTTAAAAATAAAATTTAAAAATAATTTTAAAAAAAAAAAAAATCAAAAGTAGCAAAAAAAAAAGCATGCAACTTTTGTATTTTGATTAAATTCTTGAAAATAATTTCTTTTAAAATATAAAAATTATCAAAAATGACATGTTTTTTATATGAAAATAAATTATATTTATAGTGTAATTTACATTATTAAGTAGTATGGGCATTTAAGAATTTGTACACATTACCATGTGATTTTGGTTTATGCTTTTTGGAGATACAATTGATTCTCTCATAAGCATTTTTTAAGTTTTTCGATATGCTTTTTCTTTTTTCCATAAACCCAAACAAATACTTCTTTTCTACCAGAAGTGCTTTTGAATTTTGGTAAGAGTAAAAGCCAAAAACACATCTCCAGAAGTCAATCCAAATTTGGGCCTTGGACCATCTCCAATCCAACCCTCTATTTTTGTAGGAGCTACACTGTAAATTTCTATTTTTACGGGATAGCTACAGTAATTTCATTTCCAACCCAACCAACTATTTTTGCAGGATTAAAAAATATTCCCTATAAATTATATTTTATATTACTTTTTAAATTTTAAAATAATACCAATATTTTTCTATATAAATTATTAATACTTCTTCCGTCCCATTTAAAACGTCTTATTTAATTTCTGTATATAATCTAAAGCACTTTTCTAATCGTTAATATCTCAAAATATATAGAACTATAAATTATATAAAATATATAGTCTAAAACTATACGATTAGATGAATCTAACAAGACCGAACTCGACTCTTTTTTCCAAATATATACTTACAATAATATTAAGTCAAAGTTGAACAATGAACAGTGACAAAAAGTTAAAAAAGACGCTTTTGGTGGGACGGAGGGAGTAATACTTTTATTTCAAGCCAAAAAAAATAATACTTTTATTATACTTTTAAACAAAGACACAGATACACTAAAAATAATATAAAAATTGCATGGATGAGCAGAGCTTTCCATATTTTTGCAGGGTGGGGTTGGAGCCCCTCCCTGCAATTACACCGTGCAAATTTGCCATTTGCATGGTACGTTGGAGTTGCCCTTACTCGGCCCGCTACATTATACTTACTATTTTCTTAAATAACTGAATCATTTCTATATTTAACGCAATTTAATAAATATTTTTAATTAATAATAACTCATATTGTATACAAACAAAAATTATAAAAAAATAATATTATAAAACTACGTAATTAAATGAATCTAACATGATTTCATTTGACTATGATTTTTCTTATATAACTATGTAAAAAAAATTGATCAATGTTACTCAATAAATAATTATTACTATGCCAATGTCTCAATTAAATGAGAACGGATGAAGTAAATGAAGGCAATCTCAAAATTTAGAGTTCCTGATATCTACGCTAATTACCTCCAAGAGAATAGCCTAGGTTGTGATTTGATTGATGGATTTAAAAGTTCCCCATTAACGTATTTCTCTTGTTTGGACTATTAAAAATATTGTGAATATACATAAAAATATCTCCCCATAGTTTCTCACTAATTTAAATGGTTTCTTCCTAACATGAGTCATTTCAAATTTTATTTTTTCAAAATTCATCCTTAAATCAAAATATTTGGATCCAAATGAACTTAAAAATGTCTAAATGACAGGGATGTCAATTTCAGGTTGCGGTTCGTGTTCGGGTCGGGTTGAGCAGGGGATATAACACAAAATCTGTAAACCTAAATGGGACTCGAAAACCCAAAACGAACCTGAAATACCAAACCCGAATACGATCTGAAAATTTCCAGGTCGTATTTCAAGTTGACTTGATTTGGGAGAAATTCAAAATGACTAAACCCAAACCTGAAATTTTCGTGCCGGTTATATTCGTATTTTCGAGTTATGTCCAAAATTAACACCCCTATATAAAAAGTTCATTCAAAAACCATGCCAATTTCAATTTTCGGGTCGAGATAAGCATGTGGTATAACACAAAATCTGTACACCCGAATACGGCCCGAAACGCTAAAAGACCTGAAATATCAAACCCAAACATGACCTGAAAATTTTCAGATTAGGTTTCGGATCAATTTGGTTTTGGAAAACCCCAAACCTTAATTTTTTAGTGTCGTTCGTGTTTTTTGATCTGTCCAAAATCGATACCCCTAATAAATGGGCTATGGATTGAGGCCAAACAAAGCCAACCCTATATGTTTATTTGGCCCAGCCCTAATCCAATAAGAATTTTTTTAATAGCCGAAGCCTGATAAAAATATAAGAAATAAGAAATATTTGAAAGAGTGAATCCATTTGTTTTCAAACACCCTCATATTATTTAATGTTCATTCATAATTGTAAATTATAAGGTTTGCCATAAGAATCAATTGGAAATTTATATTATTCGAGTTCACAAATTATTATACACTACAAGAAAAATCCAGTTTAGCGACCGAAAAATTCAGTCGCTAAACCCTAAATTCCGGTCCCTAACAGGTTTAGCGACCGAATTAGCGATGGTCGCTAAAAGCTTTGTTAGAAAAGAACCAGCGACGGGAAAAAAATTTGGTCCGACTTTTGCGATCGAATTAGCGACCGGAGTTTTCTGTCTCTAATAAAAATATATTTTTTAAATTTTTATTTCAGCGACCGTAAATGGTGGTCGCTGAAGTTAGCGACCGACTTCGCGACCGAGAAATGCGGTCGCTAAAAAAGCCAAAAAAGTAAATTTTTTTTGGAACCATCAAGGCTCGAGTGAAGGGTAGAATCCGTATCTGTGCCGTCATGCTAAGTCATATTTCATGTGTTTTTATTGTAATGCTTAATATATATACAGATATGGAAATTTTGATGTTATGTAAAATTGACTTTATAAGAATGATGATTGACGTGATGCTCTTGTGTGATTACCATCATGCCCATAATTTTATCATTTTTGGTGGAAGAATTTCTTTTAGTCCAGCAAACTCCCTATGTGGAGATTCCTTAATAGGCTAACACATTTGGGGATTTCTCGAATTTTTTTGTCTTGGGCAATTGATTGAAGTGGTTGTTAGTATGGAGGCCAATTCCAGTGAGTGGAAGTTGTGTCAAAGTGGCAGTTCATATTAGAGTGGTTATAACTTATCGAATTGGTTTGTATGCGGACATGTTCTCTTGATGCAGTTGTTGTGCTTTTTAATTAAAAACCGACAAATGACAGTATATTGTGTTAATTACCTTACTTTATATACTTAGAGTAATTGGTGGTAATTTGGGGCTAGTCACGTTTAGAAGATTCCTTAAATTGTGGATGATAATATTGTTACACGTGTGTTCCATATTTGCAAACTTGATGCTTATTTTGTGTTGTCTGAAAATATTTATGAACCAGTATGTCTGAAATCAATAATGCCGTTAGGCGTATACTATAATCAGTGCTGCTACCCCACTCATATTGTGTTATTTCTTTTTATAGACCATGTTCTATACATGATGCATAGTGATCCTTGATATATTCCTGAAAATTTTTAATTTGTTGTGTTATGCCATATGGAACAACGTGTTCTATGTATGCCTGAATTATGTTCTTTCCATATCAGGAGAATGTTCCACTTCCAAACCCTTCACTTCCATCAAAGTTAATAGATTGATTTGGCTATTTTTGGTAGTGTTGTCCATATCTGATACATATGCTCTTTTTACTCTCAAAAATTTTTCTTACCTCCGAACACTGGAGCAACACGGCAATATCCGACTTGCCTCGTAAGACAGTAGTCGTCGGTATTACTTAATGAAACCGTATCGGAGCACGCTTCAATACCCTCCGCTCCATCGTCATCATTTTCCCCCGAATTCATTACATTGGTACAAGTGTTGAATCACCGCACCCCCCGCAAATCATCATCAACGCCGACTGGAAAGCATTCTGCTACGGCTGTCTCATCATCGTCGTTAAGTGTGTCTTCGGTTGATATTGCATCGTCGGGGACGTAGCCATTTTCGTCCGGTAAACGGTTCAGATCTAGCATCTTCGATGCCGCTTTCTCGTCGAGCAGGCCGGTGGTGCTTCGTTTCTCCAATTGCCTCACCCCTCATCATTATTTTCTCAATTATGATTTTGGAAGTTACAATTCTCTGAATTTATGCCATTAATTTTACAACTGACAAATCCACTTTCCATACTTTTTAATTCAACTAGAATGGAAGGCTTGCACAACATTATGACACGTAGCATTTGTTACTCCTTGGAAGAACACATCCGCATATCCGGATGATATTATGTCCGCATAATAACTCAATTGATAACTTATATCATTATCTTTAAAGAGCACTATTTCTTTCGTTATAATGATTTTTAATTGAATGTGCAGGGTAAAGGCCATGATAATTATTTTTATTTGAATGTGCAGGGTGAAGGTTCCTCATGGAAAGTATAAAACAAGCCTTTTCCTGCCTAAATGCCAAATTTTCTCACAAAAATACATTCCAAAAATACTACAATATCGATATAGAAAAAAATCGTCCAATCTTTTCAATTTTTGGAGGCTTCACTCTTCCAAAAATATCATTATACAAGTATATACTTACCAAAAATGCGACCGTTCAATATCCTCCCTTCCAATTTGCGATTCCTTTATGTTTTTTCACCAATTTGCGCATCATATTCCTACTTTCCAATTTCCCGTTCCTTTTGATTTGTCGCTCATCTATGGACTCCGCCTCCGCCTCCATCTTCACTTAATCGGCCCTCTCACATAAACCATCGGTCCGATGAATTCCCCTCCACCCTCCTCCCGACGCACTCGACACCTCTCCGCCTGTCCTCCAACCAACGTGCGCCGGTCGCCTCTGCCACCACCCTCTCCCTCGATCGCCACCGTCGAGCCGCCCCGCTACAACATCTCTCATCCATGGTGCCCTTTCTTATTCAATTCATCTTTGCTAGGGATTTCGTATTTGCGTTGCAAGTGGGGATTCAATTCATTTTGATGTACTGTTGCATTTTTTGTGGGTTTTATATATTTTTGGTGTAGCCATTTGGGGTTGTTTGTTGCCTGGTGTTTTCTGAATGCAGTATTGTAATATCTATTTAACCCGATCATGAAGTTATGCGAATCTGTGCCGCGGGTGCCTTCAAATTGTTCGATAAAATGCCCCTATTAACAAAAATTTCATAGTTAGATTCCAGTTTCTTACAAATATTCATTTTTTAGATTAAAGTTTCTTCCAAATGTTCATTTTTTTTCTCAGACAAACAAAATTTGATGATAGCAATTTGAGTCACAATCAAATCCAGGGCAACGTGAACGTCCCATTAAAAGCACTATGCTTTTAGTGAATGTATTTTTGTATTGATTGCTTCCTGGTCCCCAATGTCGTGTTTTTGTTTGTGAAAGGATATTGAATTAACTTTACCAATATTTTTATATTGTTTAAATCCCAGTACAAGCACTTTACACTTTAATTGATGTTTTCTTAGTATGCTTATATCGATTAATTGACCATCTTTTTTTTTCGGGGAAAAAGGAGGGCCGAGGCCGTTTTATTCAAAAATTTGCATGGTTTGGTACAGACCTATTTGGTCAAACATGAGAACATCAAGCATAAAATCAGGGGGACGAACAAAATGTTGCACATTATCAGACCAAGGGCGGCCTTTGATAAGGCAATCAGCAGCCTTGTTGCAATCGCGTGGGACTGAGCTAAAGTGGACTTCCCAATTCCAGGTGAGCATGTTTCTAATTTGAGAAATCCAAAGATTAATGGCTCCAGGAGGAATGAAATCTAAGTTAATGAGCTCCACCGCTTCCTGACAATTTGTTTCCACCTCCAATTTGGTGATGCCTGTAGACCAAGCAAGTTGTAGAGTTAAAACAATAGCATGAACTTCAGCATGCAAAACTTCATGCAGCTTCTCCTTTGATCTAGTGCCACCTATCCACTGCCCATGGTGTCCCGAAGCAAACCACCAGACATGCTCACATTGCCTCTAACACCGCCATCACGGTTTGCTTTAATCCATTGGTCTGGGGGTTTCTCCCATCTTGCTCTACCACACTGCCAAGCCTTGACTCCATAGAGCCGCAGATCTTGTTTTGCAGCCAGGAACTCATTCACCGAACCCCGAATCTGAGTGGGGAGTCTTGACTATTGAATATCATCCTGTCCATAGAACTCACTGCACCGGGCTTTCCAAATTCGCCCAGCACCAATTGCAAAGGTAGCTGCATCACGTTCCTCAATAAACCGACACTGCATGGCATTAATCCAATCAAACACATCTGAACACCAAAAGTTGTTGATGGAAGAAATGCCTAAATGGTTCCAGACGGCAGTGGAAGTATGACAATCTCTTAGGGCATGGAGACAAGTTTCAATATCACCACACTTCCAACAAGTAGCATCATTAGAGATATGTCTCTTTTGTCTTTCCAATCCAGTAAGCAGCCTATCATGAGCCGTGAGCCAGAGAAACATGCGGGTGCGGAAAGGGGCCGGCCAATGCCAAATGAATTTCCAACTAGTGTGAACGGAGTTGATAATAGGAGAACAAAGAGCCTTCATGGTGCTGCTGACTGAGAACAAACCATTGGAAGCAGGCTTCCAAAAGGGTCGGTCATCAGTATCAGGTTGTGGCGGGGTAGGTTCCTTAAGAATCAACTGAATGCCAGCATTGGTGAGAGTGTGAGAAAGCTCCTGTAGGTTCCATAAATGATTCAAGGTATAAGAGGCCACCGTCCGTTGGAGCTCTTCATGAGTCAAGGGACGGGTAGACAATTCATGCAAGTTAGAACAATCATTAATCCACTGATCAACCCAAAACAAGACAGACTTACCATTATGGATTTTCATCCCCAACATGGAGTGAAAGGAATGAGCAATGGAGGATAGATCCTTAGCAAAATGGGAGAAGGACTGGGTATGGTGAGTAAAATTATTGGCATTCCACCCATATCGCTTCTTGAGGACCTGCGTCCAAAGAGTATCCCGAGTGAGAAGTCCCCACCAACTCTTCATCAAAAGCGCGTTATTAAAGGATTGCAATTTGTAAAATCCAAGGCCGCCATTGTCCAGGGGAGTAGAAATCTTGTCCCAAGACAGCAAGTGAACTTTATTCTTGTTGAGATGAGAGCCCCAAAGAAAATCTCGACAGGCTTTCTCCAATGCATTGATGATACTCTTAGGCAAACGGACCACCTGCATGATGTACATACTAATAGGAAGGATAACAGATTTTATAAGAGTAGAACAACCAGCTAAGCTAAGATAGCGATGAGACCAACCATTAAGTTTACTCTTAACTTTGTCAATAAGAAAACTAAAATCCGATGGAACCCTCCTACCAACAATAATAGGAACACCTAAGTAATTACCAAGAGAATTAACACTGGGAAACTGAAGGATATTAACAATATTACTCCTGGTAGCTCTAGTAACAACTTTACCAAAAAGGATGCGGGATTTAGAAACACTGACCACCAAACCCGAAAGAGAACTAAAAAAGTTAATGATAGCCTGGATATGAAGAGCCTGACTAGATGAAGACCTGGCAAAAAGAAGAATATCGTCTGCAAAAAAGAGATATGGAATTCTAAGATGGTTTTTGTCCCATGTAGGTGGGTGCCAGCGTCCATCCTCCACGGCTTGAGTAATCATAGCCCCAAGTCTCTCCATGCAAAGAATAAAAATATAAGGAGAGATAGGATCCCCTTGACGAATGCCACGAGAAGGGATGAAAGGGGTAGAAGCTTTGTCATTCCAGACCACCTGCATGGAAGAGGACTTGATACAGTGCATGATTAAATTAACACAAGAAGGAGGAAAACCAAAAAGTAAAAGGGTATCGTGAATGAACTCCGATTTTACTTTGTCATAGGCCTTTTCCAAGTCGAGCTTAAGCATCATGTAACCCGGCTTGGCAGTGGATTTGTCAAGGAAATGAGAAAGTTCCTGGCATAGAATAATGTTGTCTTGGATAACACGACCTTTAACGAAACTAGACTGTCCCTTATGAACAAGACTGGGAAGAATATGTGCCATACGGTTGACAAGTGTTTTGGTAATAGTTTTGTAAAGGACGTTGCAAAGACTAATGGGGCGGAATTGAGTGACAGAGGTGGGATTGGCAATCTTAGGAATAAGCACAAGGGAAGTCTGGTTAATAGAAGAAATGTCAGCAGTGCCACGGAAACAATCAGTAATAAAGTTATAAACTTTATCACCAATAGAAGGCCAATTATTTTGGTAAAAGAAGGCATGGAGCTCATCCGGACCATGAGCTTTAAGGGGATTCATCATCTTAATAGCTTTCCAAACTTCCTCTTTAGAAGGCAGGCCATTCAAAATGGCTATATCATGTGTTGTTAGGGAGGGGAGAAAACCAGGGGGAACATATTCAATCACAGACAAGCTGTCCTCACTTTGATAAAGTTTGATGAAGAAATTTACCACCATATCATGAATGGACCTGTCATCAGAAAAAGTATTGCCAACATCATCCTTAAGAATAGCAAAGGACTTCTTTCTTTTCCTGGTAGCAACATAGTTATGATAGAAATGAGTGTTTTGGTCACCAGCCAAGCTCCAGTCCCTTATGCTTCTTTGAATCCAACCAATCTCTTCCTGCTCAAGTATCTTGCCCAACTCCATACTAAGTTGTGCATGCAGTCGTCTAAGGAATGGGTTATCCGACCAATCCATCTCCCGTTCAATACCACTCAAACGGGCTCGAATTCTGGTTTTCCTTTTCGACAAGGAATTAAACACCTGGCTGTTCCATTTGATAGCCTCTTGTTCAAATTTCTTCATAGTAATATTGATGAGGTCCTGAGACTTCCAAAAAGAGGTGACTAACTTCCTGAAGCTGGGATAACTTTGCCAAGCAACTTTATATCGAAAGACATTAGGAACACGCTATTAGTCAAGGAGCCCGAGTTAATAATCCTAGCAAAGATGGGAGAATGATCAGACTGAACTCTTGGGAGAACTTCAGCTGTGCACTGTGGGAATCGGTCATGCCATGCATCATTACCAAGTAACCTATCAAGCCTCCTTCTCAGAGTTCCTCTAGCCCAAGTGAATCTATTACCAAAGGTTTTCAATTCCGATACAGAAGATGCATTCATCCAATCACTAAGTTCATCACAAGAACGAGTAGAAAATGAACCACCCCTAGATTCATCCCGCCGAGCAATACAATTAAGATCACCGCCAACTAACCATGGAAGTTGGCGGCTACTATTGATTCGGAGAAGTTCAGGCCATAGCCATGACCTAGGATATCTATTTGGAGCCGCATAGACCATAGTAATAAATAGATCACCTTCAGGGTCTTTAACACAGAAATCAACAAATTGAGAATGCACTTCCAGGATATCAATAGAGATATGATTCTTCCAAAGAATCCAAATGCCCCCAGAAAATCCAGAGGCTTCAACTCGAAAGGAAGAATGGAATCCACATCTTCGAATAAAATTATCAGCTCGATCCCCGCTAATCCGAGGCTCAAACATAGCGAAGATATCCACCTTCTTGTGGTTAGTGATGTCCCGAAACTCCCTTCTAAAAGATGGGGAACCTGCCCCTTGAACATTCCAAAATAATAGGTTTAAAGGCATGAGGAAAAGTAAGGAAAAGAAAGAAAAACAACACAATCAGTGTAAGGCAAATAGTTAAGATGGCCTGGGTTTTGCCCGGGCATGATCTGGCAGAGGGACTGAAGATGCCCTAGTTGTCTGAACTGCATGAATATCACTGGGATTGTCTGGGGGTCTCCCACCCTTAAAACCCTCCATACCCTTGACTTTCTTGGTGACATGGGTTGAAGGATCCGAAAACAACAATGGTTGAATGGTGATTCGCCGGAAGGGAAGATGGGACAGGTCTAGACCAAGCCCCGGAAGGTTGTTTCGTCCATGATGGTGACTGCTCCAAAGTACCAGATTCTGGGGTGGATCGTGAAAGGGGGCTCCGGCTGCGCCTGGAAGTGGATGGGTTAGAAGAGCCAAAAATGGGTTGAGATATGGAAGTAATGGAACAGTGATTAGGGTTTGCATCAGGGGGAACAGGCTGTTTCCGGAGAGGACGAGAGGGATAGGCCGGAGAGACGGGGTTGGACGGGGGAGCAGGGCCAACATTAGGAGGTTTAAAAGCATCTTGATCGTCCAGCAGTACATCAAACCGATTCGCAATAGGATTTCTTGGATTGGGGTTGGCATTAGTCACAGTTCTTGGTCTCCTCCTAGACTGGACTAACATCCATGGTCCAAACCCCCGCTTCTCTTCTTGATCATTTGCTATAACACTCTCCGGCTGAGGCTGGACTTCCGCAGGAGGCTGAGCTTTAGGGATGGGACAAGAAGCGGTACCATGGCCATATTTGCCACAATTAAAACAAATGAGCATAACATTCTCATACTCCACATTAAAGACATCATCTTCCAGCATGACTTGGGGAGTTAAAGGCTTGTCCAAATCAATCTTGACTGCAATACGAGCAAAGCGGCCTCTAGCGTTATCGTCCGTGTTAAAGTCGATACTAAGCACCTACCCTACCGCCGACGCAGCCCGGAGGAGGTATTGTCTGTTATAAAGATGCATAGGTATTTTTGGTATACGTATCCAGACCACTATATTCTTGATTTCATTTTTGGCCGGATCAAACTTCTCGTGCCACGGTTGTACATGTAAGTATTGGCCGGAGACCATCCAAGGACCGCCGGTAAGTGCATGAAGTGCGTCCTCCTCAGTCTGAAATCGCACGATGAAGTACCCGTCCTCTACATCAATGAGGGAGAGGGAAGCTGAGGCTGGCCAAAGAAAGGCTAGGCGGGCTTTAAGAACTCTGTAAGAGACATTACGCCCCACCACCTTGAGCACTACCGCGTGCTTCCATGGCCGGAGTAGAGCCCTCTTAAACGCTTCAGACATCTGAAACCGGGGAATACCATTAACAGTCGATTGAATAATGTCTTCGTCATCAGTGCCAATATCGTTTGTAAGTTCCTCCGTCGGAACGTGAATGAAACCTGTTCGTCGTCTAGCAACATCGCTATAAAGAGATCGGGGCCGTTTGCTCATCGTGCCGTCCGCTGGATCCGGTGGTATTCCACCGTGATCGGTCATCTCCGTGTCCCCCATAAGGACGGGGCTCTGCACAAGTTCTTGATTCTAGGGTGGAAATCTTGGAGCAAATCTTGGGGACGGAAAAGTTGCTTCAATTATTAGTCTTTTCGTTATAATAATTGACCATCTTTTCATTTCTTCAGATCCTTGAAATGGACACCTACAGGTACAACAGACACTCCATGTCTAACCCTGGAAGCACATATCTTACATGTGATGAAAGTAGTGGCGTTAGACAGGTGTGTGATTTTTCGACCTCACCCTGAAGAATATAGATAGAATGATAGATAGTTTTGATTCTATTTTTGAGACCCATATTGCATGCAAGAACAGTTTTTAGTAGTTAAATAGCAACAAAATTCTTTACACGTCTTGTAGATTTTGATATCTCACACACACAAGAACACTTTACACTTTTGATATCTAAAAAGGATAACCAAAAACGGAGAGTTGTTTAGCTAAAGCTTTCTTTAGATTTCTTGCTTTGCTTCGCTCTGAGAATTACAACAATCGAAGAACCTATTTATAGAAATGAAAACATACAACAGAAAATGAACATATGCTAAACTGTTCTTATGAAGGCTTCAATACTTTCGGCGCCGTAGATGAGAAATCAACTCGGATGGCTTTACTATTACTTTGATGGCTTCAACAAATATGGCATTTGACGTTTATGCCGTTTTCCAACAAAACTCCCCCGTAAACTTCAAATGCTTCTTCCATCTATCATCCCTATCATTTTCTTGAACTTGTCGAGCAGTACCTTTGGCAATGACTTTGTAAATATATCTGCTACTTGTTCTAGGCTTGCCACATGCATTAGTTCCACATTTCCATTTTTCACATGATCTCGGATAAAGTGGAAACGAACATCAATGTGTTTGCTTCTTTCATGATTCACTGGATTATTCGCCAATTCAATTGCGGATTTGTTGTCTATGTGAATCACTGTTCCGCTTGACTGCTTCATCTCCATCTTGCTCAATAGATTTCTGAGCCATACAGCATGACATACACACCAGGATGCTGCTACATATTCAGCTTCACATGTTGAGAGCGTCACGATCGGCTGCTTCTTTGAAAGCCAAGTAAAAGCAGTATTTCCCAGAAAGGACACATACCCTGCAGTACTTTTTCGATCATCAATATCTCCACACCAATCACTGTCAGAATATCCAATCAGCATGTAATCTTCTGTCCTCGAGTAGAACAATCCATGTGACGCTGTTCCTTTAATGTACCTGAGGATTCTCTTCAATGCCTTCCAGTGTGAGTAAGTTGGGTTCTCCATGAACCGACTCACAACGCTAACACTTAGTGCAATATCTGGCCTTGTGCATGTGAGGTAGCGAAGGATTCCAACCAAGCTTCTGTACCTTCCTGGATCAAGTTGTTCTCCTTCATCAAACTTTGAAAGTTTTGCTCCAGGTTCCATAGGTGTTGATACAGGGTTGCATTTCTCCATCTTGAAATCTTTCAAGATCTTCGCATATGTCTCCTGTGATATAAAGATTCTTCTTTCTGTTTGTCTGACTTCCAGACCAAGGAAGAACTTCATCAGGCCCAAATCAGTCATCTCAAACTCTTGTTTCATTCTTCTCTTGAAGTCTTCTATCATCTCATCATTGTTACCCATGAAAATGAGGTCATCAACATAAAGAGCAATAAATAAAATGTTACCTCCATTGTTCTTGATGTAGAGGGCATGCTCGTAGGGACATTGCTCAAACCAATTCTCCTTGAAATATGCATCAATGCGAGTATTCCACGCTCGCGGTGCTTGCTTTAGCCCGTAAAGCGTATTCTTCAACTTCAACACCTTTGTTTCTCCTCCAAGTTTTAGATAACCTGGTGTTTGCTCAATGTAGACTTCTTCTTCGAGTACACCATTCAAGAATGTCATCTTGACATCCATTTGGAATATTGGCCATTTGTACTGAGCAGCTTGAGAAATGAGCAATCGGATTGTCTCCATTCTTGCGACAGGGGCAAAGACTTCATCATAATCGATTCCTTCCTTTTGCTTGTATCCCTTTGTGACAAGCCGAGCTTTGTATCTTTCAATCTCCCCTTGTGCATTTATCTTTTTCTTATAAACCCATTTCACTCCAATGGTCTGACTTCCTTTGGGCAATTCTGTGAGCTCCCATGTGTTGTTGCGCTCGATTGCTTCAATTTCTTCATGCATGGCTGCCTTCCATTTTTCATCTAGTACGACATCTTCATAGTTGATATTTTCAGAATCTGCCAACAAACATACAAGATGTACCTCTGTAGAGTCGTACAAATCTTGGAGACTTCTTATTCGGGGTTGTCGTGGCTCATCTTCTTCATCTTCTTCTTCAACAATTTCAGGATTTGTTGATAGAGCAGTCGGAACAACGGCCGACGATTCTCCGACTTCGTTGGTAACTTCTTTTGAGTTATTCCAGTCCCAGTCACTTGCTTCATTCACTCGCACATCTCGACTTGTTATCACCTTCTTGCTTATCGGGTCATACAGCTTATACCCTTTTGTCAGTCCATCATATCCGATAAAAACTTATGCTTTGCTTTTATCTTCCAGCTTCATTCTTCGCGGATCTGGTACATGTGCATAGGCTACACTACCGAATATCTTTAGATGAGAGACGGTAGGCTTCTTACCACTCCATGATTCCAGTGGTGTTCGATTCTTCAACTTCATGTGTGGGCACCGATTCTGTATGTAGACGGCACACATCACAGCTTCTGCCCAGAATTCTTTGGGCATCTTCTTGCTTTTCAGCATCGACCGAACCATATCTAGGATGGTCCTATTCTTCCTTTCAGCTACTCCATTTTGTTGGGGCGAGTACGGTGCTGTCAGAAATCTTCTTATGCCTTCTCGTTCACAGTACTCTCGGAAGGCTGTCGAGGGGTATTCGCCTCCTCTATCAGATCGAATTGCTTTGATGGATCTGTCAGTTTCTTTTTCAACACTCGCCTTGAATATTTTGAACACCTTGAATGCCTCGGATTTTTCCTTCAGCAAATAGACCCACGTCCTTCGGGAGAAATCATCGATGAAAGAGATGAAGTATCTCTTTCCGTTGAAAGATTCGGGAGTAATTGGTCCACATATGTCGGTGTGGATCAGCTCAAGTGGATGCTTCGCTTCATATTCGGCCTTCTTTTGAAATGAAGCTCTTGTTTGCTTCCCGAGTACACAATCTTCACAAAATTCTCCTCCAAAATCCATGCTTGGTAGTCTTTTTACCATATTCATCTTCACTAGCTTTTTCAAGCTATCATAGTGTAAGTGGCCAAAGCGGTGATGCCATAGCGACGCTTTATCTTCTCTTTTGACTTGTAAGCATTTCCCTTGCAAGCTTCTCAGGTTCAATTTGTACATCCGATTTCTCTCCATTTCGACTCGAGCCATCAGACGTCCTTGCTTGTCTTTCAAGTGCAGCAACTGATCTTTTAGAAAGGTTGAGTAACCTTTCTCTGTGAGCTGGCCAAGACTCAAGATGTTGTTTTTTAGGTCTGGGACATAGTAGACATCTTGGATTGTCCCTATCAAGCCATCATTCTGTGTGAAACATATCGTACCACGGCCTTTGACTTGCACTTTTGATGCATTTCCGAATGATACATGACCATTGTCAACTTTCTGCATTTCTTTGAATAGATGCTCATCATAGCACATGTGATTGCTTGCTCCAGAATCGAGGTACCAGCATGTGTCATCGTTGACATCATTGTGGGCCATCATGAGGACACCTCCATATGCTTTGTCTTCAACGGTTAGGTTGGTTGTCTCTTCCACTCGTTTGTTGGCCCGACACTCTTTTGCAAAGTGTCCCATCTTGCCACAATTGTAACAACCCTCGTTGTTGCAGTCTTCGGCATGGTGACCATATTTGTGGCACTTTTGGCATTTGACGTGGGAATAATTTGTTCGACCGCCTCTTCCTCGAGCGCGTCCTCTTCCGCGCCAGTTTGCTTGACTTCCTTGAAATTTATCCTTATGGTATCCTTCATAATTGTAGCCTTGGATACCACGACCGTGTCCATGATTTCCACGGCTATGTCCTCTCCCCCGAAAGTTTCGAGTGTAGAGAACCTTCTCATCTTTTATTGACGCCTTGGTTTGGAGTGCCTGGTCGAGTGACTCCTCTTTCTTTTTCTTTTTTCTTTTTTCGTGTGCTTCGAGAGATCCGGCGAGCTCTTCAACAGTGAGCACTTTGAGGTCTTTTGATTCTTCAATCGCACACACAACATTTTCGAAATCATTGGTTAATGATCTCAATATTTTTTCCACAATTCTGGCATCGGACAATTCTTCTCCGTTCCGATTGAGTTGGATTGCCACGGTCTGGACACGTGTTATGTAGTCGGACACGTTTTCTGACTCCTTCATTTTCATGCTTTCAAGCTCTTCACGAAGGGTTTGGAGACGCACTTGCTTTACTCGATCGACTCCTTTGAATGATTTTTCCAGGATGTCCCACGCTTCTTTTGAGGTGGTAGCACCAGATATTTTTTCGAAGCCTGATTCGTCAACGGCTCGGAATAACATGTAAAGGGCTCCGCTATCTTTGGATCGCGCATCTTTCAACGCTTTTTGTTCTGCTGCAGTTAATTTCCCGGTATTTTCTGGTTCTACAAAACCATTTTGAACAACGTCCCATGCATCTTGAGCTCCGAGAAGGGCTTTCATTTGAATACTCCATTTCTCGTAATTTGCTTTTGTAAGCTGCGGCAGTGACATTTGTCCCGTGATATTCGCCATTTGACCTGTATATATATTTATATATATCTAATATTTACTTAAATATATATATGTATTTTACAATATTTTTTTAATATATAATATATATGTATCAACTGACACTACTTTAATAACCTACCCCCTTCAATGCAATTAAAATCAACGTGGCCCACCCATTTAATTATTTTGACTTACTCCTTCAATTACCGATCAGGAGCACTAGCAGCATTAATTTGGTAGCTGCTATGAATTTTTTTTTTGTCCTCCAGCTTTCAATTGTGATCTCTCTTCTTTTGGGCGTTTCCTTAAAAAAAACTGGCAGCAGCAACAAAAAAATCAAACAAGGATGGAGCTGGTGGTGAAACCAGTGGAAGGCAGGGAGAGGTGGCCGGAGGTGTGAGCGACCGATGATGGCTGAGACGAAGCAAGTTGCAGATGGTCGGCGGCAGGAGGAGGAAGGCAGTGGCTGTGGGAGCTGGGCAACGCTTGATGGTGGCTGGACGGCGACAGTGGGCGGTGCTGGAGGCCAACGGTGGAGCAACCGGAATTTGAAGGCTTTACAGCAGGAATAAATTGGTAATTGATTCCAATTCTTCAATTTTAATTCTCTCATCAGGTTATAACTTCTGAGACCCAATTCGTTGGCTCTGATACCAATTTGTAGATTTTGATATCTCACACACACAAGAACACTTTACACTTTTGATATCTAAAAAGGATAACCAAAAGCGGAGAGTTGTTTAGCTAAAGCTTTCTTTAGATTTCTTGCTTTGCTTCGCTCTGAGAATTACAACAATCGAAGAACCTATTTATAAAATTAAAACATACAACAGACAATGAACATATGCTAAACTGTTCTTATGAAGGCTTCAATACTTTCGGCGCCGTAGATGAGAAATCAACTCGGATGGCTTTACTATTACTTTGATGGCTTCAACAAATACGGCATTTGATGTTTATGCCGTTTTCCAACACGTCTTGCCAATGTTGGAGTATATATTACATATCTTCTGCCAATCTGAAACTTGAATCAAAGTTGTAATTGTTTGCTCTTTTTTTTTTTAATATCGTGCTACTGACGTATTAATCTTAAGTATGAACTGGTGTATGATAAGAGACTCATTTACGGGTATTATTATGTCATATCCTTCGTTAAAAATTGCAACGAGCCAAACCATCATTTAACCGGGTTCGATATTGGTCTCATATGTCAATACGTGTAATATATATATATATATATATATATATATATATTGCAATGAATATGTTTTTCATTTCTTAAGCTTTATTATAATTGTTATTCTAATACTACTATTTTAGACCACCAGCGCATCCCCTTTCCGAGCCCACCGCCGCTTCTGCCTGCTGCTCACCGGCCTCTGCAGAATACTAGCCGTCGTGCTTCCCATCAGACTTCTCTCCATTCCTATCTGTTTCTATTACCCTCAGACTTTTTCTCGCACCCCATCTTCAGGTAAGGGTTGTGGAACCTCGAAGTCTACAATGAGGTTGGGGATTTTCTTTGTGGCAAGTTATTGTCTAATTATTAACTTCACCTACATTACATTAACTTCATGCAGGTAATTTTTGACTTGCTTGAAAAATCACCAGCTCACTTGGAATTAAGGAAGGATCCAGAACATGGAATAGGTGTTGCTGGTTTAAGAAGTATTAAGGTAATTAGATCATTAGATGTATCAGGTTGACATACATTGCATCTTGGAATGGTTAACAGTGTTAATGCATCCAAAATCATTATATTTTTCTGTGTAGTAATTCTGCTGGAGAATAACTCTGTAGTATTAAGATTGCTTTGCTTTGTGGCTGATAATAGAGTATTAGATTTATACTCTGCCCATCAATTTGAGAAATTAGTCTCCTGACTATAATGTGAAACGTGCATTTGCGGTCATTAATATTGTCATTGCATTTGTTCAGGTGAGTTCTCCTGATACGATTCTTGAACTTTTGAAGCTGGGGAACAGCAGAAGGCAAACTGAAAGTACAGAGGTTAATGAAACTTCCTCAATGTGGGTGATCTCATATGTTTATTTCTATATATTGGTACCATGCTTACATAATTTATAATGTCTTCCCATACTAAGGATCCTGATAAAGATTTAGGAATTTTGTGCAGAGTCCCTTCGTAACAACAGTTCAATAGTGATGGGTCGAGCCAACATATCCTGCTGCTAATTAGAAGTTGTATTGGTCGGTTTCATTTTTTGTTTTTCCATAGTTTTTGTTCTTAATAAGTTTGTATTATGATACTGTGAAGTTTGTGAGGCATAATTCAGGGATTACGCATCCCACTGTTTTGCAACTATTGAATTCTATTCAGTTGTAAATCTCTGTAGCACTTCTTAACCTGTTAACTTGAACTTCACAGGGTACCAAAGTTGACGTCGTAAGTTGCTCCCATGGGAAGCATCTATGGGAGCTCTGTAAAGAGAAGTACGAACCATTATGGATTATGAATCTCTTTTGAGAATTCGTTTTCTGCTTCCTAGTAAGCTTGACCATGGGAGACCTTTTCTTTTGTTTTGGGAATTCATTTTCTGATATTTACAGAGTAATCTAAAAAAAGAGAGCTTTTGCCATATAAATTGTGAGGATTTCGACTCCCTAGGAAGAAATAATAGCTCTTTTGGAGCACCAATTCAACTCCGGGGTTGCTCTTCTTTACCATTTGTACCACTCCAACATTATGCAGGTCAAATTCTCTTCTTTTTAACTTAGGGCAGGTGAAATTCTGTAATGAAATCTCTTAACAATTATGTTTCCATACCTCATCTTATGTTATTATCTAGGAAATTTTGATGTTATGTAAAATTGACTTTATAAGAATGATGATTGACGTGATGCTCTTGTGTGATTACCAGCATGCCCAGAATTTTATCCTTTTTTGTGGAAGAATTTCTTTTAGTCCAGCAAACTCCCTATGTGGAGATTCCTTAATAGGCTAACACATTTGGGGATTTCTCGAATTTTTTTTATTTTTTTTTTTGGTCTTGGGCAATTGATTGAAGTGGATGTTGCTATGGAGGCCAATTCCAGTGAGTGGAAGTTGTGTCAAAGTGGCAGTTCGTATTAGAGTGGTTATAACTTATATCATTATCTTTAAAGAGCGCTATTTCTTTCGTTATAATGGTTTTTAATTGAATGTACAGGGTAAAGGCCATGATAATTATTTTTATTTGAATGTGCAGGGTGAAGGTTCCTCATGGAAAGTATAAAACAAGCTTTTTTGCTGCCTAAATGCCAAATTTCCTCTCAAAATACATTCCAAAAAAATACTACAATATCGATATAGAAAAAAATCGTCCAATCTTTTCAATTTTGGAGGCCTCACTCTTCCAAAAATACCATTATACAAGTATATACTCACCAAAAATGCGACCGTTCAATATCCTCCCTTCCAATTTGCAATTCATTTTTGTTTTTTCACCCAATTTGCGCATCATATTCCTATTTTCCAATTTCCCGTTCCTTTTGATTTTGTCACTCATCTATGGACTTCGACTCCACCTCCATCTTCACTTAATCGGCCTTCTCACATAGACCATCGGTCCGATGAATTCCCCTCCACCCTCCTCCCGACGCACTCGATACTCCTCTCCGCCTGTCCTCCAACCAACGCGCGCCTGTCGCCTCTGCCACCACCCTCTCCGCCTTTTGCCGACATTTTTTAACATCCCTGATTATTCTAAAAAAAAAAGATAATGATTTAAATATTTTTTGGCGTTGTGCTCGACATACAATTTTTGAAACAATATTAACTAATATTTAATTGATGGGACCCTAAATGGGTCAGCCCGCGGGCTGTTGCTGACCCATTTAGGGCAACATCTAATACATAATAAAGATTATAAACGAAATATTATATACATGAAAATTTCATAATATGTATAAAATTTCTTTTCTTTCATAATATATACTCCCTCCTTTTCTTATTTAATTTCAAAATTCCTGCATTTCATGCATCCAATGTACATTTTTAATAATTCAAATTGCATATAAATATAAATTATAAAAATTTGATATTATAAAATATTAACAATATGTTTCTTATATAATTAATTTATAAATTAATTATTATATGGGACCCTAAATTGTGACCTGCGAGCTGACGCATTTAGGGCCACATATAATTATAAATATTATAAATTAAATATTTTATATATGAAATTTTTACTGTATCCGTGTAAAATTTCTTTTCTTTCACAATATATACAAGATTTTACAATTTTTTCTTTGTTTTAAACAAATAAAATCTAATATTTATATATATATATATATATATTTACTATTTTTATGTTACTTACTTTATATCTACATGTTCTCACAATGAAAAGAATATATACTTTTTCATTAAATATAATAATAATTAAAGTGGTATAATTTTAGCCCCACAAAAAAATTAATGTGATATTCAATCGATAATTTTAATCTATTATTACTTACAACTTTTCCTATATAACATTATAATCTGAGTGCGTGCGGGCATGTAGTACTAGAGATGTCGTTCCTGAAGGATTGCAACTTTAGATCCTTACACATATAACAACTAATTTAAAGAGGTATTTATTGGACTTGAAATAACAATGCATAATATATTTCTTTTAATATCCATGGTATTTATAATATTAAATTTTTATTTAGTAAAAATAAAATTATTTTTTCAATTAATTTTTCCTATCAGCATTATAATCTAAGCCCGGCGTATCGCGCGGGCGGGTTAGGCTAGTTGTAAATTATAAGGTTTGCCATAAGAATCAATTGGAAGTTTATATTATTCGAGTTCACAAATTATTATACACTACAAGCAAAATCCAGTTTAGCGACCGAAAAATCCAGTCGTTAAACCCTAAATTTCGGTCGCTAACAGGTTTAGCGATCGAAGCGATGGTCGCTGAAAGCATCGTTAGAAAAGAACCAGCGACGGGAAAAAAATTTGGTCCGACTTTTGCGATCGAATTAGCGACCGGAGTTTTCTGTCTCTAATAAAAATATATTTTTAAAATTTTTATTTCAGCGACCGACTTAGCGACCGTAAATGGTGGTCGCTAAAGTTAGAGACCGACTTCGCGACCGAGAAATGCGGTCGCTAAAAAAGCCCAAAAAGTAAATTTTTTTTTGGAACCATCAAGGCTCGAGTGAAGGGTAGAATCCGTATCTGTGCCGTCATGCTAAGTCATATTTCATGTTTTTTTTATTGTAATGCTTAATATATATACAGATATGGAATTAAATTGTAAAAAAATAAAGTAATAAATATAATATAAAAATAAATCAAATATTAACTACAATAAATATTAATTAAATTAATATTAAATAAAAATCAATTAACTAAAATAAATATATATTTTAATTTAAATAATAGAAGTAATAATGAAATGAGATAAAATTAATTACATTAGAAATAGAATTCAATAACTAAATAATATAATACTCCTTATTAAATTAAAAATAAATTAAAAATATGAAATAGTAATTAAAATAAATATTTAAATTTAAAATAACATAAATTATAACATTATTTTATAATTAAATTATGAAATAAATTAAAAATTAAATAAGTTAATTAAAATAAATACTTAAATAGTATGATAAAGTAAATTAAAATAAATTTAAATAATAATAATACTTAAAAAATTAAAATATCCAAATTAAAATAAAAAGTTTAGCGACCGTATTTTTCGGTCCCTGGAGTATATTTTTAATAAAAAAATTGGGAAAATTTTAGTGACCGAATGTTTCAGTCGCTATGGTAATTTTTTTCAATAAAATAATTAAAAAACTAAAAAAAATGAAAAAATCGCTAACAGGGACCGAATTTCATTTGGTCGCAATTTCAGTAGCGAAACTACAAAAGGACAGTTTTGGTCGCGAATTCGTGTAACACCCCGGTTTTTTGTCACCCAGGTCGGGATGTCACCGCCACACCTCCCTAGTAAGACACGGTTTCTCCGGCTTACTAAAGAGATGCAAGGCTAGGTATTTCAGTATTTAAAAGCATTGGAAATATTTGCAAACAGCCCATACAATATAATCTCGAAAATAATAATATCATAGCGCAGCGGAAATAGTATTTAAGTATAATATTGCAGCGAAAATGTAAATACGACCAACATGGTCAAAACACGGGTTAAACAGGACCGTTTATTCTAATGTCTAATGCAAAAACTTAAATAATAGAGTTTGCCAAAAAATATGGTTCCCCCATGCATGAACGTGCTCATGATCATTCCACATACTCTGTAAGGAAAAAAGGGAAATAGAATGGTTTGGTCAGCACAACTTGCTGAGTAAGTTAACACATGCATGATCGTAGGGTTTAAAAGCCATTAATTTAATAATTACATAAAAGCATGATAATATTCGTAAATAATTTAAAGAAAGCCATAATTAATTTAAATAAAGTATTTAATAATTTAAAGAACAACAATTAAAATATTTAACTATCCCCATTACTCCCAAGATAATATTTCAAGTATTTCACGATTGCATCGCAATCTCCTCAATTTAGCCGGAAACCGGCGGCCGCAGCCATATCTGCCATACCCAGTACCACTCTGGAGCCTCGAGAAACCCATAAGGATATTCACGAGAGTGTAGGCCATATATCTCATGCCGTTTTGGCAACATATCTCAAATATTTCGCGCGGGGTCACCATCGTCCATATAGGCACGAAATGAATCGTTAGGAGGGCACCCTGCAGAGCACTCACCCCCTAATTTTAAAGATCAAGTTTGTAAAGGGGATTTCCTAATTTCCAGATTTCATATGATTATTTCAAAGAGTCTTCTACTCGTTTAAAACTTAAAGGCTAGTTTCACCGTTTCAACAAGATTTCAAGATTTGACTCGGTCAACCATGGTTTACTTTAAAATTCAGTAAAAATCGAGTTTAATTCCAAAAATTCTGAAATTTTACCACTGACTCAGAAACATCGAGATGAACAACTTTTGTGTTTTAACTTTTTCAATCCAAGTACCGAAATAGGTCAAATTCATATATTTTAGCCATAACATTAATCTGTCCGAGTTTCATATACAACAGTTCAAGATTATCAAGATCTAACATAGCAAATCAACTCCAAATTTAATGAAATATTACAGAGACCTTTTTAAGACATTTATCTACAACTTTGATGTTCGGCCAAAGATTTAAATTGGTCTAAAACTAATGTCAAAAACGTGATCAAGAACGGACCTAAGTTCGGTCAAGAATTTCAAGATCTAATTTCAAGCAGTTCGGTTTCAGTTGGTTTTCACATATTAAATCATTTCTAAGAATTCTGAAAATTTTACAGTAGATAGATCTAAGCCTTAGGAATGTTTTTCGTGTTTTAAGTTTTTCCGTTTGAAGTCGTTTTAAGGTTCGGAAAAATTCGACAAAACTGTTGCGCCGGTAGAAAACTCACTTTGACAGATTTTCGCAAGATTCGATTAAGCTTTTAGGTTTCGTGTTTTAATTACTCCCAAAACCATGTAAGTATTAACTTACAGATTTGTAGATATCCGGGATCGTCTATTTCGAAGGCGTGGCTTCCAGTCCTCCGTCTATCCTCTCCGTTCGTCGGGTTCTACGTTCTAGATCCGATTCGGGGCGTAGAAAGAAAAATAAGAAGGTTAGGATTCGTTTTCGAATCAAAACATAAGAGACGAATGGATCGGAACTTACCACGACGTCTAGGAGACTCTGATTTCGTCCAAATCAGTCCCTCGCTTGGTTTCGTGCCTCCGACGACTCCGGAATTAGGGTTTTCGGACGTATAGAGTTGTAGGGTTTTGAAAAGTGTTCGGAGCTTTTAAGAGGGATTATTTATAGGTAAATAAGACCTAGGGACGCCCAAGGTCTGCCCCTAAGAGTCTTGAGCCGAATGGTGTTCAACCGAAGTCGGAAAATCCAGATTCAGGCGAGAAAATCTCGCACGGGCGAATCTGTCCGACGGCGCGGCCGTGGCGCGGCGATTCCTCTTTGACCGCGCGGCACTCGCCTGGACTTCGGTCCGGGCGGGTCGTGCGATCCGTAGTGCCTTTCCTCCTTTCTTTCGGACTTCTGTCTCTCTATGCTCCCGTATTCCGATTTCCGGGGTATCTTCGGGTTTCTACTTTCTCTCTAAATTTTTACTCGGGTCTAATTGAATGTTTGGACTCGAATCCTCGAGTTCATTGGTGTCGGGTTTCGGTGTACAATATATTTTAATTAATTCTTTTTATTTAATTAAATTCCTTTAATTCCTTTTTAAAGTTAAATCTCATTTCTCATTTCCTTATCTTTATTTATTTCTTTATTTGCTGGTTTTATTTATTTATTGTATTTATTTTATTTATTGTTTTATTTTATTTAATTATTGTTTTATTTTATGTTGGAGAATTCTCGGGTATTACAGTCTACCCTCCTTAAGAATCAGCTTCGTCCTCGAAGTTGTGTTTCGGCTTTCCTCGTGCTAAGGTCTTTTGTTTGTTTTATTATGTTGTGACTGAACTTAGAATTAAAACTTCTAAGCTGCCTACGTACCCTGTGAAGGGATCAAGCCATAACGTAGTTCAAAAGTTTACAAAAATGCACGAAAAATAGGTAGTATGACATCCTTTCCCCCTTAAGATTGCAGTTATGTCCCCATAACTGTGTCGGTATCGGTTTGGAACAATGTCGGGTAGCGTTCTCTCATGTCGAATTCTACTTCCCAAGTTGCCGTCTCACTTTCGTGGTTCGAACAAAGAACCTTGATCATTTTGACGGTTTTGTTCCTCGTTACTCGTTCCTTAGTGTCGAGAATACGCACTGGGACTTCTTCATAAGTCAAATCTTCATCGAGCTCAATTATCTCCGGTTGAAGTACATGTGTCGGGTCCGGCACATACTTCTTTAGTTGTGAGACATGGAAGACATTATGAACTCGATCTAATTGTGGCGGTAAAGCCAATCGGTAGGCTAGATTTCCAACTCGTTCTAGAATCTCGTAAGGTCCTATGTATCGAGGACTCAACTTTCCTCGCTTGCCAAAGCGCATCACCCCCTTCATGGGCGATATCTTAAGCATGACCATATCTCCCACTTGAAATTCTAGGTCTCGTCGTCTCACGTCAGCGTAACTCTTCTGACGGTCTTGAGCGGCTTTCATTTTTCCTTGAATCACTTTGATTTGTTGAGCCATGTCTTCGATAAGTTGTGGTCCCACTACCACCGACTTATCGTTTTCTTCCCAGCTCAACGGGCTTCGGCACTTTCGTCCATACAACACTTGGAAAGGTGCCATGCCAATGCTAACATGGTAGCTATTATTATAAGAGAATTCGATTAAGGGTAAATGGGATTCCCAATTTCCCTTAAATTCCAACACGCATGTTCTCAACATGTCTTCTAGTGTTTGGATTGTTCTCTCGGTTTGACCATCCGTCATCGGGTGGAATGCGGTGCTCATTTTGATTTGAGTACCGAGAGCTTTTTGTAACTCCGTCCAAAAGTGAGAGACAAATCTACTGTCTCTATCAGAAATGATGTCATGTGGTACTCCATGTCGTCGTACCACATTATCAATGTAGGCTCGGGCCAATTGGTCCATAGTCCACGTGTCCTTCATCGGGATAAATATGGCTGTCTTCGTTAGCCTATCCACAATCACCCAAATCTTGTTCATGCCTTTAGGTGATCGGGGTAATCCCGGGACAAAATCCATTGAGATGCTATCCCACTTCCAACTTGGAATCTCTAGTGGTTGCATCAATCCTAAGGGTTTATGTCACACTGCCTTAACCTTTTGGCAGGTGAGACATTTCGCCACGAAGTCTGCCACTTCCTTCTTCATTCCCGGCCACCAATAGATCTTCTTCAGATCTTTGTAAAGTTTGTCGCCTCCGGGATGCACTGAATATGGGGTGTTGTGCCCTTCCTCCATCAACATTCGCTTCAACTCGGCACATTTAAGGGGCACGCACCATCTCCCTTATGGACAGCAAATCCTATTGCCTTTCCTTCGGCAATATACCCCCTTATCTTCTCGAGTTTCGTATCGCCCGGTTGGGCGAGCTTAATCTCGTCCAATATTGGAGTTTCTACGACCATGGCATTGATCGTTTCACTCACTGTGCCAGGATGCACAAGTTCTAACTCCAATCTTGCTAACTCCATGTACAATGCAGGCAGAATTACCAACGAGATCGTCACGTGTTGGGTTTTCCGACTTAGGGCATCGGCTACCACATTCGCCTTCCCCTCGTGGTATGCTATCTCTAAATCGTAGTCTTTAATAAGTTCCAACCACCTTCGCTGTCTCAAATTCAACTCCTTCTGAGTGAATACATATTTCAAGCTCTTGTGGTCGGTGAACATTCGACATTTCCGCCCATAAAGATAATGTCTCCATATCTTTAGAGCGAAAACGACCGCTGCCAACTCCAGGTCATGTGTCGGATAATTCTCTTCGTGAGGTTTCAGTTGGCGTGATGCATACGCTACAACTCTCGAGTCTTGCATCAGGACACAACCTAAACCTTCCTTCGAAGCATCGCTGTAAACTTCGAAGTCACCATTCTCTGATGGTAGTGTTAATACGGGTGTGGTTGTGAGTCGTTTCTTCAGCTCTTGAAACGCTGTCTCACAAGCCTCTGTCCACACGTATTTTACTCCCTTCTTAAGTAGCTGGGTCAAAGGTCGTGCGATTTTTGAAAAATCCTTCACGAACCGTCTATAGTAACCGGCTAATCCAAGGAAACTCCTTATCTCAGTTTGGCTCTTTGGAGTTGCCCACTCAGTTACGGCAGAGACTTTTGCGGGATCCACTGAAACTCCATCAGCGGATACTATATGTCCTAGAAATGCTACCTCCTTCAACCAAAAATCGCATTTGGACAGTTTGCCGTATAGCTGATTCTTTCGCAAGGTCCCTAACACTTGGTGCAAGTGCTGGGCATGCTCCTCCTCGTTTTTCGAGTAGATCAGGATGTCATCAATGAACACCACTACGCACTGATCTAACAGCTCTCGAAAGACATTGTTCATGAGGTTCATGAACATTGCCGGAGCATTTGTTAACCCAAAGGATAACACGGTGAACTCTTAGTGGCCATATCGAGTTCGAAACGCCGTCTTCGGAATGTCTTTCTCGGCAATTCTCAACTGGTGATACCCAGATCGTAAGTCGATCTTCGAGAATACTGAAGCTCCCTTCAGTTGATCAAATAGATTCTCTATTCTCGGCAAAGGGTATTTATTATTGATGGTCACTTGGTTCAATCCTCGATAGTCTATGCAAAGACGTAATCCTCCGCCTTTCTTCTTAACAAATAAAACCGGTGCTCCCCAGGGGGAAGTACTCGGCCTTATGTACCCTTTTCCTAACAGCTCTTCGAGTTGGTCCTTTAACTCCTTCATTTCCAGTGGTGCCATCCGGTACAGAGCTTTTGAGACAGGCTCTGTGCCCGGAATGAGATCTATAGTGAACTCAAGATCTCTCTCAGGTGGCATTCCCGGGATGTCTTCAAGAAACACATCCGGGTACTCTCTTACCACTGGTATGCTATCAACCTTGTTCTCTTCCGCCTCAAGGTTGTGCACGTAGCACGCATATAGCTCATACCCCTTACGCATCAAGTTAATTAGTCTAAGTGCACTAACGATTTTGTTACTCTTATTAGGGGGCTGAGAGTAAAAGATAACTCTCTTTCCCTTACTTTTTGACAAGGTGATCTTTTGTTTTTGACATTCGATCACCGCCTTATACTGGGATAACCAATCCATCCCCAGTATGATGTCAAAGTCTCTTAATTTAAATTCTACTAAGTTCGCGAAGAATTCTACGTTCTTTATCACTATAGGAATTCCGTTATATCGTTTAGAGCAAGATACTACTTCTCCAGAAGGCAATTGAATTCCTAAGCTAATTCTCTCGCACTTAGGTAGATCTAACTCAGACACTATCCTTGATGCTATGATCGAACAACTAGCTCCAGAATCAAATAGAACTCTAAGGGGTGTATTCAAAACGTGAAATGTACCTGCCATCACTTCTCCTTGCGCAGGCACGTCCGCTTGGTTAACCACATTGAGCCTCCCCACAGGGCGTCCTTGATTGCCCTGCTGATTCGCATTCTGCTGCTGGTTTTGCTGTTGGTTTTGATTCTGCAGTTGCGGAGGTCGTTGGTTCTGGTTCTGATTCGGCGGCCTAAATTGGTTTTGAGGGGGTCTATACCCCTGGTTATTCCCGTTCCGCCCATTTTGGTTCTGAGGCTGTTCCTGCCCCGTGACCAGGTCTTCCCTTTTCGTTATGTTTTCAAGCCTAGTTCGGCACTCCCGACGCATGTGACCCATTCGACCACATCGGAAGCAGGCGCCCTGTTGAGGGCATCCCCTCGTCAGATGGGGTCGTCCACACCTTGGGCAGGGTGGTACGGGTTCTTCTTGGTTAAACCTTCTCCCATTGTTGGCTTGTTGAGGCCTATTCGACCCTCTCCGCTGTTCGTTCCTTCCAGTGTTGTTCTCGCCTCTCGAGTCCCGGTTTCTCTTGTCTTGGGGACCCCTACTGGGCTCCCCACTCACCCTTCTCTTCAGTTGCTGCACACGCGCTACTGCCACAGCGCGGTCATACACAGCTTGCAAATCGGGGTAGTGTACCCCCGCGATCACCTCGCGAACAGACAGGTTCAGTCCCATCTCGAACTTCTGTGCTTTCTCTGCATCCGTGGGTACGAGTCTTGGTGCGAACCTACTAGCTCCTTGAATCGTGTGTAGTACTCTTGTACGGTTTGGCCTCCTTGCTTCAGTGATAGGAATTCTTCGTACATGGCAGCTATAGTACTCAAGGGATAGAATCGATCCCTGAGTAGTTCCATCATTTCCGCCCAAGAGTAGGGCTCGTCATCTTCAGTCAGCTTGGCTTGAGTTGCCTGCCACCAGTCGTCCGCTTCGCCTCCCAAGTAGTACGAAGCGACATGCACCCTCTCTCCTTCCGGACATTTAACTGCTCTCAGCAGCTTGTCGAAGGTTCGGATCCATTCTTCCAGTTTGGCTGGATCCTCCTCACCAGCATAGTGGGGTGGCTGGTAGGGATTCACCATAGCCAGATAGTTAGGGCGAGCTTGGGGCGGAGGTACCGCCGCAGCTTGGCCCTGGTTGACTTGCGCGTTTCCTAGCGCAATCAAAACCTCCTCTATCGTCCGAAGACGATCGCCCACATTGTTCATTGCGGGGGCGTCCTGCACACACTGAGGTTGTTCCTCTACAGGTTGGGCCGGTTCCGTGACATTTGGAGGTATTTCGGTAGGTGTTTCAGTGGTGGTTTGGGGAGCGGGTTGAGTTCTTCCTCTTCCTCTTCCTCTGGGTGCCATTCTGGTACAAATAGGGTGGATTAGGACTTGTGAGACTATAGTATAAACAATTTCTATAAATATGCATGTGCTTCGTAATTTGCACGTGGTGCTCGATCGAGCTAAGAAGCGACGTACGCTTCTGGGTTTTATTTTAATTTCGATAGGTCTGTCCGTTTTTTTTTTTCTCGATTTATTATAAATAAATCGGGCATTTTATTTCCTCAAAAGAAATTTTAGTACAAAAGTATAAATATTTTCCTAGAAAAATAGTATCTACTATAAGTAGAATTCCTAGCGTCTCAAGACATCCTCCGGTGGGGTAGCGGGATCCTATTCCGGGTCTTCCTCCTCCGAACTTGGCGGCAGTAGATCGTCAAAGATAGTGTTCAAGTCTTGCCCATGGGCATCGATGTGTTCCTTCAATATTAGGTTTTGTGTAGTGAGGGTTTGGACTTGGCGTTCGAGTTGGTTTATGCGGTGGTGATCCGCCTCTCTCAAGTTGCCCATGTGGTGCAAATTGGCCTCCAGTTGAGCCATACGGTATTTCATTTGTTCTATGGTTTGTTGGGAATCAAGGTGAACGTTCATTATTTTGATCATCAACTGCATCATATCCTGACTAGCCATCTAGCGCAAGCAAAAGATCTAAGTTAACATTCGCCAAGATTCTAAGTTAAACTTCGCCAAGATTCTAAGTTAAACTTCGCAAATATTCTAAGTTGAAATTCGCCAAGATTCTAAGTTGAAATTCGCCAAGATTCTAAGTTGAAATTCGCCAAAATTCTAAGTTCATAAAAGAGATGCAATATGCAAATGCAAATGATGATTTCCCCCCAAAAATAATTTAATGCACTATATATATATTTTTCCATGGGTTTTAAAATAAAAATTTCTCCATGGAAATAATACTTTAAAATTTAAAATAATAGTCAAAATATTAATAGTACTTTAAAAATAATAATGGATTAAAAATAATAGTTTAAAAATAGCCGGGCTCTAATACCAACTTGTAACACCCCGGTTTTTGGTCACCCAGGTCGGGATGTCACCGCCACACCTCCCTAGTAAGACACGGTTTCTCCGGCTTACTAAAGAGATGCAAGGCTAGGTATTTCAGTATTTAAAAGCATTGGAAATATTTGCAAACAACCCATACAATATAATCTCGAAAATAATAATATCATAGCGCAGCGGAAATAGTATTTAAGTATAATATTGCAGCGGAAATGTAAATACGACCAACATGGTCAAAACACGGGTTAAACAGGCCCGTTTATTCTAATGTCTAATGCAAAAACTTAAATAATAGAGTTTGCCAAAAAATATGGTTTCCCCATGCATGAACGTGCTCATGATCATTCCACATACTCTGTAAGGAAAAAGGGAAATAGAATGGTTTGGTCAGCACAACTTGCTGAGTAAGTTAACACATGCATGATCGTAGGGTTTAAAAGCCATTAATTTAATAATTACATAAAAGCATGATAATATTCATAAATAATTTAAAGAAAGCCATAATTAATTTAAATAAAGCATTTAATAATGTAAAGAACAACAATTAAAATATTTAACTATCCCCATTACTCCCAAGATAATATTTCAAGTATTTCACGATTGCATCGCAATCTCGTCAATTTAGCCGGAAACCGGCGGCCGCAGCCGTATCTGCCATACCCAGTACCACTCCGGAGCCTCGAGAAACCCATAATGATATTCACGAGAGTGTAGGTCATATATCTCATGCCGTTTTGACAACATATCTCAAATATTTCGCGCGGGGTCACCATCGTCCATATAGGCACGAAGTGAATCGTTAGGAGGGCACCCTGCAGAGCACTCACCCCCTAATTTTAAAGATCAAGTTTGTAAAGGGGATTTCCTAATTTCCAGATTTCATATGATTATTTCAAAGAGTCTTCTACTCGTTTAAACCTTAAAGGCTAGTTTCAACGTTTCAACAAGATTTCAAGATTTGACTCGGTCAACCACGGTTTACTCTAAAATTCAGTAAAAATCGAGTTTAATTCCAAAAATTCTGAAATTTTACCACTGACTCAAAAACATCGAGATGAACAACTTTCGTGTTTTGACTTTTTCAATCCGAGATACCGAAATAGGTCAAATTCATCAATTTTCGCCATAACATTAATCTATCTGAGTTTCGTATACAGCAGTTCAAGATTATCAAGATCTAACATAGCAAATCAACTCAATTTAATGAAATTTTACAGAGACCTTCTTAAGACATTTATCTACAACTTTCATGTTCGGCCAAAGATCTAAATCGGTCTAGAACTAATGTCAAAAATGTGATCAAGATCGGACCTAAGTTCTGTCAAGAATTTCAAGATCTAATTTCAAGCAGTTCGGTTTCGGTTGGTTTTCACATATCAAATCGTCTCTAAAAATTCTGAAAATTTTACAGTAGATAGATCTAAGCCTTAGGAAAGTTTTTTGTGTTTTAAGTTTTTCCATTTGAAGTCGTTTTAAGGTTCGGAAAAATTCGACAAAACTGTTGCGCCGGTAGAAAACGCACTTTGACAGATTTTCGCAAGATTCGATTAAGCTTTTAGGTTTCGTATTTTAATTACTCCCAAAACCATGTAAGTATTAACTTACAGATTTGTAGATATCCGGGATCGTCTATTTCGAAGGCATGGCTTCCAGTCCTCCGTCTATCCTTTCCGTTCGTCGGGTTCTACGTTCTAGATCCGATTCGGGGCGTAGAAAGAAAAATAAGAAGGTTAGGATTCGTTTTCGAATCAAAACGTAAGAGACGAATGGATCGGAACTTACCACGACGTCTAGGAGACTCTGATTTCGTCCAAATCAGTCCCTCGCTTGGTTTCGTGCCTCCGACGACTCCGGAATTAGGGTTTTCGGACGTATAGAGAGTTGTAGGGTTTTGGAAAAGTGTTCGGAGCTTTTAAGATGGCTTATTTATAGGTAAATAAGACCTAGGGACGCCCAAGGTCTGCCCCTAAGAGTCTTGAGCCGAATTGTGTTCAACCGAAGTCGGAAAATCCGGATTCGGGCGAGAAAATCTCGCACGGGCGAATCTGTCCGACGGCGCGGCCGTGGCGCGGCGATTCCTCTTTGACCGCGCGGCACTCGCCTGGACTTCGGTCCGGGCGGGTCGTGCGATCCGTCGTGCCTTTCCTCCTTTCTTTCGGACTTCTATCCCTCTATGCTCTCGTATTCCGATTTCCGGGGTATCTTCGGGTTTCTACTTTCTCTCTAAATTTTTACTCGGGTCTAATTGAATGTTTGGACTCGAATCCTCGAGTTCATTGGTGTCGGGTTTCGGTGTACAATATATTTATCTTTAATTAATTCTTTTTATTTAATTAAATTCCTTTAATTCCTTTTTAAAGTTAAATCTCATTTATCATTTCCTTATCTTTATTTATTTCTTTATTTGCTGGTTTTATTTATTTATTGTATTTATTTTATTTATTGTTTTATTTTATTTAATTATTGTTTTATTTTATGTTGGAGAATTCTCGGGTATTACAATTCGGTCTCTAATTAGCGACAGAATTTTTCCGTCGCTATTTCGGTCGCTAATTGTATTCTCATTTTAACACACTTAAAAATAATTTCAAATATTTACCTTAAATTTATTGTATTTGTTTGGCTCAACTTGAGGTAAATGTAAAAATTGCAAAGTATTGGGAATGGTTGTGCTTATGATGCCAATTGAGATGATTACTTTTCGTTTTTTATTTTAAGATAAAATCCCTAGAGTATGGCCTTTTATCATGAATAAACAACTAATATTTTCGAACTCAGAGTAGATAGTTCTTGACGGCATCGAAATGGAAAAATTGCTCGCGGTACATCAACGTGATTAATCTTAGATATGTTGGTTTCCTTTGAAGCTGAGACACACATATATATCTCCACTATTTGTTGATGCTGGCAAGCAATACACATTTTTCTTTTGCCCAATTGTCGCTTAGCATTTGTCCTTTTGTATCTTCATTTTTTATAGGCCGTGACGTCAGATGTCCATATGCATTGGGAAAAATTAACAAATTGGTCCTTTAAGTTTTAAAATTCACCAAAATAGTCCTCTTTATTTTAATTGGAAAAATTAGTCCTCTGGGTTTGATTTTTTCTTAATTTAGTCATCTTGACATAATAAATTTAATTAACATATAATAAATGATGATTAAACCATTAATATTGTCACCAAAAAAACCATTAATATGAGTCCCACAATCCTTAATTAAATGGGCCAACTCATAATCCTTAATCTTGTTTGAATAAAATGAATTTTTGATAAATGATTATTTTGTTTGAATAAAATTAATTTTTAATAAAAGGCAATTTTATTTAAATTCACCAAAAGGTAAATGATTATTTCTATTAACATAACTCGATTGTCTATTATTTAAATAATGCAAAATTGGTGGATGAAATAGGACCAAAAATTAATGGACAAAATTCTGAAGATATGAAGATAAAAGACAAAAATTCGCTATAATCACCTAATGATAGTTAAAATATACTATTTCCGCATTGAATTGTTCTTGTCGTTTGGTAATGTACTACCATTCACATACAGATATTTTCTTAAAATTTTATCATAGTTATACAAGTTAAAATATAGCCAAGTAAAATCTTGTTAGAGGGTGTTTGGATAAGCTGCAAAAAAAAATAAATTATCTGATTATTATATTAAAAATGGTGTTGCAAAATTGATTATTTATATTTTAAAAATGCAATTAGATAATATATTTATATTTTATTTTGCTTATTCAAACACGTATTCAGTGTAATACTATAATTCTTAAATATCAAACTTTAGAAAAAAGAACATTTCATTTCAATACGGGAGGAATATGGTGGGTTGGAATGAATTCAGCCCTTTCCGCCGGCCGTATGGGCACCTCTCCAGAAACGGCGCCCATTCGCAAATTTCATTTCAAAAGTTTGCTGCCCCTAACCCCAAAGTGAAAGTTTGCTCCCCCATAACCCTAATATTCCTTTATCGTCGCTCAAACGTAACGCACAAGCAAGCCAACAAACAAAAAAGTTGCGCCACCTTCTCCCACCACCGTTGACGTGGGCGCTACCATCGGCCGTCACACCTTCTACGGCTTGCTTTCTCGAACGTTGCGCGCGCTCCTTCTTTTCTCCTCATTTTCTTCTACTCTCCGTCGGGCAACAGGTATAATCTGCTACCTCCTTTTCTTCACCTGCCGATTTTCATTGTTCCCATGTTTCCGTCTGTTTGAAAGGGGAAATATGGCTTGATGTTTCTTTGTACAAGTCGTACGAGATGAATGCTTATATTTTTTGATTACATGTTACAATATTCCATGGGTATGGTGATATTTCATTTTTAAGCATTTGGTGGTTGAATAGGTTGCTTGAAATGTGTTCGAATGAATGCATGAACGAGTTTTTGTGCATGGTCAATTGAATTTCGTTGATGAATTATTTGAATTCTTTCTGCTGGCCGAATTTATACACTACATTGCGTTAGGGGAATCTGAAGCATTAAATGTGAGTTCCATTTTATGCATTCATGCCGTCTGAATAAATATTTCTACAGAGTATATGCTTTGTGTGTGGCCGATTTGTTTGATACCAATGATAGATTGTGTCTTGCTATTACCTTGATTTCTCGTGGCCTTTTTTTATTTAATAAATGCATGTTGGTTCTCAAGGAGTTTTTGTTGAATGTAATTATTAATGGAATTGTATTCTTCGTTATTATATATTATATATATCAACACCAGATATGGATAATACACAACACAAGTATATACAACAAGTGGTGCCATCACAATAAAAAGAGACAAGTTATTTCAATAGGGCATTAGACAATAGTATGCTCACATAGTATTCAAAGTTCCAACAATTCAGAATTACTTGACTTACGTATCACTTTTCTCTAAACATCTTAACATCTCGCAGGCACAGCACACATGCATTACAAAAAATTAAAATAAGAGCTATAATAAATCAATTCGGCTAATTTAAGATTAAAAGTCTAATCAGTTGAACATTACTACCAAAATAATCATTTTCTTATTTAAAAGTCAATAAATACATAAAATAATACCCTAAATCAAAACCTCAACTCACCAACAAAATGCCCAATTGTATCCGAACAAGAATAATTCACCTACTTAAAGCATTATCTAAAAAGTAACTATAAACGAGCTTAGAAAAAATAATTCATGGGTGGAAGCAAGCTTTCTCATGGACTGATGCAAAAAGTATAGAAATCTTAAAATATCCATGAGTCATGCATTCCCCGGTATCCACAATATATGGATGCATAGGGTAGCATTCCATGGGGGACATATTTAACTGTTGGATATTGGATGCTATTCAACCAGATAGACAACCAAAGATCAAGTTGGCTGAAGTCCTTATAAGTTGAAGCATTTAGAGCTGCATTCAGTATGAATGTTAACAAAGTTGTATGTTTGAGGCTTGCATTCCAAGCTAAGGGTGAAACTAGTAATACAAGTGAAGATTGTTGAAGGCGGTGGAAGTTATTAGGGGGCTTGTCTACTTTTGGTTGGTTTTGGCTAAGATATTAGGTGAGAAATGTCTCACCGAATTTCCTGAAAATGGAGGTCATTCTGCTAATTTTTCCTCAAATGGAGGTCATTGGTTTTATTCCAGATCTTTGCTTTGTGGCATCTCCAACTTGGAAGGGATACCTATACTGATATGAAGGTCCTCTCTTGCTTAGTTTAGAAGGGCTATATCTTGATTCATTTGTTGTATCACGTTTCCTCAATTACATTGAATAGGACCTCTTTTGGAGGAATAGAACTCCTTCACAGTAAATTTCTTTTTCTAATATAAGAAATTTTAGCTGAAAGACTACTTTCCCTGGATGCAATTGGAAATTGGAATAGGAAGAGAGTTTTTCTTGTGATATATACTAGAGTATATTGCTTTGAGGGATTGAACCCATCTATTCCATTTCCAAAAATTAAAGTGAGAGTGAGCACATAAGCGATTATGATAGTTATTTGTATCATATCTAATATTCAAAATTGAACATGAAAGGGATGACCTCCTTTATAGTTAAAATTGGCATTATAGTTCTCAGCTAAAAGCTTAGCTAAAACCAGCCCAAAGTGGATACATCTTGTAATAACTTTCGCTACAACAACCTTTGTTTGAATTTACACTTTTACGTTTATCTAGAAATACAAGTGCAACATGGCATGTTGCTCTACATTCTTCGACTCCAATGGCTTTTTGTTGCCTCAGTCTTTGGTTGTTAACCGACTGCCATTTGGTTGTTGCATATTATATTCAAACCCAACAATCAAAAGAATAAATGCTTATATTTGCATGGTCGTTGTATTGCATCATTACACGAGGAGGCCCAAATGACTCCTCCCATTGTTTATTTTTGATCCTTGCTTGGCATTGCCTGGTTTGGAATTTGGATATTGTTTTGAATAGGTGAATTGTTTTTGTTCAGATTGAATCAAATGTGCACAAGCTCTCTATTTAATGGATATATTGTATTTTGCTTTGCTATTGAATAATGAACCCATTACTTTAGTTGTAATGTTTGATTGGTGGGACTTTTAATTCGATGTTGGCTGAATTGATTGGTTAGCTCTTATTTGCTTGTTTTGTTTGGTTCATGTGTGCAGGAATTGTGAAATGTTGAAAGATTTTTGAGTGTTCTTTCATTCTATGTCCTGTTAATAATTTTATTCTTTTATCCCGGTGGGCACCCCATGCTGATAGACATACATGTGCGTTTGTGTTATCCATAGATTGTTTTGGATAATACAGTGCAGAATATTGTTTCTAAGTTTGAATTTTATTTTGGTCATCAAGTATTTTCATTTATTTTAATAAATATTTTATGTCCAGTGAACACTTATCAAAGTTCGTTCACTTATTTTCGGGAAAGTGGCTTGTATGCACAATAGTGGTGTTTTGCTTTTCTATGTGCCGGGATTTGAGATGGAACTTGGTTTTGCTGCTTCTTCTTCTTCTTCTCTCTCTCTCTCTCTCTCTCTCTCTCTCTCTCTTCTTTTTTTTTTTTTTTTTTTTTTTTTTTAATTTTCTTATGGACAGGCATTTAGATAATGGTGATGTTTCGAAATCATGTAACAAGTAATTGCAGAGCTTTATGTCTACATTTGCTAAATTCTTTTGAATGGTTGTATGGTTCAAACTGGAATTTTGAGGTGTTTAATTTTGATTATTCACCCTGAGGGCTTTATTTTGATTGTAATTTGTTGGGTTGGCGGTTTAGGATGATGATGAACCTGATACAGACATTCCTCAGTAATGGCTAACGGGATCATTTGCCAGTGTATAAGCGTGTGATTGAAATCATAAGTGGACTATGTTGCTATTTTATATTTACAATTCGGAGTTTTGATGCATCTGGTTCAGTGAATTTGTCTCAATAACTTAATTTTTCATTTTTATTTATTTATTTTTTAATTTTTTATTTTTCTTGTTAGCTGTAGTGGTCCTAGAATCCTGATTGCTATAAATTTGTGTGTAGAGCTCTTGAAGGCAGCCATGGTGCACATATTACTTCAACCAACCAATTTTTCATCTTCAGTTGGTTTGGCATATGGGCAGTTGAAGGGATCTACTCAATCCAAAAAGTCAGCTCAACAGGCTGGGATGGCACACAATTTTGTTAAGCAAATTAATTTGCCTTCAGTTTGTTTTAGGCAGTTCAAGGAGTCTAACAGGACAAAGAAAGTTGCTTCAATGTGCAGCACACAATTTACTCCACTGAAGCCAATCTATTTAAGTAGTTTCACAGGCTTGCGGCGAGCAAATGCCTTGGACATGAGAGGCTACCAAACTGAGCAGTCACTCCAGTCAAAGATAGCAGCAACAACCAAATTTATTAATAAAAAAAGAAAGTTGAGAATGGTTCCACAGGCTATGTTTGAGCGATTCACAGAAAAATCAATAAAAGTCATTATGCTCGCACAAGAGGAGTCTAGACGGCTTGGTCATAATTTTGTTGGAACTGAGCAGATGTTACTGGGACTGATTAGTGAAGGCACTGGAATTGCTGCCAAGGTACTTAAGTCCTTGGGGCTAAATTTAAAAGATACACGTGTGGAGGTTGAGAAAATAATTGGACGGGGTAGTGGTTTTGTTTCTGTGGAATTACCTTTCACTCCTCGTGCAAAGCGTGTTTTAGAGCTATCACTTGAAGAAGCACGGCAACTTGGTAATTAGTTTAGATTTCTTTGAAGTTCTCATTATATGTTCTTAGCCAATGCTGAGCTTTGTTTGGGGTGTGGCTTGTAATTTTTCCTTGGGGTTTTTCTTGTAATTTGTCACATCTACTTGTCATTAGTGTATTTGGCAAGAAGTATAAGCATTGTGTGTGCAACTTCTGGCTGAAAAATGATGCATTATGGCTGATTTGAGTTTAGAAAATGATGTTTGTTTTCATCTTAGGTCACAATTACATAGGAACTGAGCATTTGCTGCTGGGAGTGCTTCGTGAAGGTGAAGGTGTGGCTGCCCGAGTCCTTGAAAATTTAGGTGCTGAAGCCAGCAATATTAGAACTCAGGCAAGTGCTGCTGCTTTCTATCCACTGCCTATTTTCTAATTAACTGAACTGAGTGATGCTTCATTTTGTGGAATAGGTTATTAGAATGGTGGGTGAGAGCGTGGAGTCTGTAGGTGCTGGTGTGGGAAGTGGAACTTCAAGCAGCATCAAAATGCCTACCTTAGAGGAATATGGTACCAATTTAACAAAGTTAGCTGAGGAGGTGTGTTTATATTGTCCTGAATTCTTGATGCTGAATTTATATGGTTGTCTAATGAAAGGTATTTTCTTGTTATTTCAGGGTAAACTTGATCCTGTTGTCGGAAGGGAGGAGCAAGTGGAGCGAGTTATTCAAATTTTGGGAAGACGCACAAAAAATAATCCTTGCCTTATTGGGGAACCAGGTGTTGGGAAAACAGCTATTGCGGAGGGCCTTGCACAAAGAATAGCCAAAGGTGATGTTCCAGAGACCATTGAGGGGAAAAAGGTAACTAGTGCAGTTAAGTTATTTTATTTCTTTGGCTACTCTTCAAACTTTTTCTTTAATAATTAATTAATGATTTGTTGAATAATCTAAGCAAGTGGGGTGCAAATGTGGACATGCTGTCCTGCCGTACTCAGATTGCTTGTTATTGTATCTCTAAATTAAGAATGTCAATTAAAAAAATTCTTGGCTACTGTGGGCAACTGTGCACATTGCTTTGTTGGTTAGCATGCTGTGATCATCGTGCATGGAATCTTGAGTGCAAAAGGTGAACTAGATAGTTATATTTTAAAAATTTTCTTCTGGATCATTGTAGGTTATTACACTGGATATGGGCCTCCTCGTTGCTGGAACAAAGTATCGTGGTGAATTTGAAGAAAGATTGAAGAAGCTGATGGAGGAGATAAGGCAAAGCAATGAAATTATACTCTTCATTGATGAAGTGCATACTTTGATTGGAGCAGGAGCTGCTGAAGGTGCAATCGATGCTGCAAACATATTGAAGCCTGCATTAGCTCGAGGTGAACTTCAGGTTAGTCGAAAGCATGATAATTGTGCTTGAATGATGTGTAACATGATTCAAGATGCACTTCATTGTAAATGTGTTAGTATAGTATATATGATCTGGTTAATATTGTTGTATCATTTTCATGGAACATATAGACATTATTATCAACTTGAGCTCATTGTTCACAGTGTGAAAATAGTTTCTCTACTGCACAAAAACAAATTGTATTTTCCTAAGAACTTGCACGGGTGCTGATGTGCTGAGCATTCTGTCTTCTATTCGATTCTAGTTCTTGTGAACAAGGGTGTCAATTTTAAACCTAAAAACCCGACGCGATAATATGGATTGGGCCAAATAATCAGTTGGTATAGATATATAAGGTATTGGATCTCTTGATAGATTCGTCTTTCCCTTGGTTGGTATGAGGCAAAATTGAGTTGGATCTATTTGACCAATGAAATGTGGGTTAGGATGATATAATTATTATTATTATTGTTGTTGTTGTTGTTGCTGCTGCAAAAGTATCAATATTATTATTTTATTAGAATAAATATGTTTGTTTTGGCTGTTCTTTCATGTTTGCCCCTTATGAGGTACTCCGGGAAATATAATCCATTTCTTCCTTTATCTTTTGATTAATCAACACTGAAATAAACATTCAACAACTTATCAATAGAGTACACCTTACTCATCAGGGGGCAGGTGAAATTGGGTTAGTGAATTGGATATCGTGCATAGGTGATGGGTCTAAAAGCAACACTTGCTTGTAATGATTTTCTTTTTACTCTGTTAATACTTGCCTCATCCTATTTGTACATCTCTTCTTTAGATTTTCTTTCACATGGGTTGCTGAGTTTGTGGTTGATGATTTGCACATGCACGTTCACATGTGACATTACTACAATGAAAGGTTTGCAAAATATGGAATACAGAACTGGAAGTGGCAATGGGTGTGTATGAATTTGAAAATTTTCCGAGAAATAGCTGTTTGCCGAATTATGAATTTACTATATACATTCCTATTGTATTATTCAACTGCATTTTTCAGATGCATTCACTTTGATGTGCTTAATATATAAACTGTGGGTGATGCCCTTATTCAGTGTATTGGGGCCACTACACTCGATGAATATAGAAAGCACATTGAGAAGGATCCTGCACTTGAAAGAAGGTTTCAACCTGTAAGGGTCCCTGAACCCACAGTGGATGAAGCCATTCTGATTCTTAGGGGGCTTCGAGAACGTTACGAGATACATCACAAGGTTCATTACACTGATGAAGCTTTAGTTGCTGCAGCACAGTTGTCCCATCAGTATATCAGGTACACAAACCTACGAACCATTTTTTCTAATACTGTTGATTACTGTGTACAAAAGAGTTGGCACAAACTGAAATCTATCTTAAGGTGTGTCTCTTCGGGAGTTATGTATGAGAAGCTTCTTTCTGTTGCATATTTCTACTGATGTGAAGTTTGTTAACATTTCATGTTTTCCATGATTGGTTTTGAGATTGCCATGTTAAATTTTTCTCAATGTGTGTTTCTGTACATTAGTCCTTCTAATCACAAAACAAGTGATTGTTGAGAGAGGGCATTCGGCTGAGAGTCGGTCTGACTATAGCATCTTTGAATTCATCAGTGACCGCTTTTTACCTGATAAAGCAATTGACTTGATTGATGAAGCTGGTTCCCGAGTGCGACTCCATCACGCAAAGGTTTGCCTCTTGTTTAGGATTTTGTGGTGCTTTGTAGGTATTATAATAACAAAGCCATTTCTTTTTTTTACCTACTTTCTTCAGCTCCCTGTGGAAGCCAGAGAGGTCGAGAAAGAGCTCAGACAAATAACAAAGGAGAAGAATGAAGCTATCCGGAATCAAGACTTTGAGAAGGTTAGTTGTGCATATATATATACTATCTTAACGTGTATGCTGCCGTTTGCAACTAGGATTTAGGACCCTGAATCTGATGTTTATAATTAATTTATAGGCTGGGGAGCTTCGCGACAGAGAAATGGATCTCAAGACACAAATATCTGCACTGATAAACAAAAATAAGGAGATGGCCAAGGCAGAGAGCGAGTCGGGGGTTGGAGGTCCTACAGTCACTGAAACTGACATCCAGCATATTGTTTCTTCTTGGACAGGCATCCCTGTTGAGAAGGTCTCAACTGATGAATCTGATCGTCTCCTAAAGATGGAGGAGACGCTCCACACAAGGGTCATTGGGCAGGACGAGGCTGTCAAAGCCATTAGTCGTTCTATTCGCCGTGCCCGTGTTGGGCTCAAAAATCCCAACCGCCCCATTGCAAGCTTCATCTTTTCTGGTCCAACTGGTGTTGGGAAATCTGAGCTGGCGAAATCGCTGGCCACATACTACTTTGGATCAGAAGAAGCCATGATCCGACTTGATATGAGTGAGTACATGGAGAGACATACTGTTGCAAAGCTCATTGGTTCACCTCCTGGTTATGTTGGCTACAATGAAGGTGGGCAGCTAACAGAGGCCGTTCGTCGCCGTCCTTACACAGTCGTACTTTTTGATGAAATTGAAAAGGCGCATGCTGATGTCTTTAACTTGATGCTCCAAATTCTGGAAGACGGTCGGTTGACTGATAGCAAAGGCAGAACGGTTGACTTCAAGAACACACTTCTCATAATGACATCAAATGTAGGAAGCAGTGTGATTGAGAAGGGAGGTCGCCGCATTGGTTTTGATTTGGACTATGATGAGAAGGACAGCAGCTACAACCGAATCAAGAGCCTGGTGACTGAGGAGTTGAAACAGTACTTTAGACCAGAATTCCTCAACAGATTGGATGACATGATCGTTTTCAGGCAGCTCACCAAGCTAGAGGTGAAGGAGATAGCTGACATTATGCTAAAGGAGGTCTTTGCAAGACTCAAGGAAAGGGACATCCAATTGCAGGTGACTGAGAGATTTAGGGATAGTGTGGTTGAGGAAGGTTATAATCCAAGCTACGGAGCTAGACCATTGAGACGTGCCATTATGAGGCTGCTGGAAGATAGCATGGCTGAGAAAATGCTTGCAGGTGACATCAAAGAAGGTGATTTAGTTATTGTTGATGTTGATTCTGATGGAAAGGTAGTGGTACTGAATGGTAGCTGTGGTGGGTCACTGCCGGACCCATCCTCAGAGCCATTGCTAATATAGTTTAGGGCTTGTTGCCTGGATGTGTTCTCTGTGGTGTAATTATTATTATACTTTTGCATTGGTTGGCCTAGCCCATCATTCTTCCCTACTTTGAAATTTATGGGCAGTGGATCCCGAAGCCAGTCCAAATACTGATTGATTTAAGCAGGTTCCATCCGTCTTTAAACACTATACTTATACTAATGTCGTTTTTCACTTGTGAATTGTGATTCATCGTTATGAATTTGTCTGTAATATTTGAATTATAAATCTGCATATCCGTGTTATACTGTGTATTTATAAAAAGCAGGGAATGTTTGGTTGTTGGTGTTGGGCTAAAATGCTAGAGAGGGTATCTTCCTCATCCCAATGATTCAGGCAATAATAGCTTGTGGCACATCATCATTTCATGGAATGTATGTCTTCATCAGTGCACAATATGCAAATTTACACTGAGAGAACCAAGTTTGGATGTCATGGCATCATATGTCGCTCTTGTTTCTTTGTGGGGTGTTGTTATATATCAGGTTCAGGTTGCCCTGGAAGAACCTCAGAGATCAGGTTAAATCTCTTTGCAGCAACATCACTTTCTTGGAAGTTTATCCTACAGAGCCAAGAAAAGGGCCGCTGATGGGATGGAGAATATAGAATTGCAGAAGCAGCCGCCTAATGCTGCAGAAAATATGTTGAGTCCCAAATTGTGGATCAGATTCTTAGGATTATGATTGCGATTAATCCTCAATAGTAGTGATAATTTTTTTAGCTAATATAGAAATAAAATAAACTTCTTCTTTCACGTATATGATATGGATCACATCGTTCGGAACATGTTGATCATCATCGAACGGAACGAACTTAACACAGCTATAAGCAAAGACACCAAATTGTCTTTCATTTGAACATGTAAGCATACTGAAAAACTAGCTACTAAGAAAGGCCCCAAAAATTCTGAATCCTATTACATGAAGTACTATATTGGAAGCATGGGAAGAACTAGTGTTGAAAACAGTTCAGGGAAGGCTGCAAGAAATGAATTACACCCCTTTCTAAATCACGCCAAAACTTGTAGAGAATTTTACCCTGTACTGTTCCGAGTCTTAAAACCACCCGAATGTAATATCGTGATGCACGAACAGTATAGTTCAAAGGTATAATCAATCTAGGCACCGACAACTTCTGTCACCTCTGGCTCTTCAGCTGGCCTGTCCAACTTCACACCAACATCCTCAGTATAATCACCATGTACCTACACAAAACAACAAACATTGTGTTAAAATGTAGCAGATAGGACAAACAAGAATTATCAGAGTACACCGTAATCACCTCCATCAACCGGCCAAGGTCAAATTTTGGGGCTTTCAAGATCTTGACCTTCCTGATGAACACATTTTGCAGAGGGTAGATGCTTGAGGTTGCCTTCTCAATTTCCTTGCCAATTGATTCAGGAATGAATTTTTGAACCAAATCCTTGAGGTCACAGGATTGGGCCTGGTTAGCCATGATCTCCATCATCTTCCGCCGGATCTGGCAGAACGAAACAAAGTAGGGGTTGAGAAATAAGAACCGTGAAAAAACTGCCTGTGATTAAACTTTTCACACATTTTGGGATTTTATTCATATTCTTAGCTTAGAAGTGTGCATTAATCAAGGAAATAAGAGATTGGAGATTTACTTGGCGAATCTGACTAGACTGAGCATAACATGTCCTTTTCTGTTGGTTAACACGCTTCTTGGTGAAGGCAATGCAGAACATCCGCAATGTATAGTTGTCAGTGGTCTTCACATCAATATGAGCCTCAATAAGTGATTGCCACTTCCTGACAAGTGACCTCAACTTGTCGGTGGTGAAGTTCATGCCCTACAATGTTGAACACATAATTACATATTAACACAAATACAGGGGAAGAACACACAATTGGAAAAATAAATAAATATATATATATATATATATATATATATGATTCAGTTTATTTGTACCCAGAAATTTGTGAGAACATTCTTTCCCTGAACATCTTCAGCTCTCAGACGGATCTTCCTGAAGGCATGATCCTCATCACCTTGAAGGTCAGCCAGTGACACCTCAAAGACACGATGCTTCAAACCTTCTGAAGCAATCTGATAGCAAAATATCTCAATTCAGATACTCTTTGATAACAAACCAATGACTAAAAATGTTGAAATATGTATTCAGTTTGTGAATGTGAAAATTTCACACCAACTCATAAAATAGAAGCAACAATAAAAGCTTTAGCATGTAATAGAAAAAGCATAAATAGAAATAAACAGAACGGAGAACGCAGCCTATTCTAGCACGTAGTAAATTTTATCACTGCTAAATGTATGTTTCCCTTTAACAGCACCTAAGGCCACTGCAGTTAGAAAGAAAACTAGATATCAGACATAGAGATAGGAAAAATAGATAGGCAGATCTTATGGTCCATACATGCAAGAATTAATCAGCCATTCTGCCTCACATGAAATTGAAAATCATCAAAACCAAACTAGAGTATACACATGAAATAATTCTGCGTCCGAAAAATGAAAAGTAGCCTAAAGGATAATTGCCAAAGTAGTTCGGAAAAACCATGCCATACTAGTTTGCAGCTAGATATATCGCAACTCAAATGTCATTTAAGAAGAAATTCAAAAACAAACGGGGTAAAGATTATATTAGATACCAAATTTAGTTAAAAATAACGAGGGGAGAAAATGTTGAATTGGTGATAGAGTATCACAAATTTTAGATAAACATATGCTGATTCTACATACCTTGGTACCCTGAGTGCGGGTAACAAGAGTTTTGCCAATGTTCCTGGTGTTGAAGACGGAGGGGGCTTTGACATCGTACCAGTCCTTCTTGGCAAACGGATCAACTCTACATCAAATCAAACAGAAAATAAATCAGAACTATATCCACTGCGTAAATGGCAACAACGAGATTCAACAAAAGGATAAAGAAATTCTAAAATTGGTATTCACTCACGCCTTCTTCTTGCCTCCTTTCTTCCCCTTCGAAATCCTCTTGTTCTTCCTGTATCAACCCGGAAAATCAACGAAATTTAAAAACGAAACATTACAATGCCTTACAGTAGAAGCCTTATTGCGGTTCCAAGGGAGAATATCCCGATATTAGAGAGAGAGAGAGAGAGAGAGAGAGAGAGAGAGAGAGAGAGAGAGAGAGAGAGAGATTGCGTACCCGACGGCCATGGCGATGGTAGAGTTTGTAGCGGCGGCTGGAAACTGGGAAAATTCCTACTCCGCCTTGTTGGTCAGTGAGAAATGCCTTCTCGTCCAAACCCTAGATATGCTGTGCGTATAGTACTCCCTCCGTCCCCCCCACTTTCTTTTTGGCATGGGAGACTTAGTTTTGGGTTTTTTTTGGGTTTAGTCATTTTTTTTTGATTTCTCTAATCCAAAATCCGACCTATAAATGTTCAGTTCTTGTTCGGGTCTGGTGTTTCAAGTTCATTTTAGATTTTAGGTCGTGTTCGGGATTACAGAGTTTGTGTTATACCCTTACTTAACACCTCAGACGAACACGACCCGAACCTGTGAAACCTGAAACACGATCTGACCAACTTGACAGAAACACGACACGAACACGACCCGAAACCTGAAATTGACACTCCTACTTTTTAGGCTATTTGGAATGACTTTTGCAAAAGTGTTTTTGGTTTTTGCTTCTGCTAAACACTTTTGATGGAAAAATAGTATTTGGTTTGGATTTTTAGAAAAAGCAAAACACCTCGAAAAGCTGCAAAAGTATTTCTGGGATGAGGTGCTTCTTCAAAAAGCAGAAACCAAAAGCACATAGTAATGTATGAAACGTCTTAAATGCCCTCACTAATATATTTAAATTACACTATAAACATGTACTATTCTCATAAGTAGCATGTATTTTTTGGTAATTTTAACATTCTAAAAGTGTTTTTATTTTTACACATCAAAATATATTTTTGAAAAAAAAAATTGCTTTTCAAACATCACATCAAAACACAAAAGTTACCTACTTCTGCTTTTGGCTTTCACTTCTGCCTCTGTTTTTGACTTCTATTTTTTTCAAAAGCCTATACGATTCAGCGACATCATTGTATTTATTTCAGCGACACATTTGTATACATTTCAGCAACATCATTATGTGAGAAGATGCTATTTTTTTTTTTTTTGGAATCTGAGAAGATTTTTTGATTCCTTGCATCTAGTGGGTGAATTTTCATATAAAGTACGTCCAAGTCCGAGTTCATTTGCGAAAGTTAGAACTATTCAAAATTCATTGTGATTTTAAGCACATCTCAGCGACGAACCATCTACAATTCAGTGACATGGCCGACACGATTCAGCGACATAATCTATACAATAATTATTGGATTTGGATGCTCTATATATGTAAATCTATCTACTCAATGCAAGGAATTTAAATATCCTATAAGATTTTAGTATTTTCAGTGACTTGATTTAATAATTCTCAGCGACATGTTATAGTGTATTTTAGTGACATATTATAGTATATATCAGCGACATGATATAGTATATTCAGCGACATGAATATATTAAGAAATAAACTCAGTGATTTTATTAAATTATGATACCGTTATATAATTTTTGACAATTTTACCCCTTTCAATTGATAACCATTAGATTTAATTAAATAGATATGATTTATTGTATTGACATGCGCACAATAAAACGTCTGTACAGTAACCACACCCACCAATGATATGAATCAAATAAAATATTTAACTCAATAATATCTCAAGTAAAACAAATTTAAACTACATAATACAATAGACAATATTTATTATTAGATAAAAATAAATTGCTAAAATATCAAAATTTATTAAACAATATAAATATTTTTTTTCGAATAACTTTCACATTATTTTTAATTAAATTACAATTTAAGATATATTATATATACATATATTTAATTAATTTTAATTTAAAAATAATCAATTTGCACCTTTCTATTTTCAATAATTAATATGTACATTTTTATGTAGTATTTTTTAAAAATATATTTTTTAAAGTCTTCTTTCATGAGCTCTTTCAAGGCTCAATAGCATTTAATTATAAAATAAATATTTTATAGTATTGTTCATAAGATCAGTAGGTTTAATATATTAGATATATAATTTGTTTACTATTCTTGTTATTGTTGTTATTATTGTTATATTTTTTTATATTTTTATATCTTTTTTATTTATCATATATAACTTGACTACCTTGGTTTCATCACGGGATTATTCCAAGTGCTTGAACAAAGGGATGATGCCATCACTAGTAAATAGTAATTTCTTTGACAAATGACTTTGCAAAAAAAAAAAAAAATCCTCAAATTGATTTCAAATTAATCCTAAATAAACCGTACCTCTAATTCACCCATTCCCGTTTTACAAATGGTAATGAATTTGGGGAATAGGTGAGTGACAAAGCCCGCAACGTTTTATGGTACATAAAGTATGACTTGACACCTAATTTTGATGGAAGTTCTTCATTTTTCCCAACATTTCTTGAGGCTAAATTATCAAAATAATACAGATTAAATAACTGGTTCCCAAATTAGTATGGAATCGCCTGTTGAACAGGCGATCCGAATAAATTATTTTTTATTAGGCAAAAATATCAGATCGCCTATTTAACAGGCGATCCAAATAAAAAAATTTAAAAAAAAAGACTCGCCTGTTGAACAGGCGAGTCAATATAAAAAAAAATTAATAAGTCACTCGCCTGTTGAACAGGCGAGTGCAATGAAAGAAAAAAAATTGTCAAGATCTTTAGGATTTGAATAATTTGGTCATACTATTTTTAGCATTTTTGTCCTATTACCCAAAGAATCCACAATTTTATGGTATTATTAATTTTCAATCTACAATCTACTATTACCTCCGTCCCATGAAAATTAACTCGTCTTCTTTTGAGGTGTTTCGCGAAATTTGGCTACTTTTCTTTTTTAGATAAATTAAATCAATATGGTTAGAATCTTAATGTTTCCAAATCCGATTAAAAGTAATCTTTTTACTATTATACACAATTCTCAATACACTTTTATTTTTGTACACAAACCCCTTACATTTCTTTAATTCTTCATATTTCTAATCACTTTTACTATTCTGCATAACTCCCGATACACTTTTATTTTTCTACACAAAATCCCTTACATTTCCTTAATTCATTTGTGTAGAAAAATAAAAATGTATTGAGAGTTGTGCAGAATAGTAAAAGTGATTACTTTTAATGGAATTTGAAAACCATTAAGATTCGAATCATATTTATATTAATTTAATTTATTTAAAAATGGTAAGTAGTCAAATTTCACAGGACACTCCAAAAAAAGTACGAGGGATGGAGTGAGTAGAAGATTGTAGATTGAAAATTGTACTAATATATAATAGGACAAAAATAATAAAATCTAAAAAAATATAACCAAATTATTCAAATACTACACATGTGACTACAAAGAACTTCACAGGTTTGTTCTTTTCTTTCATTGCACTCGCCTGTTCAACAGGCGAGTGACTTATTAATTTCTTTTTATATTGACTCGCCTGTTGAACAGGCGAGTCTTTTTTTAAAAATTTTTATTATTCGGATCGCCTGTTTAACAGGCGATCGAATATTTTTGCTCAATAAAAAAATAATTTTTTTGAATCGCCTGTTTAACAGGCGATTCCATGCTAATTTGGAAACCAATTATTTAATCTATATTATTTTGATAATTTACCCCATTTCTTGACAGATTTAACATAAGTGTTCGACTAATTGGGCCGACTAATCTAACCCAGTGATGAGTTCTAGGATCAAAGTTGTTAGTATTAATGGCCCAATTCTGAAGCCCAACCGGCCCATGAAGCATTGACTGAGGCCCATTACCCATGTTATTTATACTCCCTCTTCCGTGTCTCACCAAAAAAACCCCAGAATCAGATTTTTTTTCTCTCTTTGGAGAGAGCAACGACTCCTTCTAGATTTCCTCTCATCTCTCTTTGTTTGTTTCTTCTTCTTCACCACACTTAGCTAGATTTGTTCTACCATGAAGTGAGTGTGTGAGAGTGTGTAGGGACGAGAGTGGTGAGGATATTCGGGGGTTGGGTTCCCGAACCTTGGGGTTCGGTGAAGGGCTGTGTGCTTCTTCTTCTTATAACCTTGGTGGTTAGGCTCAAAAGGCTGAGCGCGGCAGCAGCTGTGGAGGCGTGACGCGGCTGTGGCGTTGGTGGTGGTTCCGGCAGCGTCTTGTGGTGGCCGGCAGTGGTGTTGGCAGCGGCCTTGGTGGCGGATCCGGCGGCTCTAGGTGTTCTTGTTGAGTGTGTCTCATTTGGGAGCTCTGAGCCGACTTGTTAATAGATCTTTATAGATCTATTTGGTATCTCTATTTTTCTTTAACATTAGTTGTTGTATTTTTCTTGTTTCTACTAACCATGGTGTAGATCTAAGAAGTGGAGAACAAAGAGACTAAAATTGGACTGTTGGAGAAAGAAAACGACGGAGACGAATCTGTCCGGAGAGGCCGAGCCAGATCGCGACTGGCGTGGACTTCAAAGGGAGTTTCTTGATCGTTGTTTCTGTTTTTAGTATTTATGAGAGAATCATGTATTGGTGAGGTCAAAGCCTTGTAAATCCCATAGTTAGGTCTTTTGGGTTGTAATAGATAGTTAAAACACCGTACCGAGGTTTCCCAACAGTGGTGTCAGAGACATAGGCCACTGTGGGACGAGGGTTGGTCAAGACACCCCCGCAAGGTAAAATAGCTTGATCCATCTTTTTACAGTTTTAAGATAATATTCTTGTTCTGGAATGTTGCTTGAAATATGTGATTTTCATGCTTGGAGCTTTATGCTTTGAAATCTGGAAATATTATGCTTAAACTGTGTTCTGTGTTTTCTGCATTTTGTTGTGCATAAATTGTATTGTGTGCTGTTCTTAGTGAATTGTGCATTTTCTGTGCTGTTGTGCTTTGTGTGCAAAAAATTGGATTTGAATATTTTTTGGGGACTGAAAATTAAATTTCAGATCTCTGAAAAGTAGATTCTGAAAAGTGCTTTGAAAAGTGAGCCTTTTTGGGAATCTGGAAAAAAATGCAAATTTGAAAAGTGACCGTTGTGACTGTTTTGGGCCTCCCAAAATTAATTTGGGCCTGCCTGAACAGCTTGGGTCAATTCTGATATTTTTGGGTCACCCAAAATTAATTTGGGTTTGCTTAAAAATTTAAAAGGATGACAAATGCTATAGTGTGGAATTAGTTGTGATTAGTTGGCCAAGTGTTTGAGCACTTGTTTGCTCATTCCGTTAAACGGTCAAACACAATAATGACTTCCACCTCGAATAGCATAGTTCCTTTTAATGGAAAGAACGACTTCAGCATCTGGCAAGTTAAGATGCGTTGTGTTCTTGTCCAACAAAGAGTTTATAATGCAATTGATCAACTCTTTGATGACGAAGTTACTGAAGTTAAAAAGATTGAAGTAGATGAACTTGCTAAATCTGCCATAATCTTAAGTTTATCTGATGCTGTCCTTAGGAAAGTGAGTGATTGCAAAACAACCAAGGACCTTTGGGAGAGGCTGTCTGAACTGTATGCTGAGTCGTCTCTGTCTTCTAGAATATTCCTGCTTGGTAAATTCTTTAAATTTAAATTGGACATATCTAGAGACTTAGATGAGGGTTTAGATAATTTCACTAAACTTGTTCAAGACATAAAAGCAACCAGAGATAAGCATATAGATGATTATGTGCCTATAATGTTGTTGAATGTCATCCCTGATTCACATTCTGATGTGAAATCTGCAATCCAATATGCTAGAGATGATTTGACTTTAGATCATGTGATTAAGAGTCTAAAGAACAAAGAACTTGAAATGAAAAATTCCTCTAAGCATTCTGATAAGGTGTTTAACACTAGGGGAAGGTCTTGGAAAAAGGGTAATCACCAACAACATAATGATAGGGGCAGAAGCAATGTTAGGGGTCAGTCTAGATCTTACAGATCTAAATCAAGAGGTAAATCTAATAAGAAATGCTATAATTGCGGTAAGAAGGGCCACTTCAATAAAGATTATAGACTCCCTAAGAAAGAGAAGAATCAAATTGATAATCAGAACAATGATGTTAATGCTGTGACTGATGTAGCAGTTAGGCATGATGAACTTTTGATGGTTCATGATATGAATTGTTTTTCTGATGTTAATATGGCTAAAGATGTTTCTAAGTCTGTGTGGTTGCTAGACTCAGGGTGCACCTGCCATATGTCTCCTCATGTTGAATTGTTTGATTCCTATCAACCTGTTGAAAATGACTTTGTGTTCATGGGTAATGACAATAGATGTCCTGTCTTAGGTATAGGAAAAATTGTCTTACAATTTGAGAATGGGACAAGATTTTGTCTTGATGGTGTGAAACATGTGCCTGATTTGTCTTACAATTTGATTTCACTTGCTACCTTGGCGAAGAAAGGTTTAGAAGGGAGATTTTGTAATGACATGATTAAAATATTCAAAGGAAATTTGATGTTGTTTAAGGCCATTATCAAGAATAATCTTTTTGTGGTCTCTAATGTGGTTAATTATGCTTTTGCTGCTAGTTCTAGTTCTAGTTCTGATAAGGTTAAACAGAATACGCTTTTGTGGCATGCTAGACTAGGGCATATGAGTGATAAAGGCATGAAATTTCTGAAAGATGCTGGTTGTTTAAAATATGATTTATGTGAAGTTGAACTTTATGAATCATGCTTAGCTGGTAAACAACATAGAGTGTCTTTTAACTCTTCATATCCTGTGGGGATAAAATCCACCCGTGTACTTGAGTACATTCATGCTGATGTGTGGGGTCCTTCTTCGACGCCCACACATGGTGGTAGAAGATATTTTTTATCTATCATGGATGATTTTTCTAGAAAAGTTTGGGTATTTCTCATGCAAAACAAATCTGATGTTTTTGGGAATTTTAAACACTGGAAAGCTTTGATTGAGAATCAAACTGGTTTAAAGATTGGTACACTTAGGACAGATAATGGGCTTGAATTTTGTAATCACCAAATGGATGCTTTGTATGCTGAATCTGGTATTAGAAGGCATAAATCTGTTCCTTACTCACCTCAACAGAATGGGGTAATTGAAAGAATGCACAGAACTTTATTAGAAAAGGTTAGGTGCTTGATGACACCTACTGGCCTTTCTAAGAAGTTCTGGGGTGAAGCACTGATGACAACTGCTTACTTAGTTAATAAATCACCCAATGCCCCTTTAAATGGTAAATCTCCTGATTCTGTCTTTTTTGGTAAACTTGTTGATTATGAACATCTTAGAGTGTTTGGATGTTCAGCTTTTGTGCATACTAGTAATGATAAATTGGACCCTAGAACCAAGAAATGTATTTTCTTAGGTTATCCTGAGGGAACTAAGGGTTACAGGTTGTTTGATAGATCAGGGGGTGGTTTTAAAATTATTGTTAGTAGGGATGTGATTTTTAATGAATCTGAATTTCCTATGAAAGTTTTTGAGAATGATAGTACTTCTGTTGAGGTGGAGTCTTCTTCTGTGGAACATTCTGTGAATTTGCCTGCTCCCATTGCTGTGCCTAATGTGATTGAAAATACTGAAATTGCTGATCCCAATTTGCATGTGAATGAGGAACCAATAACTGATACTCATGATATTGATACCCATGATATTGATGAAGGTGGAGCTCAGAATGAAGAAATTATCCCTGAAAATGATTTGAATGATCTTAGTGATTATATGCTAGCTAGGGATAGAGCTAGAAGAGTAGGTAAAACTCCTGTTAGGTTATTTGATTTTGTTCTTACTGCTTATGCTATGACTGTGTGCGAAGAACTTGATAATCATGAGCCTAAATCATATTCTGAAGCTGTTAAGTCTAAACAGGCTAGTAAGTGGCTTAGTGCTATGAATGAAGAAATTGAATCGTTGCATAAAAATGAGACATGGTTGTTGATTCCTAGGGCTGAAAATATTTCTGTGATTGACTGTAAATGGATTTTTAAAATCAAACAGGAAAGTAATGGTGAGAGGTATAAGGCTAGGCTTGTAGCTAAGGGCTTTACTCAGAAAGAGGGTGTAGATTATTCTGAAATATTTGCACCTGTTGCTAAATTCACTACTATTAGAGTAATGCTTGCCTTAGTTGCTCATTTTGATTGGGAGCTTATACAAATGGATGTTAAAACCGCTTTCTTGCATGGTGACATAGATAAGAAAATTTGTATGAAGCAACCTGAAGGTTTTGTGGATAAAACCAAACCCAATCATGTATGCCTGTTGAAAAAAGCTTTGTATGGACTGAAACAAGCACCTAGACAGTGGAACATTAAATTTGATAAATGCATGAAGGACATAGGTTTCACTAGATCTAAATTTGATCATTGCTTGTACATGAAAGATGTGAAATCTGTGCCTATGTTCTTATTGCTTTATGTTGATGATATGTTGCTTGTTAGTCATTGCATGAAAAGCATTGTTGAGGTTCAAAATTGTTTGAACAAAAGCTTTGACATGAAGAATCTAGGAGAAGCCAAATGCATCCTTGGAATGCATATAGTTAGGGATAGGGCTACTTCAACCCTCATCCTTAACCAGGCTGAGTATGTGAAAAAGGTTCTCTCTAGATTCAAGATGTCAAATGCTAAATCTGTTGGTTGTCCACTTGCTTCTCATTTCCTGTTGACTAAAGAACAATGCCCTAAAAATGAATCTGAAATGAAAGATATGGAATGTGTTCCCTATGCGCATGCCATTGGTTCTGTTATGTATTTGATGATTTCTACTAGGCCTGATTTAGCTTATCCTATAAGTTGTTTGAGCAGATTTATGGCTAATCCTGGTAGACCACATTGGGAAGCTTTGAAATGGCTTTTGAGATACTTAATCAAGTCTATGCATTATTCTCTGTGTTTTTCTAAATGGCATGATGAAATGTTTGTGACTGGTTATGTAGACTCTAACTTTGCCAATGATAGGGATAGTAGGAAGTCTACTACATCCTATGTGTTCACTCTAGGTGGGTCTTGTGTGAGTTGGAAATCTCAATTGCAATTTGTTGTTGCTTTATCCACTACTGAGTCTGAATTCATTGTCATAACTGAAGCTTTTAAAGAGGGAATCTGGTTTAGTGGTCTGATGCATGAACTAGGATTGAAAAATGAGATCACCAATTTTTCTGATAGCCAATCTGCTATTGAGTTAAGCAAACATCCTGTTTTTCATGATAGGTCTAAACATATTGATGTTAAGTATCACTTCATTAGAGACAATGTTGAGTGTGAAAAACTTAAACTGGATAAAATTACTTCTGAATTTAATCCTGCTGATATGGGTACTAAGTGTTTGCCTGCTGAGAAGATGATGTCATGCATGAAAATCCTTCACTTTGATTTTGGTTGATGTATGCATATCTGTTATGTTCTGATGCATGTTAGCATGTGTAAATACTCTGTGTATATTGTTGGTTTGTGACGGGGAAGTGAAGGTATCAAAAGGCGATGACGAAAATGCCCCAAATTGAGCACACTCGTTTCTAGTACAGAAATTGGGCCAGGGTGGAGATTGTTAGTATTAATGGCCCAATTCTGAAGCCCAACCGGCCCATGAAGCATTGACTGAAGCCCATTACCCATGTTATTTATACTCCCTTTTCCGTGTCTCGCCAAAAAAACCCCAGAATCAGATTTGTCTTCTCTCTTTGGAGAGAGCAACGACTCCTTCCAGATTTCCTCTCATCTCTCTTTGTTTGTTTCTTCTTCTTCACCACACTTAGCTAGATTTGTTCTACCATGAAGTGAGTGTGTGAGAGTGTGTAGGGACGAGAGTGGTGAGGATATTTGGGGGTTGGGTTCCCGAACCTTGGGGTTCGGTGAAGGGCTGTGTGCTTCTTCTTCTTAGAACCTTGGTGGTTAGGCTCGCCGGAAATAGGATTTCCGGCGAAGGGCTGAGCGCGGCAGGAGCTGTGGAGGCGTGACGCGGCTGTGGCGTTGGTGGTGGTTCCGGCAGCGTCTTGTGGTGGCCGGCAGTGGTGTTGGCAGCGGCCTTGTTGGCAGATCCGGCGGCTCTAGGTGTTCTTGTTGAGTGTGTCTCATTTGGGAGCTCTGAGCCGACTTGTTAATAGATCTTTATAGATCTATTTGATATCTCTATTTTTCTTTAACATTAGTTGTTGCATTTTTCTTGTTTCTACTAACCATGGTGTAGATCTAAGAAGTGGAGAACAAAGAGACTAAAACTGGACTGTTGGAAAAAGAAAACGACGGAGACGAATCTGTCCGGAGAGGCCGAGCCAGATCGCGACTGGCGTGGACTTCAAAGGGAGTTTCTTGATCGTTGTTTCTGTTTTTAGTATTTATGAGAGAATCATGTATTGGTGAGGTCAAAACCTTCTAAATCCCATAGTTAGGTCTTTTGGGTTGTAATAGATAGTTAAAACAGGGTACCGAGGTTTCCCAACAAAAGTAGTTTCATCATCGTCATCTCCGAATAGCTACTGTGGGTGATCGAATCATAATCCGTTTCACCAAAGTCAAAGTCAACCTCAACCAATCAACAATTGAAGGAGATTCCCCGCAACATTTCATAATTAAAATGTTATTATCTTTTTCAATTTTTTTTTAAAAAATTATGTATGAAAAGTTGGAAATATAAAATAGCTCTAGCGTAGTTTTTGGAAATCATTATATTTAATAAATTTGTTGGATGAGAAACTGACACAAACTCTCATGACACATTATTATCCACTAATCAAGATTTCAAATGTCCATAATTTCTTTTGCATGATCACCATTGCTTTTCAAATTCAACACCCACAATTCCAAATGAATCTGACCAACAGTTGGTCTTGCCCCTCACATTTTCTACGTGATCTTCTTCATCTTATAATAGCCAGCCAGGACCAATTCTTCTTCAACAAACCCTAATCATCTCTTGAATCCAGTATTCTTTATTTTTCAAACCCTAACCTAATAGTAGTAATTTATAAAAATCATGAAGATCACCATTGTCATGAAAGGTTGTGAATTCTCCCTCGAAGTTGATCCCAACGAACCCATCCTCCAAATCAAGAACAAAATCCAGCACCTGCTCAGCATCCCCGTCGACTCGCAAACCCTCACCGTCTGCGATTGGGAGCTCATGGATGGCCTCGATTTAGACGACTACCCCCTCATCTCCGACGGCACCAAAATGCACCTCTCCACGAAGCAATTGCCTACGCCTGCGCCGTCGAGGATGAAAATCACGGTCAAGTTCTCGGCAAGAAAAATCGAGATCGAAGCCGACAAAACCGACACGGTTAGGAGCCTCAAGGAAAAAATCCACATCGTCGACAACACTCCCATACGGAGAATGATGTTGTTCTTTAATGGAACGGAGCTGGAAGATGATTTTCGGAGATTGAGCGAGTATGGATTGCAGGAGACTTGTTCATCATCGTCGGCGTCGTCGTCGTCGGAGGTTGTGGTGTTTCTGAAGACAATGAGTAGGGTGAGCTCGGATCCGCCGGCGAGGAGGGTGAGCGTGATGGTGCAGACGTCGGCGAGCTTGATGAACGGGAGGAGGATGCCGGTGGAGATGAATGATACGAGTAGGGTGGAGGAAGTGCGGCGGGTGCTGCTGGAGAGGGGAATGCTGCCGCCGGATGATTACATATTCATTCATAAGCAGAGGATCATGCGAGACGATTGCAGCCTGCGATGGCACGGCGTCCAGCATGGAGATTTTCTCTATGTTTTTAAGGGAACTGTGAGTAGAAGCAGTTGTTGAATTTACTCCACTATATATTTTATAATCATATATTTTATATATAATATATATATATATATACTTATCATATGAAATTAATAGAGAATATATAATAATTAAAATTTAATTATTTTTAAAACTAATAGAGAAATCATATTAAGCCGTCTTCTTGTGGCTTGTCCCGTACAAACCCAGCAGATCAATATAAATAAATAATAAAATTATATTTTATTTAATGTGAAATTTTATTTAAAATTAAATAAATTTAAATAAGTATTTAAGCATGATATATAAATTTTCCTTACAATTTGCAGAAAATTTCACTGTAAACAACGTTTCTTATAGTATCTTGAATTAATCAATCTTAACTAAATATTAATACTCTGGGTATCAATTTGCTAGTGACACGAGATATCGCAACATATAACTGTATTGCTAAAAACTGGTTTTGGAAGATAGAGTTCAATATTCTTTAATGATTGACATTGACTTTTCTTTATATTCATAGCAAAACAAACTGCGAATGATAATTGTTTCATCTGAAATCGAATGGAGAAGTTGGTTGAATCAGACGAGCTCATATTCATTCTACCAATTAAGAATTTTCTACTTTCATGGTTTCCCAAAATTAGTTTAATCTCAATTATATGGTTTCGCATCTTGGTTACTATCAATCTGCTTCCATTGCATAATTTATTTGATGGATCTATATAACTAAAAAGAATGACTATACAACCCTCATTCAACTTTATTTTATGATTCAGTAGTCCAGAACACTTGATCGTGTTATAGATATTCTGATGAAAATATTTCATTGTCATTATCCATGCTTTCATCCTCTTCACAAATATTTTTAGAACTGAGATATACATTTTCTTTGGCAGACAGACATTCCATAATGTAATCATTAATTGTATCAACCCATCTCGTTGGAAGGGTTTAGTATAGCACCTATCTTTAAAAATGTCTATATTTGAAGTGATCCAGTTTATATTTGTATATGTACACTAAAAAATTGCTTATATAGGATCACCTGTAGAGTTTATAAGAATATTATCCGAAAATGTCACATCTGACTACATTTCCAAGATCAATACCGGTTTTACCATCGCCTACATCAAGTATCCATATTGCAAAAAAAATTTATATATAAATTTCATTGTAAACAACATTTCTTGTAGTATCTTGATTTAATCCATCTTAATTAAATATTAATACTTTGATTCTTCTCTTACTAGTGACACGAGATATCATAACATATAATTGTTCAAAGCTAAAAATTGGTTTTGAAAAATAGAGTTCAACCTTCTTTAAAGATTGACATTGAATTTTGTTTATAATCATAGTAAAACAAAGTGAGAATTTTCTCCTTTAAAATTGAATGGGAATTATCAAGAATTTTCTGCTTTCGTGGTTTCCCAAAATTATTTAGCCTTACTTGTATGGTTCCGCATCTTGTTTACTATCAACGTGCTTCCATTGCATAATTTATTTGATGGATCTATATTCCTAATAAGCATGACTATGCAGCCCTCCTTCAACTTTATTTCATGATTCGGTAATCCTGAAAGCTTGGTCATACTTTGATATTCCGGTGAAAATATTTCATCGTCATTATATATATACCTTCATCATCTTGACAAATATTGTTAGAACTGAGATATATCTTTTCATTTACAGACATATATTCCATGAGGTAATCATTGATCATATCAATATCTCATTTGTAGGGCTAGTCTAGCAATATTTTTAAAAATATCTGAATTTGAAGTGATACAATTTATATTTGTGTATATAATCTCAACAATTGTCGGCCCGTAGAATTCATAAGAAAATCATCTTGAAATGTCAAACTTGATTGTACATCTCCAGATCGATATCAGTTTTACCAATTATCATCACCTGCATGAAGTATTCATTTTGCAAATTTTTTTTTCATATATGAATTTCATTATAGACAACATTTCTTAATCAATCTTAATTGCACTTCTAGTCCCTCTAAAAACCGGTTCTGGAAGATAGAGTCCAATATTTTTTAAAGATTGACAATGACTTCTATTTATAGTCATAGCAAAACAAACTGCGGGTGAGAATTTTCTCCTATGAAATCGAATGAGAAATTTGGTTAAATCAAATGGGTTCATAATCATTATATCAATCAAGAATTTTCATCCCAAATAATGAACTTTATTTTAATTAGAATATAGGTTATATCATTTTCTGGGGTAATTCTTTTGTAGGTAGAATTCTCATTAAAATCTAGTGGAATACCAAATCTAGAATGTGCAGTCCTACCCCTAGGGAGAAGTAGTGATGCTATTCCACTGGATGCTACAAGCAATATAATATCACGCCTCCATGAAGGGCTGAACATAATGGTTTCCAGATAAATATACTGCCAGTTCCATCACGTAAAGAAAAAAGAATCAACACTCACCATTATTAACTGCAGACATTATCTTATTATAAATATTCTTTCTCATCAATCAACAAAAGTAATAGTTTAGTATGATTTGTCATCATTTTTTTCTTATTATAATATGACTCTTCTAGTGTTAGTAGTTTCTCTGTTTCAGACGTTAAAACTCCATCCGGTACCGGCATTCCAGAGAAAAGTTTCAAACTTATAGAATTTGCAGCAATTAGCTTTTCAATGTTTAACAAAGCTAGATTTTTTATTTGTTCTTCTGTCAATTGCAGATCTGTTAAAACATAGATTTATGAATTCTTTTTCAGTAAATAGATTAAATAAATTTAATTTTCCTTCTTTGTTTAGTAATTAATATATTTGCACTCCAAAATACTTTTTATACACCCCATTATTTATAGTATTTTTACGGAAATAGTTAATTTATTGTAAATCAATTATTTACATAATATGAATTTTCATAATTTTCTTAATAATTATAAATATTTTGTATAATTTTTAATATAATAAAATATAAATAAGTTTCATATTACTACCTCCGTATTCAAATGTTGTTGACATTTGTAAATGTGTTACTATCCACATACAAACTTTCACTTAAAGTTTTATCATAGTTATACAAGTTAGAATATAGCCAAGTGAGATCTTGTTAGATTCGTCTCCTCGTGTAGATTTTAAATATCGAACTTTTAGAATTTTTACTTATACTGAATTTGAGTTATTCATAATTTAAAATATAAACTGAACTGTGTGAAAATGGGTCCGTAAAAAATATGTGAATATAGAAGAAGTATTATATACAATTAGAATGACATAAGTACATATTAATTATATATAATATATATAAATTGGAATTGGAAATTCCATATAAATTTAAAATTCAAAACTTTCAAATCTTTTTAAATTTTAAATTTCATATCTTTCAAATATTTTTAAAAGTGAAAAATATTGTGGGGTTCCGTATAAATTGAAAATTCCATATATTTCAAAAATTGAAAATCTATAATAAATAAATAAATAAATGAGAAACTCTAAAATTAATAAATTAAAAAAATACAAAAATTTATAAAAACTGAAAATTTGAAATGGAGACACCACATTACATGTAGGATAGGTTGTTCACTAAGGGCCCGTTTGGATTGGCTTTAAAAAAAAGCAGAAGCCAAAAGCAGAAGCAGAAGTGAAAGCAAAAAACAGAAGCATGTAACATTTGTGTTTGGATGGAATGTTTGAAAAGCAGCATTTTTTCAAAAGTGTGTTTGGATATGTAAAAGTAAAAAGTGCTTTTGAAATGTATAAATTACCAAAAAGGATATATTATTTATATATAATAGTATATATTTATAGTGTAACTAAAATAAATTAATAGGGGCATTTATGACTCTGCACACATTACCTGGGCTGCTTCTCCCAGAAGCACTTTTGCAGCTTTTCGAGGTGCTTTTGCTTTTTCTAAAAAGCCAAAACAAACACTCTTTTTTCTTCAAAAGTGCTTTTGGCAGAAGCAAAAGCCAAAAGCACTTGAAAAAAAGCCATTCCAAACAGGCTCTAATGGTTTTATTAATATATAGATTTTTTATTTTTATTTTTTTTAGTTTTTTTAGTTTTTATTTTTTTATTTGGTAGCAGTGAAGCCTGAAAAATATGCATATAGATATTTGGGTCTAAATCTAATGTCTGATACTTTATGTTTGTAATATTTTATATTTTGGCATTTAATTAGGATAACTTTGAGAAATTATATGGGGCTGATATGTAATTATTACCGTTATTATGTTTAGTATAAATTTATAGATTAATGTGAGCAAAATGAGATATATATATATATATATATATATACTAGAAATCGTCCGCCGCGCGGCGTGACGACGGACAAATTTTCACTGTTATGTGTTTTATGGTCGCTGTGTATGACATTAAAGGAGTTTTGTAAAATGAAATGTAGAGTAAATGTAGAGTTTTTTTTTTTTTTTTTTATAAATATACAATTTCTAAATGTAATGAGCAGGTATACAGGACTATTCCTTCTGTTATTCAAACCATTTTGGACTAGAGGATGCAATAATCAGCCAACAAAGAACCCCTGTAGCTCCAAGATAATTCAGTAAACAGTGTATAATTGAGTCAGTGGAAACTTAAGTTACTATAAACTATCCAAATCAGACAGTGGAAACTCATTTGTTTGGATAAGTTAAATTTATACATTTCTCTAATCTGAAATACAAAGAATTCATCATTTCAGTCAGCTAATTTATCATTTCAGAAGAATATAAACTATAATGAAAGTTATTTGAAAAATGTATCACTAGTAATGTAATTTCAAAAATATCCAAGGAGCATTCCATCACAAGACACAGCAGAAGAGCAGGTTGGTGAATTAAAGTAATGAATTAAAGGGATTCATAAAGCTCTGTTTCATTCATAACACTCTTGCCTTTCAACTTGTGAGTAACTGCATCACTGCAGCAGCCTACCAGCAAATATGTATTTAGGAACCTAAGTTAACACAAGAATATCAGCACTATGTCAAAAGCATAAAATCCAAATTAGAAATTCAAATACCTGTTTACATACTTTGAAATCAAATAAGGTAAACCTAAAATCACTGGAGAAATGAATCAATTACTTAAGCATTTCTTAAAGCATCGCAAAGCAGACACTTAAAAAACACAACTGAAACATGATCTTCCAACCCCCTATCCCCCTTTCAGGAAAACACATAACCATGCCAGCACACAAATCAAATCACAACTCAAATGCTGAATAAATTCTACTAAAGAGATTCACAAAATGAAGTTCAGCCATCAATTTACACGGAATAAATATCTATCCACACGTGATCCCTCAAAACTCCATTCAACAGAAGAAATAACAATTTAAAAGCTTAGACAACTCAAACATCTACCGTACAAGCAACGAAATTCCAATCAAACGCGAATTAGGCACATAGACAGGAGAGAAGTGAAAAATAAAACATTATTAAATCATATTTCAGGCAGAAAATGATAATATAAAAAATCTAATGTGCCTCCCTCAAGGCAGCATTGTTCCTACAAGAAAAATATTAAAAATCACAACAGAAGTTCATGACATTTGTTACCACAAAAGGTTCCATCAGGGCTCCAGGTAACTCTGTTCACTGGAAATGGTGCATCCTTGGCAACAGAAGCCTATACAAAAGCTCGGTAAGAAAATAATGAAATATATGGAAAAGATTGTACATTGTAAAGCGGCATTCAGTTATGTTTATTGGTAATTGGCAACATAGCAACCACAACTACTTATGTATAACCTTTCAGGCTTTCAACAAAGTAGCCCTCTAAACAGAACGTCAGAAAATATAACTAAAGTACGAAACATTAAGTCGTAACTTCCAGAACCATGAAAATGCAGCTTTGGATGAGACATTGGATGAGACAGATAAACCCGGAATGTTAATGCACAGGATTGTATTTCCCAAATCTCGAAAGGTTTGCCATAGCGTTATATCACCATTGTTACAACTTACTGTTTGCACAATAGTAACAAAATTTTTAATATTAATCAAGATGATCCGTTGTTTCAGTGCAACTGGAAAGACAATTCTTATGCTAATCAAAAGAAAAGAAATTATAAGAGAGAGCATACCAAGAAGTAACGTCTGATGTGATGGATGGAAGTCCAAGATCATCACAGCAGACCCCTGATGCAACGTAAATGCAATAGTTCTAAGCAAGTCATCCAGGGACCAAGATGTCAAAAAAATAATAAAATCAACCAACAATATTTATACACATTGATGGTGAAAGTGCATAAGTATAAAAAGAGAAACAAAATCATAAATAAAGCATATACTCCCTCCGTTTTTCAAAAATTTTAACATTCCTGCATTTCACATTATCCAATGCACATTTTTAATGCTTAATATCTCAAATTGTGTAAAAGTAAAAATTATAAAATTTGATATTATAAAACTACGCGATTAGACGAATCTAACGAGATCCCACTTGACTATGTTTTATCTTGTATAACTGTGTTAAAAATTTGAATCAAAGTTACTTAGTGAATAGTAACAACTATGCAAATGTTACAATTTTTAACAAACGGAGGGAGTATTTATTACCCCATGCGCTCCAAATGTTGAGTAAGGGGCAGGCTTCGCAACTGTAGCTAGGGGAAAATGTGATATTTCAATTGATGGCTGAACTTCATTTGCACATGACGGCAGATCTGTTGATTCAAGAAATTCAATTGTAGTTCCCATTGAAGCAAAAAAAAGTTTCAACTTAAATAGCATTTTAAATGAAGAAGAAAAACACACATACACACACAACTATGGTTTGAAATGTTCTGAATAAAAGTACAATTAAAAGGAAGAATTACTTTGCTTTGAACAGCTTTAAAAGTATAATAAATGCAATTGTTCTAAATAAAAGTACAACATTTAAGCAATAATACAAAATTAATGGCCAAAGAGCATGAGCGCAGGGCCACATTCAACATTTACCCGCTGCTTTTTGCTTTGCTTTCAAAGGGAAGTATTGCACTAATGCACTCTATATGTTCAGAAATAATATTAGTGAACACGACTGCACAAAGTCTGTGGCCACTGGATGAATTGTATCAGGAAATAGGATTCAAATTGAAAGCAAAATGTAATAGGCAATACCAGATTGAAAGAACCAATTGCACGGCTCTTATCCCATAACATGAGAAGCCCAAGCATTAATGAATAGATTGAAAAACCTTCAAGGCACAGTATTAAAGTAGCAAAACTCAGATGCTGGCATGACTTCATTAGAATGAATACTTAGTAGTGTGTGAGCAACAATTGCTGCAAAGTTATCATTCCACATCTGCTTCGAAATAATGAAATGAAGGAACAAATGAGGCAAACACTTTTAACCAACAACATGGAAGCAATTTGGATGCTAGAATTACTAAATCCATATTCAGACACGGAGTTAAACAACTGATGAAAACTTTGCAGCCTCCAATGCTATTTTACATTTCTGGTAAGGCAAATCCCCTCGTACCTAAGAATAAACTTCTATTAACCAAACACTCACATTGATGAAACTACAACAATTTAAAAACCCCACTAAAACACCAATAAGATCATTCAAATGCCATGAAAAGGGGAAAAAGGAAGGCCAAGAATTACAAGGACCAAAAATCAAGGGCAAGAAAAGAATTAGCTAAACAGATATTACATCACCCGTTAAAACTACACAATAAATAACTCCATGAATAAATCACAACAACCTTCACCAAGAAAATCTAAAAACAAAAAAATTGGTCAATAATAACTGCAGAAGCGACTTCCGGCGGAGCTAGGGCGGCAGAATCGCGGAACCCAAGGAACGAGGTGGACTGTTGGAACAGGATAGAAGTATGTAGTCGCAGGAAATTCACAAAATATTGTGTAACTTGTAAGAGGAATCGAAATTCCAAAGCTACGAACCTGTGAGGATCCCTTCGAGCCAAAGGGAATGGCTTTTGTGGGATTGGGAAAAAAGTAGTGGCAGCGGTGCCAACCAGTGCAGGGAAGTCCTCAAATGATGTTATAACTTCGTTATAACATCATTCCCTGTTGATCCATAAGTAACAGGTTGCTGATAGCCAAAGTTTCCAACTTCGTTTTTAAAAGAGGATAGCATAAAGACACAATTGGATGGAAACTACACTGAGAATGACGATAGAAAAAGGTTAAATCTTAAAATCTCAAACTTTTGGGCCGATCCCCCAATTGAGCAATCCTGTTGTGATCTTTCCTCCATTATCAATCCTTCAGGCAACACTCGAGAATGATCTTTTGCTGTATCTAATCTAATCTAATTACTGTCAATGACACTGTAAAATTGTGTGGGGATCATAGTGTACGAATATCTGTAAAATTGTGTGGGGATCATAGTGTACGAATATAATATGCAAGATCATGGGTCTAAAATCAAAACACTTACAGTGTCAACCATTTCACTGGACGAATCCCTCTTACCATCTTCCCTCTTGTTTGTGGTTTACCACGGATTTCAGTTTCTGAAGTGGCACAATATATGACGTCCTTTACCCAATGACTGTTGCACTCCACATTCCGAAACAATCATCAATTGAAAACAAGTAATTAACAACCCCATCGAGCCCCTAAATTGATTAGTGGAGAATGGCAGCATTAACAACCCCAACGAGCCCCTCAATAAATTGAAATTTAAATGATGTATTTTTACAAACACCTTGTAGGCGCAAACAGGACAGCGGCTGATCACGTTAAACAAACACTCCAAATCGCCAAGAATCCTAGTGAAGAAATAAAATTAAATAGGCAATAAAGCAAACCAAAAACGTAAAACAGCACAGCCCCAAACTCCCCTCTCTTGATCAAAATTCCGAACAGAAAAATTACACACTTTCAGACGGACTATGGAATTTATGGACACCAAAAGCAAGCTCGATTGCACAGCAACATCTCGAGAATTCTACTATGTTTGAAAGATTTTAAAACAATGAATGCACAAAAATAATGAATAGATGTCTTATAACTGGAACTATTTGATAGGTCTCATGAGATGTCTTATTGCCTCTTATCACTTACTGAATAAGAAGTTTTGCAATAACTAATAAGGCTGTTTACAAAAAAGAATCTCTTATTACTCATTTTTGTTTTTATCTACTCAATTCTTATTGAACCACTTATTGAATAAATGATAGGAGGTTTTAGGTTTTGTTCTATCAAAAGGGCCATAGTTTCATGAGTGATACTTAACAGATGCTTCTGCAGAGAACAAAAGGGAAAGCCTATTTGACAATCATATTGATTGCAGAATGGAGGAATGAGGATAAGGTCTACATATGTGCACCACTATTAATCTATAGGACTTCAGTTTTCACTTTCAGACGTTCCTTAAAAGTATGAAAATGTTCTTAACCTTCACATTCCATCTTTGATGTTTCTTAAAGCTAATGCATACATTATAAATGCATTCCCAACACCAAAACACATAGACATTCTCTTAAAAAACAGGCCAAAACACAAACAATTTTTCGCAGCAATCTAATCCCCATATAGCTTCGGCGAAGCTATACTCCCAGTGCGCAACAAATGTATGAATAAATAAGAAAGATAAATCCAAATCACGAGCAAAACTAATAAAGAACAAAGCGACCCGTGTAATAAAGTACCTGATTAGGTTTTTGGAAGTAATGCGAGGGGCTTTGATTGCAGCACCAATTAAACTACTTCCTGTTATGTAAATGCCCCTACAAATCTAACAAACAAAAGTCAGGCCAAAACACAAAAAAGATTCGCAGCAGAAGCAGAATTAAGAAATTAACTGAAAATTATAAACGATGGCTAAAAAATACCAGGCCACGCCGATGACGGAAATGCCAATAGAAATAGCGATTCCGATGGCTGCGAAGGTATAAGGGGAGATGAGAACCAAAGCCTGCCACCATGAGCTCTACATCGCCACAATCGTGATTTTCACTTCCTTCCGAGATCGGAAAATCCAAAAAACTAAAAAAAAAAATCAGGCAAATTTTCAGATCAGAGAACAGCAAAAATGGGATACTCGTGTTTGGGGTTCCTGAAAAATGACGGCGAGCGATGGTTCCCTGAGGAAAAGATAGGAGCGGCACCCGGCAGGCGAGCCCTCAACGGCGATGATGGCGGGAACCGTGTGTGGCGGCAACGGCGCTAGGTTCCAATCGGAGAGGGCTGCAACGCAAGAGGCTGGGGTGTGATGGCTGAATCGGGTCGGGCGACGGGGGTGCGTGGGCGGCGTGGCCTGGGCGACCTCGACGGAGAGGGGAACGGCCAATTGGGTTGCGAATGGGGGCTCGGTGGTGACTCGGTAGTTCCGGGCCCTACGTCAGGTCGGAGCTGGTGCGCGCCGGCAGAATCAGTTTTGGGCGGCGACCCATCCTCCACCACGTTTTTCATCCAGCAGCGGCGCCACCGCCTCCAGCAGCTCCTCCGTCACCACGCCTTCTGTCCGTCGCCATTGTGGCGGCGACTCAGCCGCTTCCAGCCGCTCGTTCCCGACGAGAGAATAAGGGAAAATAAATGGGGAAAATGGGGTAAGAGGAAGTAGCAACCAATCCTTACCTTTAAGCTCCCAAAAATGGCGAATTGCTCTCCAATTTCAACTGGCGATTTGGTGAGGTCTTGCAGTTTTGACGTGAGAGGAGACGAAGAGAATGGAAAGAGCGAAAAGAGAGAAAAGGCACAAAAGGGCATTAGGGTTGAGGAAGCTAGAAATGGAGGAGGTCAAGCGATTGGAGGTAGAAAGAGATTGATAACCATTTGCGCTGCGCCGATTAGGATTAGGATTGGAGAGGTAGAAGACAAGCCGTGGAAGTGTGAGGGCAGAAGGTAGAATGGGAACATCAAGTGCATGATTACTGTTCAAGGGAAAAGTACTGTTTTTTTTTTTTTTTTAGTAAAGGACACCAAAGTGTCGGCAAAGAAGAAACTAACCAAAATCTACAGAAAGAGGGGGAGAAAGGAAAGACAAGAAGAAAATAAAAATACTTAAGTGACGAGGGTACCACACCCCCGCCATATCGGTCATCAAGCAATGCCTAGCATCATCAGGAGGAAAGGCCCACGTCGTGAAGAACTCAACAGATCGTGCCCCTCGCTTGGCAAGAAGATCAGCCACAGAATTTCCCTCTCGAAGAATATGAAACCACTGTACCCCTGGATTATGTGCCAAGAGATCACGGATGGTCTGGATCAAAGGGAAGTGAAGATGATCAAAACCTGGCTGCATCCGAATGGCTCTCAAGGCTTCAAGAGAATCCGAATAGCAACATGCAGAAACAATTCCCATGGCAAGCAGCCGCCGTATGCCATTAAGAATACCATGTAGTTCCGCCACCAAATTAGTAACCATTCCCACAAATCCGGAAAAACCCTCAATCCAATGGCCATGTCCATCCCGAATAACACCACCGAATCCGGCTTTTCTTGGATTTCCCAAAGAACTACCATCAACATGAAGCACCATACCGGGCCATGTACGAGGATGCCAGTTGATAAAACGAGTGTCAGTATGCTTAATACCCTTACTGCAAGCACGATCAAAATCATCACCAAAGCGGCGAGCACGGCGAATAAATTCAGGTAAAATGATAGGCTCATTACGAAAGCAGGCAGCATTACGAGTAATCCATATACACCAGATGAAACCCCACTGATGCCTAGACCACTTGTGACAAATGTTGAACATATATTCAGCAAAATTGGCCTGTTGGATATTATCCACAGTCGTAGGCACACCTCCTAAAGAATTCTAAGCCGCCATCACCCATTGACATTGAAAGAAAATGTGCACTGTCGTCTCCTCCCCCAAACCACAAATATTACAGGTTGGAGAATTAGATAATCCGCGTCGGAACCGCAAGGCGTTAGAAGGAATAGCATTATGAACCATAAGCCACGCAAGCATTCGAACTTTTTCTGGTGCAGGAATTCTCCAAACCCAGGCTGTGTAACGATCTGGATGATGGCCACGTCGAGACAGAAGCCATGAGTATCCAGACTTCGATGTGTATGAACCCCCTGCTGAGCCCCACCAACTCCAGACATCTTTAGCTAGTGTATGAAATGAGAGTGGACCAAGTTCCATTGCTTCCTCCTTGATGTAATCGGGAACCATAGTCATGAAATTATTCCAGCACCAATTGTTATTAATAAATAAATTCTTGACCTGAGCTTCAGTATCAGAAATGTGAACATAGGGAATTCTTGGAGCAATGCTACCTCCACTAAGCCATTTATCATACCAAACACTACAACTGCCATCTCCAATACGTAATCGAAAGCCATCAATGAAAAATGGATAGACATGCAACAGTGCACGGAATATAGGGGAGGAGCCTGGTCTCGACGTGGGTACACCATCCATCCAACCATACTTCTTAGCCAAAAGATTAACCCAAGGCTTACAAGATTTAACCATCATGTCCGCAAATAATTTACCCAATAGAGCAACATTCATATCCCGACAATTGCAAATACCCACCCCTCCCATATTGCGAGGAAGAGCGGTCCGGCTCCAATTAACCAAATGCAGACCCTTATTATTAGAATCCTTCCAGATAAATTTTCTAATAATACGATCTATACTCAAACATGTAGAAGAAGGCAGCCAAGAAATTTGCATGACATATGTCGGGATAGCCGAAAGGACGGTGCGAGCTAAAGTCACACGGCCTGCCTTGTTTAATAGACCACGCTTCCAAGTACCCAATTTTGATTGCATGCGCTCAATCAAAAAATCAAAATGATCATTGCTAACCCGTCCGTGAATAAGAGGGAAGCCTAAATATCTCCCAAGATCATTGGTGAAATTAATATTAAGGATTGAAGAAAGCTCTTCTATTCGGCCACTTGAAACAGCTGATGATGCTAAAGCAAGTGATTTACTAACATTAACACGTAGACCGGCATGAGCAGCAAACTCCGAAAGCACTTCATCAAGGCAACGCGCACTATCTAGACTTGCATTAGAGAAGAGTAACAAATCATCGGCAAACATAAGGTGTGAGAGGGGGGGCGCTCCCCGGCATAACACAACGGGTTTCCAACTACCACAATCAACCTTAGCAAGAATAGATCGTGAAAGTTTCTCCATGACGATTATGAATAGATACGGGGAAAGTGGATCTCCCTAGCGAATACCCTTGTAAGGAGTAAAGGAAAGCAAGGCCGAGCCATTCCAAAGTATAGAATAAGAGGCCGAGCGGACACAAAACATGATAGTATTAATCAGAAATTCAGGAATATTCATCTCCTGGAGACAACCCTCAAGAAACTTCCAATTGATATTGTCATAGGCCTTTTCTAAATCCACTTTGAGAAGAAAGTCTTGGGAATGTCTGTTGCGATTCTTAAAGGTTGTAATAGCTTCCTGGAGAATGATGGCATTCCCTGAAGTCCCTCGACCAGGCAAGAAGGCGGACTGGAAGGGGCCAATAAATTCCTTCAAAGTAGGCCTCAATCTATTAACAATGACTTTAGTAAGCACTTTATAACATACATTGCAAAGGCTTATAGGAGGAAAATGCTTGATTTCTCTAGGAATCTCCAGCTTTGGAATGAGACATAAGTATGTGGCAGAAAAGGACGGATCAAAACGACCCTCAGCAAGAGCATCCCGCACGAAAGAAAAAACCGAAGCTCCGACAGAAGACCAATATTTTTTATAAAATATTGCTGGAAATCCGTCAGGACCCGGAGCAGAGAAACTTTTCATATCTTGGATCGCATCATACACTTCTTGCTGATGAACCTCCCCTTCCAGACGTGAATTATCCACTAAAGGTGGAAGCGAAACAAGTTGCTCCACATCCCTAGCTGGAGGAATATTCTGACCAAATATATGAGTGAAGTGGGAACTAACATGATTTCTGAGACTAGCATCATCCGTAGCCCAATTTCCATTGATCTCAAGACCTAATATACGACCCCTTTGACGTTTTAGACGTGTTTGAGTATAAAAATAGCGTGTATTACGATCCCCAAAGTGAATCCATTTATCCCTCGATTTTTGAAACCAAAGGATTTCCTCTTGTTTAAGCACCGAGTCCAATTCACCTAGCAACTCCAACTCCAATAGGGACAGCCGAGCAGAATCTATCCCCACAAGACATCTACGCACCCCTTGAAGCCTTCGTAAGATGCGTTTCTTGCGACGAGCAATATTCCCAAATGTATGTTTATTGAAAAATAAAGAAGACTCGCGAACCTGATGCAATCTTTGGAGGATAGAGAGATCATTGAAATTCCATGCGGCGTCAACGACATGTTCATAATGATGATGGGTAGACCACGCATATTCCCAACGGAAGGGACGATCACCACGGCTGGAAACTTCCTTAGCACAATAAAGGATAAGAGGGTTGTGATCAGATCCACGCCTAGGCATCACTTCAACCATCCCACAAGGAAAACAAGACGCCCACTGAAGATTGGCCACTGCTCGGTCCAAACGTTTGCATGCTAAGGGGCCACCCGAATTATTACGTTGCCATGTGAATTGATCGCCAACAGTATGCACATCGCTAAGGCCACAATCCTTAAGCATAGTACGAAAAAATTCACATTGGCGCGGTTGTGAAGCCATACCCACTGATTCATGTTGGAATGCAATATCATTCCAATCTCCAATGGCTAGCCATGGCCCTTGGATCATAGCTCCAACTGTTCTCATATCATTCCAGTCGCTAACCCTCCCACTGGAGCAAGGATTCGCATATACGGCTGTAAGATTCCAAGCAACAGATCCACATTTAACAAGCAATGTAACCATACGAGTATGAACTGCCAAAATGTCAAAGGAAAATGCAAGTCCCATCCTGTACAAGACCCATAATCCATCAGCTCTTCCAACACTTTCAATAAGTTGTAATGCCTCATAGCCAAGCCTGTACAGTATTACCTTAACACGATCAAATTGACCTTGAGGTTCCATAATAATAAGAACAGAAGGCCTAGAAGATCGAATAATATCCGTGAGGTGGCGTAATTTATTCCTAGCCATGGCACCACGAATATTCCATGAGAGGACACTAAAATCTTGGAATTCTATCATGTGGAAACAGTGGCAAGAGCCTCACTTCCCCCATCCCCATTGGATTCAGACTCCATAGCATATTCGCCCCAAGTTAGAGCATGAAACTTGTTATTCGAAGAAGAAGGCTGTGAAGAAGCCCTAGTTCCAGAAGTGCGAAGACGTTTGCCTTTGATTTTTTTATGGTTATCCAAGGCAATTTCCTCCGAACCAATATCAAATAGAGGGTTAATATCAAAACGGATTCTGGGAGATTCAGTTTGATCCAAGGATTTACCACCATTTAGCCGGATAGGCCTATCATGGTTACCCATGGTGGTGCTAGATACAGACAAGTTTTTTCCTTTGCGCGGAGGCCGCGGCGGCCGGGAGACGGTAATCCAGTCCCCGTGGGTATTAACTTGCTCAACAGGGCAAGGAGGGGAAGTAATGGCAACTACCAAAGATGCGGAATTAACCAAATTTACTTCCATATTTTTAGCCAAGGAATTAGAAATTCCAATAATAGGCGGATCACCTTCCCCTGGATTAGAGTCACCTTCCGAATAATCAACATCCTTTCCTAAATTAGATGCAGACGGTGATACAGGCTTCACCGGAACCTCCCTCGCATCGGATGTTAATGGTTTATCACCAGCTATTTTGCAATCACAGGAAGAGTTTCCTCCATGCATGAACATGCCACAACTGTTACAAATGCCATGAAGGCCTTCATAAGCCACCAACTGCCATTCCGATCCAACCATGACCTTACCAATAATTGGGCACGAAAGGTCCACTTCTACACAAACACGAGCGAACTGCCCTCGGTGCATTTCTTTGGTGTTGACGTCGGCACGCAACGGTCGTCCCACAAGTTCAGCAATAAGCATTACAGCATCTTCATTAAAAAACATAGGGTTAAGACCCGGAAAACGAACCCAGACAGTCGTTTTAGTAACATTGGAGGACGGGATGAAATCTTTAGACCAAGGGAAAACTGCAAGATGGTGATAAAAAACAGACCAAGGACCTCCAAAAAGCGCCACTTCTCGATCAGCCGCTTGATCAAACTTGATGAGAAAGTAACCTCTCTCAATATCCATGATCTCAAAATGTCCCTTAAGTTTCCAAATGAGAGATAATCGGTCCCTAAGCAACACAGCACCAATCTGTTTCCCGAGTAACTTGATAACCAATGCATCCTTTAGCGGCGTACAAAGCCTATCAATAGCAATATCATCAAAGGTAATTCTGGGAAGTAGCGGATTTCCTCCCACCAGATCTCGAGAAGAATGGTCGCGAAGAGGCTTGGTATCTGTAACAGGAGGGAGCGTTGTCCGAAAAGTGATATCACGAAATGTGGGTTTAAAGACAGGAGCCGGAACCACTGGATCCGGGGGTTCCGGCAAGGGTTCCGGCGGAGAAGAAAGAGGGGAGGAAGGAGGGGAAGAGAGAACGGGATCAATTTCCATTCTCGCCATAAGGGAAAAGTACTGTTCATCACCTGTTTGGCATATATATATATATATATATATATATTAGATATATATTATACTCCATCCGTTTTTAAAAAATTGTAATGGACCCACAGTGCACGCAGTCCAATGCATATTTTAAAACATTAATAACTCAAGTTCGGTACAAATAAAAATTCTAAAAGTTCTATATTTAAAAACTACTCGACGAAATGAATCTAACAAGATTCCACTTGACTATGTTTAAACGTGTATAACTATGATAAAACTTTAAGTTAAAGCGCTTGTGTGAACAATACCTAATTTAGCAATGTTCCATTCTTTCAAGAAGGATGGAGTATTTTTCTAAATCACTTCATCTCACACTAAGTATAAAAAAATAAAAAGGAGGCATATTTAGTTGGACAATCAAACTCTCAACTAGAAAATTGGAAGTCATGGGATTTGACTCATCACAATTGAACTCTTTATAACTTTATACATAATTAACGGATATGATTTTTAAAAAAAGGTTTAATGTAAAATAAAAATTTCAGCCCAAACAATGTGCATCATATGATCATATAAAACTAAGTTTCATTTTCAACAAAAAATTTAACTCCTTGACAGATAAATATTGTCACTTTGTCATCTTAGTTGATCTTAATTAGTGGCTGTTTGGATAAATGAAACAGCTTATCTGATTACTGTGTTTTCAAATGCAAATAATCAGATTTGTAATACTACTTTTTAGCGGTTAAACTAATTATTTGCGTTTTAAAAACGCAATAATAAGATAATCTATTTTCTTGTAGCTTATCCAAATACCCTCTTAATAGTGTAAACATATAAAACTGTATTTCAATTATTATTTTTTTTTATCAATTTTTATAAGTTCGGAGATGATGACTTATGTAACGCCCCGAAAATTTAAAACCATTTTCGTGACGTCACCGCCGTATTAAGTTGTACTAAACTGTTGATCACTCAGCTTAGACAGCTAATACGAAGCGAGGTAATAACAATATAACAACAAATACAGTAAAGTAATCCCAGGAACCACAAAACATATCTGGGCTACAAGCCCTGTATTATTATTTACTTACAAGGCAAAAGCCTAATAACGCCAACATAATTAAATAAACGCAATCTACACTAGTTCGCTTAGCCCGTATCCTATCCTCATGATATGCATCATCCGTAGGAGGATCTATAAAAATAGACAACAACAAGGTGTCAGTACAACGTACTGGCAAGGTAATAGCAGTAGTAAGTAGATTAGACAGTACGAGAATTAAACGACATAATTATAAATACAAATATATTAATAACATAAATTAAATACAGTATTTAAACATCACACCGTCCCATACCGGTGCTTCAACCATAAAATGCATTGCAATCATTATGCATGATGAATGATGAGATGAATGATATGACCTATGTGTCTATCTATCCTAAATGCAACAATTAATCATGTCTAACGCGTTTCCTAATAACCATGGTCGACAGTCATCATTGGCGAGAGGACACCACCCTCTCCCATCACAATGAACTGCCCGTCAACGTCGCCCCCGCCGCGGACGAACAGCCTACGCAGGGCCAATAACACTGGTGAGGGAGCCGGATAATCGTCACTGATCAGAGCGGCGTCTAGCGGGTCATGGCAAAGGGTTCACTCCCCATTTGCCGGTCATGGCACAGGGTTCACTCCCCATATGCCAAACATGCCGTAGCATAACACAAGTATCACCGAGGTATACCACCTCACACACAAAGGCACAATACCAATAAGAACATAACATAAACAATCAGCACAGTTAACGTGTATACATCACGTTCCTATTTATTAATAATAACAAGTATAAGAAAATACAAGTCATCATTCCTATACTCAAGTAACATCATAGTCAGAGAAACACCTAGCCGTCTAGGTTCTCCTATCATAACTTCAAAACATTTAACATACAACTTCTACATCCATTACAAACACTACTAGCTCTAACATAGCAAGTAATAGATCTCTCGAAAGCCAGTCTAGTCATAAACGTCCCTACACCTAAAGCATAACCTAATTAGGATCACATCCTAAACGTCTAGGTTAACATGCCACGAGTTATACTATTTATAAGTCAACACTCGTTAGTCATCTCGGCCTAACTCCCTAATCTACAGATTACTAACTAAACCTTGCCTGAATTATAATTCTTCAAAACTTCCTCTTGGTAAGTCTCCACCTTCCAATGGCTTCATGGTTGTTCCCTGTAGACAATATAATCATAAGAATTAAAATAATTCTCACAACAATACCAACACATTAGTACCATTCCTTCCTCCAACACCAACATTCATTCTCCCAACCTCTTGTACAATCCCACAAACCTAATCTTTCAACAATTAATATCCAATAATCATTCTACTTTGTTCAATAATTCTCAAAACAATGTCCAATTATCCAAGACTCCCACACCTTACAATTCCAATTCTAACATATAAGATTTCTCAAATATATTTAACAAAATTTAGCAATTCAAACTCAAGAATTAGCAAATCCAACCAACACGATTCCTTAAGAAATATGAAAACACTAAATTTTAAGATTCAATAGCAAATTTATTCCATAAACATTCAAGCCATCCGATTAAACTGCTCAAGATATATTCAAGTCACTTTAAACAATCTCAATTCAATATAATCTTCAATACTTCCACAAATATTTAAATTCACCCAATTTCTTCAACCATGTAATTACCCCTTCAACACTTTCATATTCCAATATCAATAACCCAACATGCAATTCAAGAGTTCCCAACTAATTACTACAATGCATCAATTCCCTCAATTTATTCAATAATCAACACTTAGTTCAACTATAACAAGGACATGGAATCAAATACACAAAACAACAAGAATGCATGTAGACAACACCAAATATCATCATTGTCATCTCCACCATCTCCGCCACCACTGCCCAGGCCACCACCACGCCGCCGACCAAGAACGCCGCCGTCGCGGCGGCAGCAACAGACGACAGAGATAGAGACAGAGACAGCGGCGGCAGCCGCGTCTCCGGTGCACCATCGCGCCCAGGCAGCGGTGACGCCTCCCATGGCGTCGCCTCCACCCCTCCTTGCCTCTGCTCCTCCGGCATCGCCTCCATTCCTCCGGTGACTCGCCGGAAATTCCAAAAAAAACAAAGAACAACAGCCCCCAAAAATCCCAATGTCCGAACAAGAACAAGAAAGGGGAAAGAAAGAGGAATCCTTACTTGCAATCGATTCTCCACCCCCAAGCTCTGAATTGGCAGTCCCATTCCTCTCCATTGCCGCGAATTGAAGCTTCAGACAGGATCCCCAATTTTCTCTCCCAAAACGTAAGTGACGATAGGGGAAAAATGAATCCCAATTTTGTCAAGTCTCGGTCCATATAGAGGTGTGAGTTTGGGCTATGGTGTTGGGCTTCTTTTCTTTTCTCTTTATTTGATCAATTGGATTGGGTCAATTTAAATCCACCACTTAATTATTGTTAGTCTCATAATTAATCCAATTGTTGTTGGTTTTCTTCCAATTATTCACCATATAAGTTAACTCTCATAAAGCCCAATTTATCTAATTAATCATAATTTATTACTTTAATTATGAAATAATTATTCGGGATGTTAGAACTTAGCCCAAATGGTTAAGTCCCTAGGCTTCCAACGGAAAGTTTGAGGTTTGATCCCACCGGCCCCCTATCCCTTAATGAAATTTTACTTTATTAAATGTGGTTTATAACTTTTGTTCAATCAAGTCATGCTGATTGATAGTTGAATGATTGTTATGAGATATGTGAATTGGTTAACGATTTATCTTTTATTCACTCAAAAAAATTATTTTAGCTACCAAATTTGTACTTATAGAATTCAATTGCTAAGTCCTCGTTTTTATAGTGATTTATTATCTCATAACATGTTATTCCTATTCCTATTATTATTATTATTATTAGTAAATAACTCGTCGAGACTCGGCGGGCATAACTGTAACACCCCCATCTTCGGCGCAGCGGAAAGACGGGGTGCTACTCTAGATGTTGCCGGCTCCAGAGTAAAGGCTACACCCTGGGAGACTTCCCAGGAGGTCACCCATCCTAGAATTACCCCAAGGCAAGCATGCTTAACTTTGGAGTTCTTATAGGATGGTTACCAAGAAAGAAATGTACCTTGTTGGTATGAGTAGCTTATTTCTCTCCATTTAAGCCATATTCCGGGGTATTACATCCTCCATTTTAAAACAACAAAATAAAGGGGATGCTACCGCCACATCTCTCGGATAAAATATAACCATACAAAATAAGCCAAGAGATGCTAAGGCTCTAATAAGAAAACATAACTTTTATTCTCAAATCATGCATCATCGTTTATTTCAAAACATGCATCATATCTAGTTCCAAAATATGTAATACCGAAGAACATCATAAATTATTTAAAAAGGTTTTATTTGCAAACAAACGAAATGAAATGCAAAGCTTGAATCCCAGTCCCAATATGCAGTGTTCATGCCTACTCACTTGCGAATCCTGAAAAAGAAAAAGGGATAAAACACACACACAACTCAGTATAAACTGGTAAGTTACCCACGGATCCACAAGGACAAAATAAGAAAACAACACAACCGGAAAATTAACAGTGATGGTGAATTAATATTGACGAGTTTTTTTTACCGCACAATCCGCAAGTTTGTCTAAACCTATAGCACCGGTGCCGGTGCCCTAACCTAGGCCCGCAGGCGAGGTTAGGGGTTTAGACCCACAATACCGCATATTCACAGGTTCGTCAACCTAGATTTAATTTAATTTGTGACAGAGGGGGCGAGTTTCGTCGCTGCAGACCCGTCACGGTCCTACCCCTCAACCGCATAATCCGCTTTGTGACAGAGGGGGCGAGTTTTGTTGCTGCACACCCGTCACGGTCCTGCCCCTCAACCGCATAATCCGCAAAATCCACAAAGTCCGCACATAAGCATCTACTCGTCAATACTAGTCCAGTCACACCAAATTTAAAAATTCACGTTCCAATTCTTTGTTATAAGCTAGTACTTTACAACCACGCAAGTCTAGTATTATTTTGTTTCAAATGGAATGACCAGACGACTCACAAGGAAATAATGCAAATCAAGGCTAAGTATCTACACTACTGCTCACCTATCCACGTGACTTTCAAGCTTCTGTACATAAGTAAATTGTGACACCCGTATCTACCATGTTTGACCCCATGAGTCTAGAAATATATACTGCTATCATAATTGGCCGACAAAACAAGGAATTGGTGCAGGCACTACAAAAGATGTGTGCAGAGACTATGGGATAACTTTAAAAGTTTAAGCAATACATAATCATGCCATGTGTGTCGGTTCTAATAAGACATATAACTAGACAACATGCTTTCCATGGTGGTGCTGGCTAGGGTATTAATGAGCCAGGGTAGTTCGCGAACAGTTCGAGCTCGGTTCGGTCAAAGTTCGGTCAAAATTCGACTCGAATAGGCTCGACTCGAGTTCGCGAACAGGCTCGTGTTTTATTAACTTATAATACAAATCTCATACAATACATGTCTTTTGAAATGTATTGTACTAATACTATATTTGTTTAGACTTTAAAATAAATAAAATAAATTTAGAGTCTATGACTATTTTTCCGACATGTCTACCCTATGCAATTAATGCATCTCCTTTTAAAGGAGTGTGAAATGAAAGAAGTATTTATTTATTAGTAAATATATTTCTTTTTATACATATATATATTTATTAGCAAATATAGTGTGTCTGGATCAAATATGACATAATTTTATTGGGATAGATGGAATAATTTTTAAATTATAAATATATTTTTAAAATTATTTAAATATATAGATTAAATAAAATATACATAATTTATGTGCAATATATATTAAATATAATTTTTTTTATAAATTATGTGAAAATAAAAAATGAGACTGTTCGAGCTCGGCTTGATTTCGTCAAAGCTCGGTCAACGCTCGGCTCGAAGTAGGCGAGCTCGGTCAATGCTCGGCTCGGTCAAAGCTCGGCTCGAATTCTTACGAGCTCAAGCCGAGCTCACCAGTGTTCGGTCTCAGTTCGGCTCGTTAACACCCCTAGTGCTGGCGAAGGTACACAAATAAAATAAAGAGCGGGGACAGATATGGGCATATCAGGTTTGAGCGATATAGGATAGGTGGAAGTAACTTACAGTTCACAATTTCTTCACAATTGACTACAACAGAAGAAACGAAGGTTGTTCACTCTGGACGGATGCTCTTTCCTCCAAGCACGGCAGAATGATTCGGCAAACTAGGGTTGTTTTAGGTGTGACTTGCTAATGACTTTATAAGAACCGATTAGTTTAGAGTAGCCAGATTTATGGGATTGGGTGGTTTCGACTAAAAAGATTTATGGGGTTTGAATTAAGATTTAGTTCCAACAACTTCCTACGTATACTACATATTTGGATTTGAATAGTGCATATCTAATTATTATCTTATTATCAATACCACTAATATTATTATTATTCTAAATTATAAATACTAATTTATTTATTATAGTTACTATTAATATTTTAGGGGTATCACAATCTATCCTCCTTAAAAATCGACTTCGTCCTCGAAGTCGCTGAATATCTAAGGATAGAGTATTCCATGTAAGTGTTCAAAGAAATGTGACTTTTGATAATGCATAATATAAAGATATATAGTGTGGTACCTCTACGTATCCTAAAGTGGTGTGCTCATAGGATTGCTACATCCTCCTCTCCTTAGGATTATAGTTATAGGATTATAGTTATGTACTCATAACTACTTAAAGGAGTATCTTGGGAGAGATGTCACTATCTTAGCAAATTAAGGTCTCTGGTTAAAGTTACTCTCAACGCTAATTAAGGAGGTCTATGTTGCAATTAAGGAGGTCTATGTTGCATAGGAAGTTAGGTCTACCAATAACAATCTGTTAAATGCTAATTGTGCAACTAAGTCAAGAATATAAACTCAATTCCAACCATTTACAGATCCTCATGAGTTCTCCACTTGGCATGGAAATTATAAAATACTTCATGCAATCATGATGGCAAAGCATAAATGATGAAAACGACAAACCTATCAAGCCGAGTCTAAGTTCATATGAATTTAATTAAATTAACTTATCTAGATATATAATAAGAAAAGGGCGGAACACATATTGTCAATAAGGTACCATATCTGATTATAATCAAATCGAATTACTTCCTCAAACAACTTCTTGGAATCTAAATTCAATTAGGAACAATAAAAAAAGATTAATCTAATGTCAATTTATTAAATATGCCAATATACGCATCATTAAATATGCCAATATATGCAGATGTCAGTAATTGATCGAGAGTGGAATTATTTTCATAATCTTCTTTGACAGTTAAATAAAAATGTGACAAAGTGGTTTAGCAACTTTGACAGTTAAACTATTTTCATAATCTTCTTATTTGATTGATTTAGCCCATAATAACAATTTTACATTACTTAATTTATAAATTTACAATAAAATGTTTTGTAATATATTTGATTTTACATTTTTTAGTATATCATTTTGCTAGATATATTTGTAATCATTACTTAATTTATAAATGACATCATTTAGTACATTCGTCTTTCGGTTTATTGGATTTATCTTCCCAATTTTCCCAAATCAATGTTGTTCTTCGACTTTATGTGAACTTAAAGTAATGCAAAGAAACATAGCAAAAATATAATCATGAATAATGGTAATAGAGATGGAAAAAAAGAAAAGAAGAAAAGTAGAAAATATAATCTTATAACATTGTGAACATAAACTTGCAGTGACTAATATAAATTGAATAATTAATTTATAATTCTCATATTATATTATTCAATTAAACGAAGTTAAAAGTAATTGAATATCAAATTAGTTTTTTCTCTTATTTTTGGAGTGTTATTATACCTTTAATATTAAGTAATAACTTACATATAAATATAGGATACCTACTTTATAGAGATATCAAAATTGGTTGGCCAGCCCACCCCATCTTCCCTAAATGTTGTGTTGGGTTGAACAAATAGGTGTTCGTTTGGAAGCCGGTCTAAACCTGTTGTCGCTAGGGCAAGCACGCGGCGGGTGCAGGTCAGCTTGCGGGCCAAACTATTTTGTTTTTTTTTTTTTTTGTTTTTTAAGTTTGCTATGAAAGTTAAATAACATAATAATTGTATTAATATTTGTTGGTTAGATGTTATTTTAAATCATATAACGTTAATTTGATAATATATAATTTAATTTTATACATTATTTTTGTAAAATACTACTAAAGAATTATAAAATTGACTTGATGCAAACTAAATTAAACTAAAATAATTTTTTGGTCGTTACATATCTATTGGGTTATTTAGTATTACTTTTTATAGTTCCACAAAAAAAAATATTACTTTCTATATTAGTTTAAAGCTAATTTTTTAAAAATGAATATAACAAAACGTTTTAATTTTTTCAAAAATATTTTTAATTTTAAATTAGATAATATATTAAATTTAAATAAATAAAAATATTTTATAATAAAAAATTTATTTTTTAATTAATTAAAAAGACCACCTGACCCGCAATCCGCCTGTGGGTTGGGTTGGGCCGAAGGCCCGCCCCACCGTGGGCCAGCTGCCTAAAACCCCCAACTATTTTAAAACTGATTAAAATATTTTAGAATAATAACAAATTAAAATATTTTAGAATAATCACAAATCACTATACCAAATAAAGAATTAGAAAAAAAAATAAAAAAAACTAAATTAAATCATTCTCTATTCCCCACCTACTACTATTATATAATTCCAGTGTTTAAACTCATTTGTTGTGGATTTCAAAATTCAGTTATAATGAGGCGGGTTTAAATGACAATGGTAGAAGATACTTCCTCCGTTCTCAAATAACTGAACTATTTACATAGTAATTACTATTTATTAAGTAACTTTGATTAATTTTTTTAACATAGTTATATAAGAAAATATAGTCAAGTGAGAAATTGTTAAATTCATCTAATCACGTAGTTTCAGAATATAAATTTTTTATAATTTTTACTTATATATAGTTAGAGTTATTAATGGTTAAAAATATGTCTTGGATTGCGTGATATGTAGGAATGGTGCAGTTTTTAAAAAACAGAGGTAGTATATATTATTAACTTAAAAAATACTCCATATATGATATGAATAATATCTTTAAATCATATTGTAACGCCCCAAAAAATTATAAATCAATTTTTGTGACGTCACTGTTGTGTTATCTCCCTTAAACTGCTGGTCAATCAATTTAAGTTTGATAACACGAAGCCTGGTAACCAGATAACCTCACACATCATAATATCAGAGTAACAGAGTAAGAAACAGAAGCAAGTTCGTCAAATAATCATCATATCTTGGCTACAAGCCTTATACAGTACCTCACCTTGGTACTCACGGCAACCTGTCCAAATACCAAGTATACTGGTGAATAAGAAAACAATGATTCTCAAACCAATCCCAACAGTCAGATAACACTCAGAATCAGGAACTACAAGTAGTCATGATGCAAACAACATATTCCAACTACAACATCTCAGTCAAGATCACTCAACCCCAAACCCATCACCATGATCATGCTCTGCGTCCTTCTCGAGAGTATCTATAAGAAAAACAAAGCGCAAAGTGTCAGTACATAAGTACTGAGCAAGAGTAAAACTAGCTGGGCAAATGGCGAAACAAGGTTAGTACAGTTATATAACAGTTTATATAATTAAATCATTAAATACATAATTAAAACATCACACCATCCCATACCGGTTCTTCAACCACGTCATACATTGCAAAACAGATAATAATATGAATGATGAATGAGATGCAATGACCTAAGTGCCTATCTATCCAAAATGCAGCACAGAAGATGTCTAGCGCGCATCCTAATACCATGGCTGTCATTCTTCCCCATTAAGGCTCCACCTCACCTTAATAGTCGGAAGAGATACCTACAGTGCCCCCGCCGCGAGCACTACATGTATAAAGGGTCAAGTGGACTTACGGAGTGGCATCCCCAAGGATCGAACCACATCTAGCGGGTACTGGCCCAGAGCATCTCGCTCTCGAAAACCTACATGCCAAGAACATAGTTCTCGAAAGCATAAACACATAATCATCACAATAGATATGCCCAAGATAATCAAATAATCTAGTATGCCCTGTTTAACAACTCGAAAGCATAAACATGATATTTGTATCCTCGAAAGCATAAAGTCACAAATCACAATAATGTAAACACATGCCCAATCTCACGACTCGGAAGCATACATTGCATAATTCCCATGTTCATAATTCACATGCCCAATCACTATATTCGAAAGCATACTAAAATAATTCCCAAGTTCAACGACTAAGTTCACCATTCGGGCCGCCAACCCCACATATCAGCTAGCATATTCCACAAGACTCACCGTCATAAAAATTAGGAGAAATGCAAGATCCCATCCTAAGCTAAGGCATGGTAGATCTATCAAATCTGACATTAATAACCACGAATTGTGTTCCAACAATTCTTAAACAAGTTATAAACATTTTCCGATGCTTAAAATGAGTAAGAAACGATAAAATACGAAAGGGGAATGAAAAACGGAAGAAAACAGCAAATCGGGCGCGCATGTGACACCCCGGGCTACAAATTCCAATTTTCGACTTTTTAAAGATTCATTATATCTTAAATCTGATTTCATATTTGAAATCCTCGTTTCGATTAGGGTCAGATTCATATATGGTTTGTGAAAATCGGATTAGAAACGAGTAAGTTAGAGCCGATTCAAATTTGTGAGTTTTTTGGTGCACAGGAGGCGCCAATTGTGGCGCTCCAAGCACCTTTTGGGCACCGCAAAGGCATTGCGGCGCCTAAACTGAAGACTTCAAGGGCTGGGGCGCCGCAGCGGCGCTCCGGACCACTTTTAGGCGCCGCATAGGCTATGTGGCGCCTCTGAAGCATCAGTAGAGACAGAATATCAAGATTTTCACCATTTTCTTCCAATTTTCCCCCACAATAAGCTAAATCATACTCTTGCCTTGTGTTAATGATGTCCCAACACTTCAATAGCAACTCCCTAAGCTTCCAAACACCAATTGCAAGCTACAATACAAGATTGAGGCAAGTTTATCAAGATTCACTCCCAAAACTTCACCATCCTTCCCCAAGCTCCAACATGCAACCAAAACACAAACAACCAATGATATAGAGCTGAAATTACTTACCTCAAGTTCACAAAAAGATAGCAACCAAGCCTCTTAAGCAACCACAACTTCCACCAAGCTCAAATCCACAATTGTACACCAACATCCCAAATTTTCGTCACCAACAATGGCTGCCCCAAAACTTGCTTCTAACTTCAACAAATCTTGAAATAATCCCTGAAAAACACTTACCCCCAAGTATAACAATGGATTCCCCAAGTGATTTTGCACCAAAAGCTCCAATTGTGCTCATTCTTGAAAAACCCCTAGTTTCTCCCAAGCTTAGTGACAGGAATGGGGGTTTGTGAATGTGAAATGGGTCTCTTCCAACCCCAAAAATCTGATTTGTAGCACTCAAGTGGACCCGGGTCGGGTCATGGAATGTGGGTCGGGTCCGGTAATGGGTTGCACCACTTATCTTGACCACATTGCACCTATTTGAGTACTTGAGCTCTTATTCTCTTGTGGGTTTAAACCCACTTATCCTTTCACTTCACTAAAATCATACCTACAAAATATCCATATAATAAATCATTTGTCAATTAACCACAATTAATTAAATTAATCATGTGTTAATTAAATCGGGGTGTTACAATCCCTCCCCCTTAGGATCATTCGTCCTCGAATGCATGAATATGGATTAAATAGGTTACCTCATTGATTTGGAGTTAAATCCAATTCAAGATATCGCTCCATCATACTGTTCTCGGTCTCCCAAGTGGCATCTTCCACACCACGCCTCGACCAAAGCACTTTCACCATCCTGTTCACCTTGTTGCGAGGTACTTGCTCTTTGGTATCCAGAATCGCCACAGGATATTCCTCATATTCCAAACTCTCATCCAACTCCACTTCATCCGGTTGGATGACCTTGTCGGGTTCGGAGACGTATTTCCTCAATTGTGACACATGAAAGACGTTATGCACGTTCCCTACATCGGTTGGCAATTCCAAACGGTAGGCCACCTTCCAAAATTTCTTGATAATCTCGAATGGGCCTATAAATCGAGGACTCAATTTCCCCTTTTTTACACAAATCGTCTCACACCCCGCATCGGTGAGACTCTCAAAAGTACCCAATCACCAGCAGCAAACTCAATATCCCTTCTTGATAGGCCTTCATAACTCTTCTGACGATCCTGTGCTTCTTTTATTCTGTCTCTGATCACGCGCACAGTTTCAGTGGTTTGCTCAATAAGCTCGGGACCCATCACCACTCGCTCTGAAGGATCATTCCAACACAAGGGTGTTCTGCGCTTCCTTCTATACAAGGCCTCGAAAGGAGCCATATGAATACTCACTAGGTAACTGTTGTTGTAGGAGAATTCCACCAAGGATAGGTGTTCCTCCCACGTCCCCTGAAAGTCCATAACACAGGCCCTCAACATATCTTCCAGGGTTTTGATGGTCCTTTCTGTTTGCCCATCAGTCTGAGGACGCCATGCGGTGCTCATACAAATCTGAGTGCCAAATGCTGCTTGTAATTCCTTTCGAAAATCTAGACAAGAATCTGGAATCCTTGGCTGAAATGATTTTTCTTGGCACCCCAAGCCGCATAACCACATGTTGGATGTAAGCACCTGTCAAATGCTGCATACTCCAATTTTAACCTCATAGGTACCACACCGCGTTCTTGGTTAGACTATCTACAATCACCCAAATGGTGTCTAACCTGTTCCTTGTCTTAGGCAATCCAGTGACAAAGAGCCATAACAGTAGACTCTCATTCCCACATGGGAACCTCCAAAGGTTGCAATAATCCTGAGGTCGCATGTGTTCTGCCTTGACGTTCTGAAAAGTAGGGCACTTGGACTTAACTCAGCAACCTCATCCTTCATACCTTTCCACCAATAACCCAGCCTCAAGTCCTCGTACATCTTCAGAGATCCCGGATGTACAGAGTAAGGTGTGCAGTGTGCTTCCTCCATAACCTTCATTTTCAGTGCATGTTCTTCGGAAGGCACACACCATCGACCCTCAAGCTTGATCGTTCCTCTGCTATCAATAGTGAATCCATCTGCTTCGCCTTGCTGAATCTTAGCTCTCAAGTGCATCATCTCTTGACTCACATCTTGGCTCAATCTGAGCTCCTCGAGTAGTGAAGGCATCGCTGTCATAGCGTTTAACCTCACATTCACACCACAAGGTATCATAATAATGCCTTCCTTATCCAACTCTTGTCTCAGTCTTCAAGGAAGATATACAACATTCAATGCATGTCCCTTCATACTCAATGCATAAGCCACTCGATGGGCTTTCCCTTCAATGTACTGGATCCTAGTGTTATAATCTTGCAAGAATTCCAACCACCTTCGCTGTCTCATACTCATCTTATCTGCAGTGTAGAGACACTTAACATTCTTGTGATCCAAATAGATTTGACACTTAGCTCTAAAAAGATAATGCCTCCAAATCTTCAATGTATGGACGACCGCTGCCGTCCCCAGGTCGTGAGTCGGCCAATTTAGTTCATGAGGCTTCAATTGCCCAGATGCATATGCAATCATCCTGCCATTCTGCACGAGTACACATCCAAGTACTCGATGAGAAGCATCGGTGTATACCTCATAGTCCCCAGATTCATCAGGTAACACCAAAATTGGAGCTTCCTTTACCTTCTCCTTCAATAGATCAACACCTCCTGGCAATCTTCGCTCCACTGGAAATGTACATCTTTCCTCAACAACTGAGTCATGGGTCTTGCAATGCTTGCGAACTCCTCAATAAATCTCCTGCAGTATCCCACTAATCCAAGGAAACTACGTACCTTACTGGCAGTAGTTGGTGGATTCCACTCCAATACTGCCTCAATCTTAGCTGGATCCACATAAATTCCTTCTCCCGGATGATATGTCCAAGAAAGGCGACCTTATCCAGCCAGAATTCACACTTCGAAAGCTTGGCATACAACTTATGCTCCCTGAGCACCTGCAAAGCTGTTATGAGATGCTCCTTATGCGTCTGTGGATCGGGGGAGTACATCAAGATATCACCGATGAAAATAACCATGCACACGATGCATCAAGTTCATGAAGACCGCCGGTGTATTAGTCATTTCGAACGGCATCACCGTAACTTCAAAACGACCATAACATGTTCGGAAGGATGTTTACTCGCAGTCCCTTATTGCTACTTGAATCTGATGATATCCGAATCTTCAATCAGTCTTAGAAGACGTAGAAGCGCCCTTTAACTGATCAAACAAGTCGTCGATCCCCGGTATTGGATACCGGTTCTTGACCGTCACCTGATTAAGTCCGCGGTAATCGACGCTTATCCTCAACTCCCATCATTCTTCTCACAAAGATTACCGATGCTCCCCAAGGCAAACCGCTTGGTTGAATGTATCCTTTATCAAGTAACTCCTTAAGCTGCTCCTTCAACTCCCTCGATTCTGCAGGAGCCATACGGTAAGGAGCATTGGCAAACAGCGTTGCGCTTGGCACCAAACCTATGGCAACTCTACCTCCCGGGTATCTCATCGGAATTAACTCAGAAGATCCCGAGATGATAGGAATTAGTGACACTGCTGGTCTTGATGTAGGTGGTATGATCTCGTGCACATAGCAGATATGCGTCGGGTACCCCGTTCTGTTTTAATACCGCAAAAGACACGGAGGATACAACTCGAACATTAGGGTAATAGATTACTTCCTCACCTTCTTGATTGACGAAAGATATTCTTGGTACTCTGAGATCCAAACTCGCCTGGTACTTGGACAGCAATCCATCTCCAGTATGAGATCGGAATCCCCCATTTCTAGCACCACGAGATCAGTGTTGAACTCTCAAATCATTTATAGTTATACGTGCATTGGGTCCTATCCGTCCACTTCGTATTATATCACCAGATGGTAATGACACAGAAAGATGATAAGTCATCAAAAGTCCCATCCAATGTTCGGATATAACATCCGAGGATATAAGTGAACACGGTGCCCGGGTTTAGCACGTTGTCAACTAGTACAGTACCTACACATTCAACAATATGTGGCACTATCCTTATAATGACTTGCAATAATACAGCATGCTCCACTTAGCGCTGGTAATATTCTAAACTGCCATGTCCCCACTTGCTCCAAAGTGAGGAACTCCCTCCTCTTGACATCCATCATCTGAGGGATTTAGAATGAGATCGCAAGGTATAGTAGATCGCCTCCCAAGTGAATCTTGATCTCTTCGCAAACTCGTTCTCACAAGTTCGCACCAACGTAGCGCTGAATCCACAAGATGCCTATTGGGATGAATTGGATCGACTCTCTGTCCATGATTAATGTTCTGCATAATTGAGAACATATGTGGCATAAGCTGAACGGAATCGAAAGGCATAGGCCTTAGTGGCAGTGGTCGTGAAACTGGTTCGTCCTCCAGGCGAAGTCCCCCATCAACTCCCAACAGTTCATCTGAATGAAGGCCTTTCTCTTTAGCGAGGTCATTCTTTCACCGATATTATACTGCCCATCGTCAACAATTGCCAATCCCGAATTTCTATGAGGCCCTTCCCGCCTCTCGGTTTTCAACTCTGCGCGACGGTATCCTGTACTCAAACATAACAAACCATTGAGTAACATTCGGTAATGATACGGAATATCAATTAAGTAATTATAGATCTCCCGGGATATCCTTATGGATTAATCGTGGTTTGGCTCACAAACCAAAACTCAATCACATAAGGGACGCAGTTATCCCAAAATAATGCAAGGCAACAGGAATATAAGCATAATCAAATGCAATTCCTATTCTATATGCATTCCCCCACACACCTCACCACATGCTTGTGTTAAAATTCTAAGCACGTAAGAGCACACATGGCTCTGATACCAACATGTAACGCCCCAAAAATTTTAAACCAATTTTTGTGACGTCACTGTCGTGTTATCTCCCTTAAACTGTTGGCCAATCAATTTAAGTTTGATAACATGAAGCCTGGTAACCAGATAACCTCACACATCATAATATCAGAGTAACAGAGTAAGCAACAGAAGCAAGTTCGTCAAATAATCATCATATCTTGGCTACAAGCCTCATACTGTACCTCACCTCGGTACTCACGGCAACCTGTCCAAATACCAAGTATACTGGGGAATAAGAAAACAACGATTCTCAAACCAATCCCAACAGTCAAATAACACTCAGAATCAGGAACTACAAGTAGTCATGATACAAACAACATATTCCAACTACAACATCTCAGTCAAGGCATAACAATGCAATCCTACTAGATCACTCAGCCCCAAACCCATCACCATGATCATGCTCTGCGTCCTCCTCGAGAGTATCTATAAGAAAAACAAAGCGCAAGGTGTCAGTACATAAGTACTGAGCAAGAGTAAAACTAGCTGGGCAAACGAGGAAACAAGGTTTGTACAGTTTATATAATTAAATCATTAAATACATAATTAAAACATCACACCGTCCCATACCGGTGCTTCAACCACGTCATACATTGCAAAACAGATAATAATATGAATGATGAATGAGATGCAATGACCTAAGTGCCTATCTATCCTAAATGCAGCACAGAAGATGTCTAGCGCACATCTTAATACCATGGCTGGCATTCTTCCCCATTAAGGCTCCACCTCACCTTAATGGTCGAAAGAGATACCTACAGTGCCCCCGCCGCGAGCACTACATGCATAAAAGTTCAAGTGGACTTATGGAGTGGCATCCCCAAGGATCGAACCACATCTAGCGGGTACTGGCCCAGAGCATCTCGCTCTCGAAAGCCTACATGCCCAGAACATAGTTCTCGAAAGCATAAACACATAATCATCACAATAGATATGCCCAAGATAATCAAATAATCAAGTATGCCCAGTTTAACAACTCGAAAGCATAAACATGATATTTGTATCCTCGAAAGCATAAAGTCACAGATCACAATAATGTAAACATATGCCCAATCTCACGACTCGGAAGCATACATCGCATAATTCCCATGATCATAATTCACATGCCCAATCACTAGATTCGAAAGCATACTAAAATAATTCCCAAGTCCAACGACTAAGTTCAGCATTCGGGTCTCCAACCCCACATATCGGCTAGCATATTCCACAAGACTCACCGTCATAAAAATTAGGAGAAACGCAAGATCCCATCCTAAGCTAAGGCATGGTAGATCTATCAAATCTGACATTAATAACCACGAATTGTGTTCCAACAATTCTTAAACAAGTTATAAACATTTTCCGATGCTTAAAAATGAGTAAGAAACGATAAAATACGAAAGGTGAATGAAAAACGGAAGAAAACAGCAAATCGTGCGCGCATGTGACACCCCGGGCTACAAATTCCAATTTTTGACTTTTTAAAGAGTCATTATCACTTAAATCTGATTGCATATTTAAAATCCTCGTTTCGAGTAGGGTCAGATTCATGCATGGTTTGCGAAAATCGGATTAGAAACGAGACCACTTTTAGGCGCCGCATAGGCTATGTGGCGCCTCTAAAGCATCAGTGGAGACAAAATATCACGATTTTCACCATTTTCTTCTAATTTTCCCCCACAATAAGCTAAATCCTACTCTTACCTTGTGTTAATGATGTCCCAACACTTCAATAGCAACTCCCCCAAGCTTCCAAACACCAATTGCAAGCTACAATACAAGATTGAGGCAAGTTTATCAAGATTCACTCCCAAAACTTCACCATCCTTCCCCAAGCTCCAACATGCAACGAAAACACAAACAACCAATGATATAGAGCTTAAATTACTTACCTCAAGTTCACAAAAATCTAGCAACCAAGTCTCTTAAGCAACCACAACTTCCACCAAGCTCAAATCCACAATTGTACACCAACATCCCAAATTTTCGTCACCAACAATGGCAGCCCCAACACTTGCTTTTAACTTCAACAAATCTTGAAATAATCCCTGAAAAACACTTACCCCAAGTATAACAATGGATTCCTCAAGTGATTTTGCACCAAAAACTCCAATTGTGCTCATTTTTTAAGAACCCTAGTTTCTCCCAAGCTTAGTGACGGGAATGGGGTTTTGTGAATGTGAAATGGGTCTCTTCCAACCCCAAAAATCTGATTTGTAGCACTCAAGTGGACCCGGGTCGGATCATGGGATGTGGGTCGGGTCCGTAATGGGTTGTACCACTTATCTTGACCACATTGCACCCATTTGAGTACTTGAGCTCTTATTCTCTTGTGGGTTTGAACCCACTTATCCTTTCACTTCACTAAAGTCATACCTACACAATATTCATATAATAAATCATTTGTCAATTAACCACAATTAATTAAATTAATCATGTGTTAATTAAATCGGGGTGTTACACATATATCTTAAAAGGTGATAAAAATACCATATATATATTCATAAAATTAAGTATAAAAATAAATTTATATTACATCACTAAATAAAAGTGAAAAGAAAGTTAATCAATGGCAAAATTAAGATTTCAACTTTAGTCGGACATTTAAGTTCTAATGGCTGATAAGGTATTTATTAATATTTTCGATTTTAATTAGTTGAATAAAATAAATTATGTTCTACATACAAATCTTAATAATGAATTCCACATAAACTTCCATCTAAATTCTATGGATTGAATTTGAATTTTAATTAAAGCACATATCAATTTGCCAAAATTTTTAAAAAATTATTATAATTATATTATTACCTAATTTAAATTTATGTAGGGTAAGTATTTAATTTATTGGATTATCTTCCCAAATTTTCCAATTCAATTAAATTGTTGTTGTTTTTAAATTTTATAGTGAACTTAAATCAATACAAAAAATATATAAAAATTGTATCCAAAAGACAAAATATCAAAATGTGAATAATCTACTAACAAAAGAAAAAAAAATACATCAAATGAAGGGGAACATCTCCAAATTTACACTCTTCAATTCTTTTCACTATTTTCAAATCACGAATAAAGACAACAAACAAACAAACAATAATAACATCAATATAAAAAATACTTTATGCTATACAAATAATTTTGAGTAGTATCCAAATTAGAATGACAAAAATAATTTGTAGAATATAACTTCATTGCAATCCTGCATTACAGCAACATGTAATCCTGCAAAAGACAATGGAAAAGCATTAAAAATATATATTTAACATTACGTTTAAAAAAAACCTATTAATATTATTCACACGCGGAGTAACAGAAAAAAAAAAAGATTCTTACATGAATATAAAGATGAAGAATATTTTGCAACAAAAGAGAGAAAAATTAAGCTGGAACAAAATAAATATTAGGAAAATATTGATGTGAGAAACAAAAAAATGTTTAAATATAAAATCAAAGTTAAGAAGACATAAAAAATAATGGAGAATAAGAATAAAGAAATAAAATATGAGAGGGTGAGAACTTCAATACCACCGTGAGATTAGATAAATGAATGGAGTATTTATAGAGCAATAGGAGATGTGGAATTGGATTTGATGTGATCATCTAAAATATATAATAGTATAAATTAAAGATATTATAATATTTTATTAAGATTTTATTAGAATATTATAGATATAAATATTATATACATATATATTTATTTGATCTCAATGAGAATGAATTTTATGGTTTCAAATCTTAGAAGAATGGAAGTGATCTTCTAAAAATATGTAATATTATGGTTAAATATATTATCATATTATATTAAGATTTTATTAGGATAATATAGATATAAAATATCTAAGAATGTAAATATTAGATTTTTTCTTTTAGACTGAGAAATTGAATATTGGATTTAAATCCAAATCCCAAAATATATATCAGGATAATATTTTTTTCTTCTTTTTAGACTAATATATTAAATTTAAGATTTTAGATTTAGAATTTTTATTTTAATTATTTTCATATGTGATTTAGGTTGTTGAAATAGAGTGAGAATAGGTGGATGAGTTGTTGAAAAAAGGGGGTGGGGAAGTGGGGGAAATTAGACTATATTTCTTTTATATATATATATAGATAGATAGATATATAGATAGATATAGATGTCTGGATTTGAAGTGGTGCAGTTTATTTGTATATATACTCTAAAAAAATTGTCGTTATAGGATCATCCGTAGGGTTTATAAGAATATAATCTGGAAAGGTCACATCTGATTGTATATCTCGAAAATTAATATAATATCAGCTTTACCATCACCTACATCAAGTATCCACTTTGTAAATTTTTATATATAAATTCCATTGTAAACAACATTCTTATGTTATCTTAAGTTAATCATTCTTAATTGCATATAAATACTTTGAGTCATATCTTGCTAGTGCCACAACATATTGCAACATAATTGTTCATGATTAAAAATTAGTTTAGGAAGATAAAGTCCAACATTATAAAGATTGACATTGACTTTTGTTTATAATAATAGCAGAATGAACCGCGGGTGAGATTTTTCTCATCTGAAATCGAATGGAGAATTTGGTTAAAGATTGGTATTGACTTTTTCTCATCAAGAATTTTATACTTTCATGGTTTCTCGAAAATTAGTTTAACCTCAATTATATGGTTCTGCATCTTGGTTACTATAAAACTACTTTCATTGCATAATTTATTTGATGGATTTATATTACTAAGAAGCATGACTATGCAACACTCATTCAACTATATTTCATGATTTAGTAATCCAGATTCCAGAACAATTGATTGTGTTTAGGATATTCTAGTGAAAATAATTCATTCGTATTATCTATGCTTTCATCCTCTTGACAACTCTTGTTAGAACTAATATAGATATATTTTCATTTGCAGACATACGTTCCATGATGTAATCATTAATTATATCAACAATATCATTCGTATGGGTTAGTATAGCACTATTTTTAAAATATCTGAATTTGAAGTGGTGCAATTTATATTTATATAGGTACTCTCAACAATTGCCGCTATAGGATCTTTCGTAGAATTTATAAAATTATCATCTGAAAACGTCACACCTAATTATACATCTCCAAGATCACTACCAACCTTTACCAATTACTATCACCTAGATGAAATATTCATTGTGCAAATTTCTGTCATTATATAATATTTATTGTAAACAGCATTTCTTGAAGTATCTTGAGTTAATCCATCTTAATTACATATTAATACTTCGAGTCCACTCTTTCAAGTGACACGAGATATTGCAACATATCTCTGACATGGATAAAAACTGATTTTTTAAGATAGAGTCCAACATTCTTTAAATATTGACATTGACTTTGTTTTATAGTCATAGTAAAACAAACTGCGAGTAAGAATTTTTTTCCTCTAAAATCGAGTGGGGAATTTAGTTAATTCAGACGTGCTCACAATCATTCTACCAATCAAGAATTTTTATCCCGAATAATGAGCTTTGTTTTAATTAGAAGAGAGGTTAACGAATTTTCCTGGGTAAGTTTTTTACATGTAGAATTCTCATCTCAATATAATGGAATACCAAATTTAGAATGTGAAGTCATACCTCTTGGGAGGAGTAGGGATACTATTCCATTGGATTCTACAGGCAGCATAGTATCATCTCTTCCACGAAGGGCAAAATATATATTTTCCAGATAAATGATCGACAAATGTCTTATCAGTTCCACCGCGTAAAGAAAAAAAGAATCAACCATCACCACTATCAATTGCAGACATTATCTTGTTATAAATATTCTTCTGCTCATCAATCAACATGTGATAGCTTAGCATAATCTGCTCTCATTTCTTCCTTATTATAATACGCATCTTCTAGTATTAATAGATTGTGTAACACCCCGGTTTTTGGTCACCCAGGTCGGGATGTCACCGCCACATCTCCCTAGTAAGACACGGTTTCTCCGAGCTTACTAAAGAGATGCAAGGCTAGGTATTGCAGTATTTAAAAATATTTAAATCATTCAAGATAGCCCATACAATATAAATTGAAAACAATAATAGTATAGCGCAGCGGAAATAATTGGTTTAGTACAGTGTCGCAGCGGAAAATATAAATAGGGCCGACATGGCCAAAACACGGGTTAAACAGGCCCGTTCATAATATAATCTAAGTACGAATTTAAAAGCAAAATAACATTTCCCAAAATCCCATGCATGATTCGTGCTCACACATGCTCATTCCATATATTCTGTAAGACAAGGAATAAAAACGGTTTTGGTCAGCAAATTTGCTGAGTAAGTTAACACATGCATGATCGTAGGGTTTAAAAGCCATTAATTTAATAATTTAGTAAAAGCATGATAATAACATAATATTTAATTTAATCTAATCAACTAGTCAATAGCATAATTTATCTCAGGGCTCTATTTAATAACACATATCGCATGGTTTAAGATAAAAGCCATAATTTAAATAATTTAATTGGACAACAACCTAATTTAATCTAATTTAATTTAATTTAGAATCCCCATTACATTCCCGATTTTGTATTTCAAAGTTTCACGATAGCATCGCGATGTCAACAAGTTTAGCCGGTAGCCCGGCGGCCGCAACCGTATCAGCCATACCCAGTACCACTCCGGAGCCTCGGGAAACCCATACGGATATTCACGAGAGTGTAGGCTCTAAATTTCGCCGTTTACGCAATCCATATCTCAAGTTTAGCGCGCGGGGTCACCATCGTCCATTAAGGCACGAAGTGAAGCAGTTAGGGGGCACCCTGCAGAGCACTCACCCCTAATTTTAATTTATCAAGTTTGTAAGGGGATTTGGTTTATAAAAATCTGATTTCAATTGTATTTATTTAACAATAATATCTCAACTTGTTTCAACCCTAAAGGTTAAATCCATGTTTCAACAAGATTTCAAGATTTCGTTTCCGGTAAACCACAGTTTAGTCTAAAATTCGTCTAAAATCAGATTTAATTCCAAAAATTCCAAAATTTTATGTCTGACTCAGAAACGTCGAGATCTACAACTTTCGTGTTTTAACTTTTTCAATCTGAGATACCCAAATAGGTCAAAATCACCAATTTTTGCAGAAGAATAATTCTGTCCGAATTTAATGTATCACAGTTTAAAGATTTCGAATTCTACCATAGCAATTCAACTCCAAATTTGATGAAATTTTACAGAGATCATCTTAAGACATTAATCTACAACTTTCACGTTCAGCCAAAGATCTAAAACAGCCTATATCCTATGTCAAAAACGTGATCAAGATCATTCCTAAGTTCTGTCCAGGATTTCAAGATCTAGATTCAAACAGTTCGGTTTCGATGGGATTTCACATATCAAATCGTCTCTAAAAATTCTCAAAACTTTACAGTAGCTAGATCTAAGTCTTAGAAACGTTTTTCATGTTTTAAGGTTTTCCGTTTGAGTTCGTTTTAAGGTTCGGAAAAATTCATCAAATCTGTTGCGTCGGTAGAAAGTAATAATTGACAGATTTTCGATTTCTTGTTAATCTTTTAGTTTTGAATGTTTTAATTCATCCCAAAACCATGTAAGAGTTAACTTACAGAGTTTATGAACGTCGGGGATCGTCTATTCGAAGGCGTGGCTTCCCGTCCACCGTTTCTCCTCTCCGTTCGTCGGGTTCTACGATCTAGATCCAATACGAGGTGTAGAAGAGCAAAGAAGAAGATTAGGATTCGTTTTCGAATCGTTTATTGAACAAGGATTGGATCGAGACTTACCACGACTATGGAGATCTGTAGAAAAATTCGTCCAACAGCGTTCGTCTTGGTTTCGTGCCTCCGACGACTCCGGATTTAGGGTTTCGAATGGGTAGAAGGTTGTAGGGTTTTGTAAACTTGTTCGGGGCTCACAAGGGGTTTATTTATAGATTTCCCAAGCCCTAGGGCATCCAACATCTGACCTAAGGGTCTTGGGTCGAGAGATGTTCAACCGAAAGTCGAACAATCCGCGTTCGGGCGAGAGATTCACGCAACGGGTGAATCTGTCGTGTGGCGCGGTCGTGGCGCGCTCTTCCTCCTTCAACCGCGCGGCCACCGCGCGACACTCGCCTGGACTTCGGTCCGGGCGGGTCGTGCGATCCGTCGTGCTTTTCCGCCTCTCTTTCGGGTTTCTATCCCTCTATGCTCCCGAATTCCGATTCCCGGGGTATCTTCGGGTTCATACTTTCTCTCTAAATTTTTACTCGGGTCTAATTGGATGTTTGGACTCGAATCCTCGAGTTCATTAGTCGGGTTTCGGTATATAATTCATTTAACTTTAATCCATCATTTTATTTAATTAAATTCCTTTAATTCCCTTTTTAAGTTAAATCTCATTTCTCATTTCCTTATCTTTATTTATTTATTTATTTGCTGGATTTATCTTTTTATTTATGGTATTTATTTTATTTATTATTTATTTATCTAATTATTGTTTTATTTTATGATTGAAAAATTCTCGGGTATTACAGTCTACCCTCCTTAAGAATCAACTTCGTCCTCGAAGTTGTGTTTCGGCTTTTCTTGTGCTAAGGTCTTGTGTTTGTTTTGTTATTTTGTGACTGAACTTAGAATTAAAACTTCTAAGCCGCGTACGTACCCGGTGAAGGGATCAAGCCATAACGTAGTTCAAAATTTTTACAAAAGTGCACGAAAAGTAGGTGGTATGATATCCTCTCCCCCTTAAGATTGCAGTTATGTCCTCATAACTGTGTCGGTATCGGTTTGGAACAATGTCGGGTATCGTTCTCTCATGTCGGATTCTACTTCCCAAGTTGCCGTCTCACTTTCGTGGTTTGACCAAAGAACCTTGATCATTTTGACGGTTTTGTTCCTCGTTACTCGTTCCTTAGTGTCAAGAATACGCACTGGGACTTCTTCATAAGTCAAGTCTTCATCGAGCTCGATTATCTCTGGTTGAAGTACATGTGTCGGGTCCGGCACATACTTCTTTAGTTGCGAGATATGGAAGACATTATGAACTCTATCTAAGTGTGGCGGTAAAGCCAATCGGTAGGCTAGAGTTCCGACTCGTTCTAGAATTTCGTAAGGTCCTATATATCGAGGACTTAACTTTCCTCGTTTGCCAAAGCGCATCACCCCCTTCATGGGTGATATCTTAGCATGACTCTATCTCCCACTTGAAATTCTAGGTCTCGTCGTCTCACGTCGGCATAACTCTTTTGACGGTCTTGTGCGGCTTTCATCTTCCCTTGAATCACTTTGATTTGTTGAGCCATGTCTTCGATAAGTTGTGGTCCCACTACCACGGACTTATCGTTTTCTTCCCAGCTCAACGGGCTTCGGCACTTTCGTCCATACAACGCCTCGAAAGGTGTCATGCCTATGCTAGCATGGTAGCTATTATTATAGGAAAACTCAATTAAGGGTAAATGAGATTCCCAATTCCCTTTGAATTTCAACACGCATGCTCTCAGCATGTCTTCTAGTGTTTGGATTGTTCTCTCGGTTTGTCCATCCGTCATCGGGTGGAATGCGGTGCTCATTTTGATTTGAGTACCGAGAGCTTTTTGTAACTCCGTCCAGAAATGAGAGACAAATCTACTGTCTCGATCGGAAATGATATCATGTGGTACTCCATGTCGTCGTACCACATTATCAACGTAGGCTCGGGCCAATTGGTCCATAGTCCACGTGTCTTTCATTGGGATAAATATGGCTGTCTTCGTTAGCCTATCCACAATCACCCAAATCTTGTTCATGCCTTTAGGTGATCGGGGTAATCCCGAGACAAAGTCCATTGAGATGCTATCCCACTTCCAACTTGGAATCTCTAGTGGTTGCATCAATCCTAAGGGTTTATGTCGCACTGCCTTAACCTTTTGGCAGGTGAGACATCTCGCCTCGAAGTTCGCCACTTCCTTCTTCATTCTCGGCCACCAATAGATCTTCTTCAGATCTTTGTATAGCTTGTCTCCCCCGGGATGTACGGAATATGGCGTGTTGTGCCCTTCCTCCATCAACCTTTGTTTCAACTCGAAACATTTAAGGGGCACCCACCATCTCCCTTTAAAACGGATGCTTCCATCCTCGTGGACAGCAAATCCTATTGCCTTTCCTTCGGCAATATACTCTTTTATCTTCTCGAGTTTCGGGTCACCCGGTTGAGCGAGTCGAATCTCGTCCAATATTGGAGTTTCTACGACCATGGCATTGACCGTTCCTCTCACTGTGCTAGGATGCACAAGTTCTAGCTCCAATCTTGCCAATTCCATGTACAATGCCGGCGGAATTACCAACGAGTTTGTCACGTGTTGGGTTTTCCGACTTAGGGCATCGGCTACCACATTCGCCTTCCCCTCGTGGTATGCTATCTCTAAATCGTAGTCTTTAATGAGTTCCAACCACCTTCGCTGTCTCAAATTCAACTCCTTCTGAGTGAATATATATTTCAAGCTCTTGTGGTCGGTGAACATTCGACACTTCCGCCCATAAAGATAATGTCTCCATATCTTTAGAGCGAAGACGACCGCTGCCAACTCCAGGTCATGTGTCGGATAATTCTCCTCGTGGGGTTTTAGTTGGCGTGATGCATAGGCTACGACTCTCGAGTCTTGCATCAAGACACACCCTAAACCTTCCTTCGAAGCATCGCTGTAAACTTCGAAGTCACCATTCTCTGATGGTAGTGTTAATACGGGTGTGGTTGTGAGTCGTTTCTTAAGTTCTTGAAACGCAGTCTCACATGCTTCGGTCCACTCGTATTTTGCTCCTTTCTTCAGTAGCTGGGTCAAAGGACGTGCAATCCTTGAAAAGTCCTTCACAAATCGTCTATAGTACCCGGCTAAGCCAAGGAAACTCCTTATTTCCGTTGGACTCTTCGGAGTTGCCCACTCCGTTACGGCAGAGACCTTTGCCGGATCCACTGATACTCCATCAGCGGATACTATGTGTCCAAGAAATGCCACTTCTTTTAACCAGAAATCGCATTTCGACAGCTTGCCGTATAGCTGATTTCTTCGCAAGATTTCTAACACTTGATGTAAGTGTTTTGCATGCTCTTCCTCGCTCTTTGAGTAGATCAGGATGTCGTCGATGAACACTACGACGCACTGATCTAACAATTCTCGAAACACGTTGTTCATGAGATTCATAAACATGGCCGGAGCGTTTGTTAACCCGAAGGATAACACTGTGAACTCGTAATGGCCATATCGCGTTCGAAATGCCGTCTTCGGGATGTCCTTCTCGGTGATCCTCAATTGATGATACCCGGATCGCAAATCGATCTTCGAGAATACTGAAGCTCCCTTCAGTTGATCAAATAGATCCTCTATTCTCGGTAGTGGGTATTTATTCTTGATGGTCACTTGGTTTAGTCCTCGGTAATCTATGCAAAGACGTAGTCCTCCGTCTTTCTTCTTAACAAATAAAACCGGTGCTCCCCAAAGGGATGTACTCGGTCTTATGTAACCCTTTCCTAATAGTTCCTCGAGTTGTTCCTTTAACTCCTTCATTTCCAGTGGTGCCATCCGGTACGGAGCTTTCGAGACAGGCTCTGTCCCCGGAATGAGATCTATCGTGAATTCAAGATCTCTCTCAGGTGGCATGCCCGGAACGTCTTCAGGGAACACGTCCGGGTATTCTCTTACCACTGGTATGCTATCAACCTTGTTTTCTTCCGCCTCAAGGTTGTGCACATAGCACGCATATAGTTCATACCCCTTACGCATCAAGTTACTTAATTTGAGTGCACTAACGATTTTGTTACTTTTCTTAGGGGGCTGAGAGTAAAAGATAACTCTCTTTCCCCTACTTTTTGACAAGGTGATCTTTTGCTTCTGGCATTCGATCACCGCCTTATACTGGGACAACCAATCCATCCCCAGTATGATGTCAAAGTCTCGTAAGTTAAATTCTACTAAGTTCGCGAAGAATTCTACGTTCTTTATCACTATAGGAATTCCGTTGTATCGTTTAGAGCAAGACACTACTTCTCCAGAAGGCAATTGAATTCCTAAGCTAATTCTCTCGCACTTAGGTAGATCTAACTCAGGCACTATCCTTGATGCTATAATTGAGCAACTAGCTCCAGAATCAAACAGAATTCTAAGGGGCGTATTCAACACATAAAATGTACCTGCCATCACTTCTCCTTGCGCAGGCACGTCCGCTTGGTTCATCACGTTCAGCCTCCCCATAGGGCGTCCCTGATTGCCCTGCTGATTCGCATTCGGCTGCTGATTTTGTTGCTGGTTTTGATTCTGAGGGGACGGAGGTCGTTGGTTCTGGTTCTGGTTTTGCGGCCTATTTTGAGGGGGTCTGTACCCTTGGTTATTCCCGTTTCGCCCATTTTAATTTTGAGGCTGTTCTTGCCCCGCGACTAAATCGTCCCTTCTCGTTATGTTCTCGAGCCTAGTCCGGCAATCCCGTCGAACGTGACCCATTCGACCGCATCGGTAACAGGCGCCTCGTTGCGGGCATCCCCTTGCCAGATGGGGTTGTCCACATCTCGGGCAAGGTGGTACCGGATCTTCTTGGTTGAACCTCCTCCCGGTGTTATTTTGCTGGGGCCTATTCGACCCTCTGCGCTGCTCGTTCCTCCCAGTGTTGTTCTCGTTTCTTGAGTCTCGGCTTCTCTTGTCTTGGGGACCCCTGCTGGACTCCCCACTCACCCTTCTCTTCAGCTGCTGCACACGTGCTACCGCCACAGCGCGGTCATATACGGCTTGCAAGTCGGGGTAGTGTACCCCCGCGATCACCTCGCGCACAGACAGGTTCAGTCCCATCTCGAACTTCTGTGCCTTTTCCGCATCAGTAGGCACTAGCCTTGGTGCGAACCTCACCAGCTCCTTGAAGCGTGTGTAGTATTCTTGCACCGTTTGGCTTCCTTGCTTCAGCGACAGGAATTCTTCGTACATGGCAGCTTTAGTACTCAAGGGATAGAATCGATCCCTGAGTAGTTCCATCATCTCTATCCACGAGTAGGGCTCGTCATCTTCCGTCAGTTTGGCTTGCGTCGCCTGCCACCAGTCGTCAGCTTCGCCTCCCAAGTAGTATGAAGGGACATTTACCCTCTCTCCTTCCGGACATTTGACTGCTCCCAGCAGCTTGTCAAAAGTCCAGATCCATTCCTTCAGTTTAGCTGGATCCTCCTCACCAGCGTAGTGGGGCGACTGGTAAGGATTCACCATCGCCAAGTAGTTAGGGCGAGCTTGGGGCGGAGGTACCGCCGCAGCTTGACCCTGGTTGACTTGCGCATTTCCGAGCGCAATCAACACTTCCTCTATCGTCCTAAGACGATCGCCCACATTGTTCGGTGCGGGGGCGTCCTGCGCACCTTGGGGCTGTTCCTCATCAGGTTGAATCGGTTCAGTGACGTTTGGTGGTGTTTCAGTAGGTGTTTCAGTGGTGGTTTGGGGAGCGGGTTGGGTTCTGCCTCTTCCTCTTCCTATGGGTGCCATTCTGGTACAAATGGGATAGATTAGGACCGGTGAATTTAGCATATAGTCTAAGCGATTTCTATAAATGTATATGTGTGTAGCAATTTAGCACGTGGTGCTTTGTTCGAATTAAGAAGCGTCGTACGCTTCGGGGTTTTATTTTAATTTGTTTCTTATTTCGAATTTTTTTTTCAGGGCTGTACGGACAGATCTGTCCGTTTTTTTTCGATTTATTTGTAATAAATCGAGCATTTTATTTCCTCAAAAGAAATTTTAGTACAAAAGTAGAAGTATTTTCCTAGCAAAATAACATCTAACAATAGAATCTCTAGTGTCTCATGACGTCCTCCGGTGGGGTAGCAGGATCTTCCTCCGGATCTTCCTCCTCCGAACTCGGCGGCATCAGCTCGTCAAAGATAGTGTTTAAGTCTTGCCCGTGGGCATCGATGTATTCCTTTAGTATTAAGTTTTGTGTAGTGAGGGTTTGGACTTGGCGTTCGAGTTGGTTTATGCGGTGATGATCCGTCTCTCTCAAGTTGCCCATGTGGCGTAAATCGGCCTCCAATTGAGCCATACGGTACTTCATTTGCTCTAAGGTTTGGTGGGAATCGAGATGAACGCTCATCATCCTGACCATCAACTACATCATGTCTTGACTAGCCATCTAGCGCAAGCATTAGATCTAAGTTAATATTCGCCAAGATTCTAAGTTCAAGTTTCGCCAAGATTCTAGGTTCAATTCGCCAAGATTCTAAGTTCAAGTTTCGCCAAGATTCTAAGTTCAAGTTTCGCCAAGATTCTAAGTTCATAGGAGAGATGCAATATGCAAATGCAAATGATGATTTCCCCCCAAAAATAATTTAATGCACCACATATATATATATTTTCCTATGGGTTTTAAAATAAAAATTTTCCATGGAAATAATACTTTAAAATTTAAAATAATAGTCAAAATACTAATAATAGTTTAAAAATAGTAATGGTTTAAAAATAGTAGTTTAAAATTAGCCGGGCTCTGATACCAACTTGTAACACCCCGGTTTTTGGTCACCCAGGTCGGGATGTCACCGCCACATCTCCCTAGTAAGACACGGTTTCTCCGAGCTTACTAAAGAGATGCAAGGCTAGGTATTGCAGTATTTAAAAATATTTAAATCATTCAAGATAGCCCATACAATATAAATTGAAAACAATAATAGTATAGCGCAGCGGAAATAATTGGTTTAGTACAGTATCGCAGCGGAAAATATAAATAGGGCCGACATGGCCAAAATACGGGTTAAACAGGCCCGTTCATAATATAATCTAAGTACGAATTTAAAAGCAAAATAACATTTCCCAAAATCCCATGCATGATTCGTGCTCACACATGCTCATTCCATATATTCTGTAAGACAAGGAATAAAAACGGTTTTGGTCAGCAAATTTGCTGAGTAAGTTAACACATGCATGATCGTAGGGTTTAAAAGCCATTAATTTAATAATTTAGTAAAAGCATGATAATAACATAATATTTAATTTAATCTAATCAACTAGCCAATAGCATAATTTATCTCAGGGCTCTATTTAATAACACATATCGCATAGTTTAAGATAAAAGCCATAATTTAAATAAAGCATTTAAATAATTTAATTGGACAACAACCTAATTTAATCTAATTTAATTTAATTTAGAATCCCCATTACATTCCCGATTTTGTATTTCAAAGTTTCACGATAGCATCGCGATGTCAACAAGTTTAGCCGGTAGCCCGGCGGCCGCAACCGTATCAGCCATACCCAGTACCACTCCGGAGCCTCGGGAAACCCATACGGATATTCACGAGAGTGTAGGTTCTAAATTTCACCGTTTAGGCAATCCATATCTCAAGTTTAGCGCGTGGGGTCACCATCGTCCATCAAGGCACGAAGTGAAGCAGTTAGGGGGCACCCTGCAGAGCACTCACCCCTAATTTTAATTTATCAAGTTTGTAAGGGGATTTGGTTTTTAAAAATCTGATTTCAATTGTATTTATTTAACAATAATATCTCAACTTGTTTCAACCCTAAAGGTTAAATCCATGTTTCAACAAGATTTCAAAATTTCGTTTCCGGTAAACCACAGTTTAGTCTAAAATTCGTCTAAAATCAGATTTAATTCCAAAAATTCCAAAATTTTACGTCCGACTCAGACACGTCGAGATCTACAACTTTTGTGTTTTAACTTTTTCAATCCGAGATACCGAAATAGGTCAAAATCACCAATTTTCGCAGAAGAATAATTCTGTCCGAATTTAATGTATCACAGTTTAAAGATTTCGAATTCTACCATAGCAATTCAACTCCAAATTTGATGAAATTTTACAGAGATCATCTTAAGACATTAATCTACAACTTTCATGTTCGGCCAAAGATCTAAAACAGCCTAGATCCTATATCAAAAACGTGATCAAGATCATTCCTAAGTTCTGTCCAGGATTTCAAGATCTAGATTCAAACAGTTTGGTTTCGATGGGATTTCACATATCAAATCGTCTCTAAAAATTCTCAAAACTTTACAGTAGCTAGATCTAAGTCTTAGAAACATTTTTCGTGTTTTAAGTTTTTCCGTTTGAGTTCGTTTTAAGGTTCGGAAAAATTCATCAAATCTGTTGCGTCGGTAGAAAGTAATAATTGACAGATTTTCGATTTCTTGTTAATCATTTAGTTTTGAATGTTTTAATTAATCCCAAAACCATGTAAGAGTTAACTTACAGAGTTTATGAACGTCGGGGATCGTCTATTCGAAGGCATGGCTTCCCGTCCACCGTTTCTCCTCTCCGTTCGTCGGGTTCTACGATCTAGATCCAATACGAGGTGTAGAAGAGCAAAGAAGAAGATTAGGATTCGTTTTCGAATCGTTTATTGAACAAGGATTGGATCGAGACTTACCACGACTATGGAGATCTGTAGAAAAATTCGTCCAACAGCGTTCGTCTTGGTTTCGTGCCTCCGACGACTCCGGATTTAGGGTTTCGAATGGGTAGAAGGTTGTAGGGTTTTGTAAACTTGTTCGGGGCTCCCAAGGGGTTTATTTATAGATTTCCCAAGCCCTAGGGCGTCCAACATCTGACCTAAGGGTCTTGGGTCGAGAGATGTTCAACCGAAAGTCGAAAAATCCGCGTTCGGGCGAGAGATTCACGCAACGGGTGAATCTGTCGTGTGGCGCGGTCGTGGCGCGCTCTTCCTCCTTCAACCGCGCGGCCACCGCGCGACACTCGCCTGGATTTCGGTCCGGGCGGGTCGTGCAATCCGTCGTGCTTTCCGCATCTCTTTCGGGTTTCTATCCCTCTATGCTCCCGAATTCCGATTCCCGGGGTATCTTCGGGTTCATACTTTCTCTCTAAATTTTTACTCGGGTCTAATTGGATGTTTGGACTCGAATCCTCGAGTTTATTAGTCGGGTTTCGGTATATAATTCATTTAACTTTAATCCATCCTTTTATTTAATTAAATTCCTTTAATTCCCTTTTTAAGTTAAATCTCATTTCTCATTTCCTTATCTTTATTTATTTATTTATTTGCTGGATTTATCTATTTATTTATGGTATTTATTTTATTTATTATTTATTTATCTAATTATTGTTTTATTTTATGATTGGAAAATTCTCGGGTATTACAGATTGTCTGTTTCAGACATTAAAACTTCATTCGGTAACGACTTTCCAAATAAAATTTTTAAACTTATAGAAGTTGCAGCAATTAGCTTTTCAATTTCTAATAAAGCTAGATTTTTTATTTGTTCTTCCGCCAATTTCAAATCTATTAAAACATAGATTAATGAATTACTTCCTCCGTTTTTTAGGTGTTACACTGTCTTTTTTGGGTGTTTGGAAATAAGTGTTACGTTACTATATTTGAAATGTTTTGAAGGTTAATAATTTTTACTAATTATACTTAAATTATTAATTTTTGATATTCATTAAAATAAAACTAAAAAAAATAAAGTCAAATGTGATTCATTTTATGTTATTTATGTAACTAGTATTTCCCCCGCCCAATGGGCGGAAATAATGAACAATATAAATAAAATTATCCCATTTAACAAATAAAATTGTTCAATTATATTATGTCGATTACATTCCCCAACCTCCTTAAACTATTTGAAACATTATATGAGTACATCTATACATTGCATAGAATTTGACCAAAATATGTCCTTACCAATATTTATATATTACAATTTAGTATCTTAAAAAAATACTTATACTACAAACAATAGTTGAAAGTACCAAAAAAAAAATGAAAAAGCAAAGATAAAAATATTTCTACTCACAACTCTAATGTCATACATTGACAAAGAAATAACGTGAAATCGTATTGTACTCGATAATTAATTATTGATAATTTTCACCCTAAAGCGTTGAGATATTAGAAGTTTCATAATGATGTAGATATTTCCAAAATAAATTAGAAAATTATAAGAAATACTCTTGTAAATGAATCCATTGACAAATTAAAATAACTATAGTTTCATCAACTCATTGCCGTATTGCAATTTATCTAATTTAGTTAATTTATCTAATACAAATATTTGCTATTCATTAATGAATATATATCAATCTATAAAGTATTTATTAATAATTTACAATATATTCTTCAACTATAATTTCAATTAATAGAGTATTGGTTAAGAATAATGACAAATATTGAAATTATAACTAAAAAATAAATATAATATCAACCCATAAAATTTTCTTACATCCTTTATTTGGTGGTATTCTTTATCGATAATAATTAATAAAATTAAATTATGTAATGTAATTTCGCTCGAATTTGGTTCTCCTATATTTGGAAAGTGCATTATTTTTTTAAAACTTTTTGTAATAATTCATTCATTTTTATTGTGAAAGGGGATTGATTTTTGCTACTATTTATTATTCAACTATCAACTTATAAATTATTTGCCGACGTCCTTTGACGTCACTTGTCACCATAAAAACTATCAACTTATAAAGCTTTTGTTACATCTTTTATTTAGTACTATTCTTTATCTATAATATTAATGCAATTAAATTATCTTACGTGAATTTCGCTCAAATTTGGTTTCATATATTTTGAAAGTGCACTATGTTTGTTTTTTTAACACACATATATATAATTCCTTCATTTTTATAATGAAAAAGAATTTGACTTTTGCTATTGTTTATTATTCAACTTTGACTAATGCTTATACAACAGCTATATAAGAAAAACATAGTTAAGTGAGATTTTGTTAGATTCGTTTCATCATGTAGTTTTAAAATATCAAATTTCTAGATTTTTTTCTTCAACTAAATAAATTTTATTAACTTATTTTAAATCCCGTGTCCTTTCCTAGTGTTGCACTTATTATCAAACGGATGGAGTATTTCTAAAAAAATAGATTTAAAAAAAAATAATTTTTTATTCTTTATTTACTGATGGATCTATTCGCACCCCAATAACTCTTTATACACCCCATTCTTTTATTTATAACATGCTTTGCGAATATAATTAATTTACTCTAAACTAATTATCCATAGAATATAAATTTTCACAATACTCTTAATAATTATAGTTGTTTTATATTATTTTTATTATATAATAAAACGTACATAAGATTATATATTATTTAGTATATTTTTTTAGTTTGTATCGGATATCCCCATGCTACGTTGGACACAACACTGATCTCTCGATGATCTGGTGGGCATGGGTTGCCTCTCTCAAAGCAAAATTCTGCATACACAAAGGCTCGAATACGAGACATTTACTTAAGCTGCCAGAGCCCCAATCACTCAGGTCAACTGCGTTTGGTTATTATTTAGTATGTTTTATATACAATTAGAGTAATATAATTATAAAATATATTTTCTCTGTTTTTTTTGTTTGCTATGGACCCACGCAGCACGCAGTTCAATGAATATATTAAACCATTAATAACTCAAATTCAGCATAAGTAAAAATTATAAAAGTTCGATGTGTCAAAAATACAAGACGAGACAAATCTAACAAGTTCTCACTTGGCTATATTTTATCTTGTATAACTATGATAAAACTTCAAGTCAAGGTGTTTGTGTAAATAGTGTCATTTTTATAAACGTAGCTATCTTTTCTAAACGGATGAAGTATTTTTTATTGATTAGAAACTATATAATTGTATATTATTTTTGTAAATATATAAGTGTATATTAATTTTAGGAGAAGTGAAGTATTTTTGTTAAAACATGGCCTATATACATTAATTCATATATATATATATAAATCTTTTCCATATATTCATTAATATATCTTTTAATAAATTCATACACTGCGAATTTCATATAAATTTGAAATTTTAAATCTTTTAAAAACTAAAAATTGGGTTGCCATATACACATTAATATATATTTAACATGAATAAATAAATATGATGTGCAATGTACATTTTGATTACATCATTTACCACACCCCAAAAAATATAACCAAAATTAAGACAAAAATCTACACAAAATTACCGGCATTACAATATGATCATCATATTGAAACATAAACACAATATAATTTCTTAGGTGCCAGTGCAGAACCTCGACATAATAATCATATGGTGCAAAAATTGAACATGTCTATTCATGTCATAATAATTACATGGTATAAAAATTGAAAATAGATAAATAAATAATAAATATAGCAACAAAATCTAAAATAATAAAAAATAAAAAATAATAGTAAAATCTAAAATAGATCAAATAAAAATACAAAATAATAAAATCCAATATACATAAATTAAAAAATATAAATTTTCAAATTTCAAATCTTCAAATATTTCAAAAATTGAAATTCCATATATTTCAAATTAAAAATCTATAATGAATAAATAAATAATAAATCCAAAAATCTAAAATTAATTAATAAATTAAAAATGTAAAAATCTATAAAAATTAGAACTTTGAAATGAATACACCACATTAAATGTAGGATAAGTTGTGATTTAATATATATATATATATATATATATATATATAGATTTTTTCTGAACTGCCATCCCACACTAGGGAATATTATTATTAATTAATATAACGTTGATTTGATATGATTCATATAATTTTTTTTTGGTAAAACAACCCGAGAAGGTGCGCAAACATAGGAAAAATAAAAGAAAAAAAGAAGAAAGAAGAAAAACAAGAACAAAACCAGCAACCTCAAAGCACTTTCACAGCCGAACAAAGGCCCTTCCATCGGCATCCCTGGCCATATGAATCTTGATATCATCTGGCCTACGAGGTGTAGAACTCCTCCGCACAAGCAGCTTTGCGAGCAAAGCCATCCGTCACTTGATTCCCTTCTCTACAAACATGTCGCAATTCACAACCAGTCATAAGCTGAAGAGCCTTGCGAATTCTCTTGATCACAGGTCAAAACCGGTGTCTAGAATTCATATTCCCCAACACCAAGCGAACAACCTCCAATTAATCCACATAACAAGCACTCAAAGCCACTCCCATTTGATCCGCAAGCTGCAGCCCAAACTTAAGGGCAATAAGCTCAACTTCAATAATATTTTTCCCCCCAGTGGCACCACTACAAGCCCCGATCCACTCTCCATTTTGCGTCCAGAGAACGGCCCCAAATCCAGACTTGCCTTCACTCAACAACACACACCCATCCGAGTGCAGCACCTTCCCATCCACATCACTCTCAATCCATCTAATAAGCTGCGGTATTTTAGGACCTTTAGCAGCAGCCTGCACCTCCATATTGTTTAGAAGCGCTACAGCCCGATAAACCACCTTATCACGAGCCACGACAACATCCCTGAAGATTCTACCATTGCGGCGACACCAAACTTCCCATAGTAGTGCAATAAACCAAGACCCCCAATGACGCCAAGCCCATTCACACCAAGCCAGACTGTCCGCGGCATTCACCATGTTCAAACTCTAAACCAAATCCAAACCCGCCCTACTCCAAATCTGGTTCGCCAATTTGCAAATGAATATGGCATGTTTCCAATCCTCCTCCTTATCTCCATATATCGAACATAACGGAGACGTGGCAAGCCTGCGGTGATATCGAAGATCATTGGTCGGCAAGGAAAAATTAGTGGCCTGTCCCTCATCCCCTCGCAGCCACTCATAACCAGAACAGACATTATAGACACCCTGGATGTTGCCTCTCCAGTGCAGGACATCAGGTATCCCTTCCTCCACATAACAGGCTGGCGAGCTCAACATATCCAGCTTAACCGTGTCAGACAACCATGAATAAATCATATCCAAACTCCATTGACCATGCACAATCACGTCTTTAATTCTCAGATTAACATCATGGTAATCAACAAAAGGTACAAGTTGAGCTAGACATTGCCCTTTCCACCACGGCATATACCACATCGAGCTCTCCCCATTACCCACCCGAACCCCATAGGCGCCATGGAAGGCCATCCCAACCTTCACCAAACTCTTCCACACCTTTGTACTGCGATAATGATTACTCGGCATCGAACCCGCCTCATAATCATATTTTCCTTTAATAGCCTAGACCATAATTTGTTTGTATCCATTACAAGATCCCACAGTTTTTTTTCCTAGCAACACCAAATACATGTTCCTACACTGTCGGATCCCCAATCCTCCAGCCTTGCGAGACCGGGTCACCTCCTCCCAATTAACCAAATGTAATCCTCGGCCATCTGCTTCTTTCCAAATCCAGCGTCTAATGATCTGATCGATCTGAGAAGTTACACCTTTAGGAAGCAAATGCACTTGCATGACATACACTGGAACTGAAGATAGCACGACTCGCGCAAGGGTTACACGACCGGCCCTATTCAGCAACAATGCCGACCACATGCTAAGTTTAGCCTCAATCTTTCTAATCAACGTATCAAAATGCACAACCTTCATCCTACCATGCACAATAGGAAACCCGAGGTAAGTTCCAATATTATCGCCCACCTTTATCCCCAAATAATGCTCCAACCAGCCACGTTCCAAACTCGTAGCATTGATTGAACAAACTGCGCTAGATTTGGAAGAGTTGGCGAGCAGCCCAGCCCTATAAACAAATCTGTCAAGGACATCAGCCATATTGCGAAAACTATCCTCCACTAATTCCGAACAAAATATGAGATCATCGGCGAACATGAGATGTGAAATTCCAATCCCCCCGACACTCAACCGCAGCGACCTCCATCTCCCCACCTCCACTTCTTCCAGTATTGTACGGGACAATTTCTCCATAACAATAACGAATAGATAAGGTGATAACGGATCCCCCTGCCGCAGGCCTCGCTCCGATTTAATATTACCTATGGGAGAACCGTTCCATAGGATAGAAAAGTTGGAGGCAGTAACACAAGCCATTATCACCTCCCTACAACCATCAGGGATTTCTAACTCGATGAGGCACTCTTCCAAGAAACTCCAGCTCACCGTGTCGTAGGCCTTGGCGAGGTCAATTTTAATAACCGCCGATTTACCCATTGAGCGATGACTATCCAGAGACGAGATAACTTCTTGCAGTAGGACGCCATTATCCGATGTACCATGACCTGATAGAAACGCCGACTGATACGGACCGATCACATCACTTAATATGGGCTTAAATCTTCGGACCAAAGTTTTAGTAATAACTTTGGACAACACATTGCAAAGAGTAAGCGGTCGATATTGCTTCAAACTTCGTGGGATCTCCACCTTCGGCAACAGACATAGATATGCATGAGCCAAACCCGGGGGGAGTTTACGAGTTCTCATACATTTTTGAACAAGCTTGATAACTGATTCCTGAAGCACATCCTAATATTTTTTTGAAAAACGCCGCCGGAAACCCATCCGGACCCGGTGCCGCTAAAGGTCTAATAGACTGCATGGCCGACTCAACCTCTTGACTACCCACCTCCGACTCCAACATAGCCTTTTGAGCTTCCATCAATGGCTGTAACCTCGGTAGTGGATCCCCTCTCGGCCCAGCCTGATTAGCGCTGAACATATCAGTATAATACTCCTCCGCATGTTTCTTAAGGCGTTCTAAATCCTCGGTCCACTCCCCATCTTGGATCTCAAGCCCAAAAATTTTATTCCGCTTCTTGCGGACTTTCGTGATTGCATGGAAATATTTGGTGTTGCGATCCCCGACTCGGATCCAACACTCACGAGCCTTTTGCTTCCACATCATCTCTTCCTGCAAAAACACCTCAGCCATCTCTTTCCTAAGCTCACCATCCAACCGCCAGAGCCATCTCTTTTTTCCACACCCAAAATACGATTCTTGAGTTTACGCTTACGCTCCCTAATATTCCCAAAAATCTATTTATTGAACACCACAAAACGATCCTTAACCCCTTCCAAGGTTTGAAAAATGTCACCATCTCCCTGTGCCACCCCTTCTATCTAGGGGTGAAAGTGGGGCGGATAATATCCGCCCGATCCGACGCCGTATTCGAATCCGAATTCGAATTTTTATATCCTGTGGATACGGGACATGATATGGGATTGTAAATATCCGCCGGTATCCGAAAAATCCAAATATAATGCGGATATTATCCGTATTTTCTATCCGAATACCCGATAATTTATATATATTTTTATATATAATACAATATATTATATTAACTATAAAATAAATAAGTAATACTATATGTATAAATATAATAAAAATTGTGAAAGCCATATGTAATTTATTAAATCAAATCATATCAATCAACTCGACTACATCATTAGGTTCTTTGCATCAAAACTGTAGTATGTAACATCTTGTAGTGATGTTATTTAGATGTTTCGAACGAAATAACTAATGATCTTGGAAAATTTAAAAATTTAGTTTAGCTTACATAGTAGTATATTCCGATTTCACTTAAAAAATTATAAAAAAATTTAATTTTAGTAATTATAAGATTATCCGTGTTAAAATCCGAATCCGTCTCGTATCCATTTCCCGAAATATTCAAATTCGTATTTGTATCCGGCCTATTCGTATCCGATTCCATATTCGACAAAAAAAAAAAATACGGGATAGGATACGTGATGAGTACTATCCGCCCGTATCCGTCCCGTTTTCACCCGTACTTCTATCACAATGTCCTTATACAACTTATGATCTTGCCACATCCTCTCCCATCGGAACGACCACTCGCTACGCCTCATACTCATCTCACCACACACCATCTTTAGTGGGCAATGGTCAGACCCTAGCCTAGGCAAATGAATCAACCGCCCTTCCGGAAATAAATTTTCCCAAGCCAAGTTGATCATACCTCTATCCAATCGCTTACTTATCCGCCATCCCGCCCCAGCGATACGGGTCCAAGTATGCTCAGGCCCAACCACATTCATATTAATCAATTGACAGCTATCAAACACTCCACGGAGCTCCTCCGCCCATTCAGGGATATATACTCCTCCATGGACTTCTTCCTCACCCGCAATTTCATTCCAATCGCCCAACACCACCCAAGGCTCCTCAACCAATGCTGCAACCGTCTGAAGAGAGGACCAATTCACCCTCCGCCTATAGTAGTTTGGGTCCGCATACAATGTTGTAAATACCCAGCTCCTCAATCCTCTCACCAACTGCAGTGTGAGCATTTTATGTCTGTTGTCTAAAATATCGATCGTGCAATTCAAACCACGAGCTTGAAGCACCCATACCCCCCCTCCCATACCAATAGCCTCTTGACTGATCACTAACACATAACCAAGTCAAATAAAGAAATCCCTCACCCGCTCATATTGTCCACGGGGCTCTAAAAAACATATTATATCCAGCCGTTGTTCTTGCACCAAATCATTCATCCATCTTTGCGCCGTACGGCTCATCAATCCACACACATTCCAACTAATAATGGGAAATTCTTTAAATTTCATAATAATAATGATAAAGAAGACGTACCCATCCCTACTGAGATCCTCCATTATGTGAACCTCCATTATCCGCATCGGCCCAACTCTCACTTCCCCTAGATTCCATCTCATCCCCCTCATGAATTAAATCGTCGGATAAATTATGGAGAAGCATGAATTGATTAACCCCGTCCACTTGCCTGCTCGACCTGTTCGACGGCTCCCCCACCTCCGTCATCCGTCGTCTATACTCTAGACGTTGCCTTTTGACCCCATGTAAGTGAGCTTGCCCTCTGTCCATGCTGCGCACATATGGCACCACCGCCAATTCATCACCTTTTATAGCCTGCAACGTCACAGTAGGTGAGTCCACCACTACCTCTTTTCCCTTAACCCCCCGTCCACCACCTTAACTTCCTCATGCAACGCTGCTGCCCCCTTATCCTCCTTAGATAACACGGCCACCGGCTCCTCCTCCTTTTTTGGCCACTGCTGTCGAGGCCTACGGTTACCCTTCCGGACCACCTTGAGCCACTCCCCGAATACAGGCTCCTGACCATGCTCCTCAGCATCATGCGTGTCATGATCCCCGTGAACCTCATCACAAGACGGGCGTTCAACGGCCTCATCCTGGGTGGCAACCTCGGTCTCCCTCTCCCCCGGCTTGTTCGGCACTTGAGTGCAATCCCTATCAAAGTGGCCATATCGACCACATTTAGTACATAGTAAGTGCAGCCCTTCATACGAGATTGAGATCCACTCATCATTCACCATAAGCTTTCCCGTAACGGGTTTCGTCAGATCAAGAGCAACACATACTCTAGCGAATCGTCCTTTAGATGAGTCACGTGTGCTATTATCAAATTTGACAACATCACCAATCCCAGAGGCCACCGCCCACAGAATGTCCTCGCGAAACCTATCCATTGATAGCCCATTCATTATAGCCCACAACAGAGTTTTGTTAACATGAGTCGTACAAGGATTGAAACTTCTTGACCAAGGCATGACCGCGAGATAATGATCAAATATCATCCAGGGACCTCCATTCACCACGGTTTCACGGTCCGATAAAAGGTCAAACCGAACCACATAACAACCATCTCTAACGTCAATGAGTGTCATAGTCCCTTCGATCTTCCACATACGTTTAAGGCGATCATGCAACGCCATGTGGCCGACGTCCGTACACAACGGCTTAATTACTAGCGCGTCCTCCCACTCTTTGCTTGCTTCCACTTCAACAGACTCGGCAATGGTAAACCTCGGAATCGATTGATTCGGGCCAACGTAGGTCTTGGTAATTAAACCCTTCGCGAGGAGGTCTCGACGAACTTGGACTGGATTGGTGTGCTGTTGCGCACCCTTCAAAATATCAGCAAAGGACTGAGGAACGCCCCCAAGGTCATGAGGATCCTGCGCCGCCGCTCCGGTTGGCGATCCGGCAGTAGACGGATGAGCGGAATACCTAGGCGGCGAGACGGAAACCCTAGACATCAAGAGATGAGATCTAAGGTCTTGGATTTCGTTCGAACGGCCTCCGGAACCTCCGAGCAAGTCCAATTCTCTTCGTCTCCTTCTAACTGTGGTGTCTGTCGAAATCTGCCCAAGGTGTCTTCTTCTCCATCGAATTTGTCCTCAAACGCTCCCGAACTAGGGTTTTTTTAAATTATTTTAATAACGAACATATTAAATTTTATATAAATAACTTTTTTTAAATGATCCAGGCTATTTATACTCCACTTTTTACTAACATCACCCCATTTTAAATACAAAATTACTTGCCTACCCTCATTAAAAAAAAAAAAAAAAAAACTCACCTTCTCCAATATACGGAGTACTACATAATACTCCCTCCGTCCCACTCCAAGTGTCTTGTTACTGTTGGGCACGGGAATTAAGGTAGAGTTGGTTTGTGAGTATATGATGGGGTCCACATAGTTGTTGGAGGGGAAAATTATTTCTATTTATAGAAAGAAGACATTTGTAATGGGACATCCAAAAATAGTAAGTAGGACATTTGGAATGGGACGAAGGGACGAAGGGAGTACTACTTCATACACCCCCTCACCCTGCATCCCAATCCCAAACCTCTCTCCAGTGTATTATCGCAATTCGCAAGCATCTGTGAAGTTAAAAAATGCAGCACAACCGAGCCGTTAAGCAGCCTTCCCACATCTCAAGTCGTTCCCATCGTGTTCAATCTTCTTTTCACAATCGAGCAAGATCTACTCCAAGCAAGAAGCACGACCAACTCATCATCGAATTAAGAGGTTAGAAAAATTTAATGTTCATGGTACAATTTAGGGTTTAATTTACCCATTTATTGTAGATATTAATTTTAGATGTTATGAAGCTCCCATTAGTAGTATATTAGGTCTAGAATTGATTTGTTGATGTTTTGGGTGTACAAATTTTCATTTTGGGTGATGTTTGGAATGCCATAGATGGAATTGGTGTTTGGAAAGAGAGGTGTGTACCGGCAATTTGTGCCGTGCAGCAAGAAAGGTGCACGACAATTTGTGCCGTGCACCGGGGTAGCCGTGCGCTGCTGAGCGCCGCACGCAACTGTGACCGTGCGGCTATGTCTGCCGTATGGTCTTCACCCTGTTCGACAATGATTGCCGAACAGGTCTATATCCCATATTTTTCTTTTATTTTAAATCTCTCTAATCATTTTTGCATGTTTATCCCATGAATTGTGCCTGTTGCACACCAGTAGTGAGTTCTTCGAACAGTCTTGTGTTTGTTGTTTATTAATTTTTTTTTTCATCTGTTTCTTGTTTTTGCCTGTGATTTCTGTAAAGCCACTTTTATGGTCATGGCACTAACATTGTATATATGCGGAATACCAGGGAAACTAAATTTCCCCATGCTGTTTGGATGTTGGTGTGCTCTGATGGCTCATCTTTTAAAATTTATTTTGTTGATGTTGATAACCTATGGCTTGAACCTACATCTTGAGAGGTATATCCTTCTTTCTATCTATTATGATAAAGACCTGGAACTGTAAATAATGAAATACATCATAACCATGATTATTTCAACATAGGAAGTAGAAGTCTGAAAGTGAATTTGAATCATATTTAACTTCTAACGTGTTGTTTGCAATTGTTGTAACAGTAGCGTGAGTGTATACAGAATATATGTAAGCATATTAACTATCTACTTTCTGTCTTTATTCATGATATGTCATGAATTTAAACTTTTAAGAATTTTCTGATCTTGGAAAGATAGGAAAGGTGGAATATATTATATACTCCAACAAGTTCGGTTTATTTTATGTTATATTATTTGTGAGTTGATTTTGATTATCTTCCTGACCTCATTCAGCATAAATTGGTCATGGTAAATCATCGGAGTAGTGGGGAGAGTGGTGAGGAACTGTGATTATATGGCTTTATTTATTTATTTATTTATTTACATTTTCTATCTGGTTGCACCGGAAACTAAAAAGCATTGTTGGAATTTTATTCACTTTAGAATGTCTTTATTTGATATAAGGATAATTTTCCCCTTACTTTTCTTCTGTGCAGAAGAAGTGGTGCAAAAGCAGATGATCATTGGTTGGATGAAATCCTTAAATCTGTTGAATGCACATCTATAGTTCATAAACAATTGGTTGGTTGGTGGAAGGTAATCCCAATCAAGCATTATATGACTAAATAATAAACATAATTTATAATGCTTTTAGGGCCTTATATCTGATTTTTACCTTCATGAAAAGTGGAGATAACTGGAGCGTGGGACAACACCAGCTGAAACATTGGTTGTAGAGGAGATGGAGAGCATTTTGGCTTTACCACCAAGCATATGGCTGGGCGGTGGATGGACGCTGAATTGGTGCTCTAGTATTCTCCGTGATGTAGCAACGTTGAGTCCACAGGGAGGAGTCACTCATGTCGAGAACAATGTCCACTTGTTATTTAAATTCAATTGAGTACAACTTTCATTGGAAATAGTTCATTATGAGAACAATGAATTTTGTTGAATACTTTGCATCTTTTCTGGAAACAAACACTTGTGCCTTCTTTTTGCAAACATAGTACTTTTTTACATTGTTCAACAGTCTGAATGGAAAATATCTAAGAAAGTATCCATCACATAAACACATTTCCAAAGTAGGAGTATATCATACTCAAGAGAAGACCAATAATAAAGGAAGCAAAAAAATTTGCTTCCAAGAGAGACGTTACATTAAATCTAGAAAAAATCATAAAACTATTTAATCATGAAGAACACCCCATCAATGCCATCACGAAGAAGCAGGCAACAACGAGTGGCGGAATCATAGGCCATTGTAAACAACTCTTGGAAAACCAATATGAATGATAGAAATCCTGCAACCACCAAGTTAAAAGATAATCATAATTCACTGTAATGTCATAAATAAAAGTCAGAAACATGGAGCTTGTCACTAAGCATAGATAAAAGCATAAACCAACCAAACCCATTCTTGTACCTTTTATTAGTGCTAAAAGAGCACCTCCTATACAGAGATAATTTCATGTAATAACCTGTTTTAAAATTGATTTACAGATCAGAAAACATGTTGCATTCCTGCATTGAGCTAGTTGTTTGTGAAAATAATGTCAGAAGATTTCAGAATTTCTGCAAGTAAAAGTTGTCAACTTGGGATATCTTGGAGGCAAGAAGGTTCAGATGTGTTAGGTGCATCCATCATCTTAGACTTGTAGAATTCAGAAGTTGATCAGGGCTCGGAATGGCTGCAGACTGTGTAAAAGACTCCCGGATAGAGAAGGGCCTTCGCAACAACGTTGGGGACATTTCCACTTGCAACTGATTGGCATACCATTATATCTATTAGCGTTTCACAAGTACCAATTCTACATGGAAATCTGAAAAAAGAATGAACAAATGTAGTAAACTGGAATCTAACCGTGAATAAGTCATGCTCAAAGATTCTCAATAAGCTAATGGCGGATTCAAGGAACTATATGGAAGAGAAGTTCTCCCAGTGAAGCACATTTATATTGTTAAGACTTAAGATTGGTATAACTCATCAACTATGACTAGAGAATCATGATACTTAAATATTCATCGTTCATTTTCATGAGCAGTAGCCACAATAATAATGATCTAAACTCGAAGGATTCGGAATGAGTTTAAAAATACTTCCAGCTGTAACTTCACTGGTACCATTCAGCTCATGTTTTGTTTTGTTCTGGCACAACTTAAGCTCACAAACCTTTCAACCCCATAGATTTTATATGTGCTACATTCCTGTGGAACTCAATTTGAATTAATTAATTTATATTTCTTGTCTCTCCATTTGATCTGTAGCTCGACGCATTGAAAGGTGAAGAGTGGGAAATCAACTTTACATAACATCAGGGATTGAAATGCACCAAGGAGAAAAATGATACCATTTTCTGGTAATACTGAGCCATTTAAAAGTAACCAATTCAGGGAGAACCCGTTTGGCAGGCATGACCGTTCAGCGTAAGCCGAGTTCGGCATCCGACGCCGCACGACAGAAAGTGCGCACGACGCCTATGGCCGCACACTAGCTAGGGCGTTCGGCACCCGACACTGCTCAGTCTCTTCGGCGTTCGGCAACCGGCGCCGTGCATCCCCCTTCGTGTTCGGCAACCGAGGCCGAACAACACCAAGCGTGTTCACCGCACCAGGGCCGAACGGCATCTTCCCCGACCCTAAAAAAAAGCCAAACACTCATCACAATCTGGTAGGGTATGCGGAATTGGGTAATGGGAGAAATGATAACAAGGGACAAAAGGAAATATAGACAGATAAATGTTTCTTACCAGCTGGGCTCTATCCATGGTCATGGTCCGTGCGATGTTCTTGTTTGTCGTGGTGGTCTTCTCCAACTAGCGGGGTTCTTCAAATTTGATCATGGGGAGGGGTTTTCTCTAAAGGGATTGATGGGGTTAGGGTAGAAGGATGAAATACGTTTTTGGAAAATGTTAGGATTTTAGAATTGGGGTGTATGCAGGAATATGCATTTTGTTTTTTCCTCAATGGTTTTGCAGCATTAGGGGCATTATGGGTAGTGGAAAATTGAGGCGGGGTGATGTTAGTAAAGGGGTGAGTGTAAATAACCCGGGTCTTTTTAAATACAGTAGATTTTTTCGGGGTTAAATACAGTAGATTTTAGTATAAAATTAAGTGCTTAAATGAACGCTTTTATGCTTTTGCGTTGTGCACGCTGAAATTTGTTCCTTTCCGATACCTGCGCCGAAAGTTGCCCTCACCTCCCCTTCTCGGTTTCTTTTCCCATACGATCGTACATACCAGATCTACGATACATTTCTCGGACCCGCTCTTCTTTGACTCCGAAGCTTTACTCATACCTTCTGGTTAATTTTTCGGTAGATAATTCATTTTTGTTTTGGTATGAATTGAATTGGCCTTGATGTTTGAAAGAAAGAATGCTTGTGGTCATCGTTTGTTGTTCTTGAGAGCAGTTTTTTGTTTCTAGATTCTTTCTTTCAAGTTTCAAGGGTTTATGGAAACAAAATGACTTGATATTTTGCCTTTTCATGATTGATTTCTCAAGGGTGGAGCCATCTTTGAAAATGCTTCTTTTGGGCTTGAATTTCAAATAAGATGAAGCATGAGTTAATGGTTTCAGGTTTAGAGATGGACGGGATAGTAGTTCGGAGAGTGATTCCTTCTGATAATAGTTGCCTTTTCAATGCAGTTGGGTAAGTTTGAATGTCGGAATACTTATATTGCCTAAAGGATATTAATCTTTTCCTCTGGAAAGAGTGGTTTGCACTGTATTCTGACTGTGTCCGGAAATTGTGTGTACAGTTACGTCATGGATCATGATAAAAACAAGGCTTCTGAGCTGAGACAGGTTATGCATTGAACTATATTACTATTAAATTTGCAAAGGCAAATGTAACCTATATTAAAATACCAATTGTTAGCCTTACATCCGCAGAAACTTTGAAACTTTCTTCTGATAAGTCATTGGCTTGAGTTACAATTCATGTAAAAATAGAGGATTCAAATTAATCTTACATAGATTCCTCTTCTTTCACCCTTTTTTTTGCCCAACTAACCATTCAAGTTTAAACTTCCTGTTCTCAATTTGTTTTAATTTTTATATAAGAATTGACCTTATACTGTGATGGTTGTTTATGGGATAACACAGAAGAAATGCTCATTGAGATGCAATCTTCTCTATTGAAGTTTTATATATAAACCTGATGCATTAATTTTATGCTAGGGAGCTATAGTTAGGATTTGAGAATGGATTAATAATCCCTAACATCACAAATTTATAATACTAATTAAAGAATGGTGAAAAATGTATGAATATATCTTGATATTGGTTAGAGTCTGGAAATTGCCATTCCTGTGTGGCTAATATATTAGTGGATTGGCTATTTCACATAATGTTATTACGGACATGGTGTCTTGTTAAGTAAAGTCAAATTATAGTATTTCACGTTATATCATACTTCCTCCGTTCCTAAATTATTGACACATTGGGTATTTTGTTACTGTTCATTGAGTAACTTTGATTCGACGTTTTAATACATTTATATAAGATAAAATATAGTCAAGTGGGATGTTGTTAGATTCGTCTAATCGCATATATTTAGAATATCAAATTTTCATAATTTTTAATTGTATGCAATTTGAGTTATTACGGATTAAAAATGTGTATTGGATTGCGTGAAATGTGGGTCCGTGGCAAATATTAAGGAACAAAGGAAGTATATGAAAACATTCTAAATAAAATTTCAAACTTTATTTTTCCACATTTTCTTGCCTTATACTTTCACATGATGCTTTCTGTTTTTCTAATCGGTCAAGGTTATAGCTGCAACTGTTGCCAGCGATCCAGAGAAGTATTCAGAAGCGTTTCTTGAAAAAACTAATGAGGAGTACTGCACGTGGATTCTTAACCCAGATAAATGGGGAGGTGAGTATCTACTTTGCTGGTTATAATCCCAGTCCTCATATAGGCGAAGATTGGATTCTAGTATTCTTCTATATGTGTGTGATACATGCATGAACAGAAATGATATAACATGTGTATATATTTATATACATTTCTCATGATGGAAGACTTTGAATGGCCAAAATACCTCCATTCAGATCGAGGCAACTCCCATCCTCAGAAAATAAATTGCATCCCCTAGATACTTTATAATGAACTCTGTAGCCAATGCATTTTTAATGTGAGGAATGCCTGCAGTGTTTGCTCCCACGACAAGAATTTCCACACTAGTAATATAAGCAGAGTAGGACCAGCACCCTTGAGGAACAAGCATGATTATGTTCAACTTGGACAGAACCATAAGCCACAAGAAAAGTATTTAAAGCTAAGTTCCATTGTTGGACAGTCACAGGAGCTTGCTTTTAAACCATAGGGGACCTTTCTAATTTTCATACTTGACCTACCTAAGCACTTCAACATGGAGGAAACATTGTATTACCTCATCCATATTTCCTTGCAAAATGCATACTCTTTCATCCATTTGACATAAATTCCTGCTCGTGTTAGTTGCTAATGCAATAACTCACCTTACACTCACTGCTTTTGCGACTGGTGCAATAGATTCAGTATAGCCTTGAACATTTTTAAATTTTCCATCTGCATTCCATCTGATCCTATACACCCATTTGCAGGCAATAGGATGCTTTCTTCTGGGTAAAAATACCGAATCCCTAGTATTGTTTTGTTGTAAAGCCAAAACTCCTTATTCATGTCTGATATCCAAGCTTTTCAATAAGAGGCCTCGTCAAAGTAAAGTACAATCAGTACACCCAAAAATCTTTTAACCTTGAAGGAGGGTCTCGTTCTCAGAGGCCTAAATAGAGCAAACCTAGGATCATTTTGAGCAGATGTAGTTTGAAGACCCCTCAGATTGTTGAGTTACAGGATTGAGCAAATAGTAGATAGATAAACCACACCAGCAATAGAAGTTCAGGGTACTTGACTTAATTGTACAATGGAAATTGGCATGTCAAAAAGCAGAAATATTGGAATGAGAAGAAAATATATTTTCTTGAAAAATCGCATACCTGCACTTTCATCTCAGCGTCTCACTCCAGTACTCTGAAGCCCTATGAACTGAGCTTGTAACCCAAGAAAACAGATTTATGCTTTCTATGATCTAACTCTTCCTTATGGAACCTGAGATCAGCAACATAACACTGACACCTAAAGATGTAAAGATTAGAATACGTGAGTTGTCTACAATAAAGCTTTTTGATTAAATTTTTCTGTAATATAACGATTACCTTTTGTGAGAAACACAAGGATCATAGGACTTTGGAATTTACCAAAGTGTTGTTCTAGTTCAACCTATGGGCCTTGAATAGTAATGGTGTAGCAATGCTCGAACAAGCTCTTTCAAGATGGAATTTTCAATCCATGATTCTTGAGTATACCAAGCAATCTCCTTTCTTCAAGCTGGATCTGTCTTAATCTGGTTCAACAAATGATCTGTTAATGTAACTAGTCTGTTGCAAATTGCAATTGAGAGCCCCTCTGTATAGCCTTTTTCCATGTGATTCAGTTCGATCCATCAAGAGATGTTCCCTTTTATTTAATTCATGTACCTCGTTAGGCTGTAAAAGGTCAAGCAGTTTCAGATTATCTGCTAGAACATTCATTATCTTTAAGAGGAAATGGACCTGAGGACTTGAAATTCATGTCAACCTCCCCATGGGATCTTCACTTTGATGGTTATTGCACAACCAACAGCTCTGGAGCTGGGGTATGCCTTTTGGATTGTACCCCAGACAAATAATTGGGCAAAATATGAGGCCTTGCTGCCTTGATCATGGGCTGGAAAGTGGAAACACTCATAGAAAGGAATGTACAGTCAGACTCTCAACTAGTGTTTAATCAGTTTGTTGGGACCTTTTCTTCCAAAAGTCCAAAAGGTAAGAGATTTGTTGTTTCAGATAGACAATGTAATAATTTAATATTTTCTCTGAGCACATAACATAGATTCCAACACAGCACAACATGCTTCCTTTTTTCGAACTGTCTTTGGTTGGAGTTTTCTTATGTGCCCATACATGGGCTAAAACACCTACTTTGGAAGGTAGCAATCTACCTGACTGGCTAGCCAATACAAGAAGATATTTCTGGACCCGGGGCTACCCGCCAATGCTAAGATAAAAATGAAGGTTTTATATTATTGTACAAGTGAACAATATGACAGGGGATAATTTGTACACGTGTCTTGGTCCCATTGAGGCAAATTTAGTAATAGCCGAAATCTATGAAGCCATTTGTGGGCCCATTGGTTTGGTCTTAATATGGACATGTTAGTGCATTTGGCTAATGGCTTTGCATATCTATTGTTTTCGTGTTGGTTATTGATGTTTCTATTATACATGAACTAATCCAGCGTTTGATCCCAGAGGATTTCCTACCTATCAAGATCTGTAGTCAGCGCTTGTATTTTTGAATTGCTATTCTTTTTAGTGAAGTTTCTTTTAAAGTAAAAATCATGCTGCCATCTAGATGCAGAAATTCCTAAATCAATTGAGCCAAATTGCTCCATTTATAAAATTATGCAGCTTGTGGTTGAAATGTTAAGCTGACACAGGGACTTTGGCACACCTACATGTTATGCAAGTGAGTGAAGTTGCCTGTCTAGCCACTCGTTTCTTTTGTATCCCTGATGGGCTCTTTACACATATGATATAATTGTTGCTCTGTTGCTTGTGATATAGTATGGTGAACAAGTGAGGTATGACAGTGAACCAGCCCAACTAGGCCAAATACGATATTCACCCCTTTTTAGGGCTTTGGCAAAATGGGGTATAGGATATACTGGTTAGACATTTTTATACTTTTATAAGCATTTACATTTTACAACTCCTAATGGTGATTTTTTTTATAAAATATTTACATATAAAATTTTAGTAATCTGTGAAAAGAACAAATTGCTTTTAAATAGTTTATATATTATGAACTCTTTCTTTCCAAATAGAAAATTTTCTAAGGCAAAAGTTGTGAGTAAAAAAATTTACAACGAAACTAGTGTTGGACATTGAAAGTAACTGATTGTACCAGATGCTGATGATTGGTTTCTTTCAAGCCATGTGGTGCTGAAGAACTTCCTGGATGCCCTGGCGATGCCTTAATAACGGTGTTTCTAGGATGCTGCCTGCATAAATTCATATATACTCAACTTCGTTCTCAGTTTTCATTCACCACGTGTTTGAATTTGTCAACTACCTAAAGTCACACATTTTTGTCTTCCTGTAGGATACTTAATTATTGCAGTAGAATCAATAATATGTATATAGATTTGCTAATCTTGATGGCTAAATTTTTGCTGTCTCAAGGTGCCATTGAACTTGCCATACTGGCTGATTATTATGGTCGTGAGATTGCTGCGTATGATATACAAACCACAAGATGTGATCTGTATGGTCAGGTTATACGATGCTCCTATTCTCAGTTGTCTCATTGCCAGTTTCTTGGTTTTGACTTGTTACTCTCTGTAGGGAAAGAACCATGCAGAAAGGGTGATGCTAATATATGATGGGCTCCACTACGATGCTCTGGCTGTATGTTTCATGTTCTCAACCTCTCCATTTTTGTGTATGCATGCCATTGTGTTATCAGAAAGAAAGAAATGAGAATATTCATCAAACCAAATATACCTTTTTATCATAGTTTAGAAAGTTACTTATTTCAGAGAATTAATTACGTCATAAACTTGTTTTACTTCAAACCCTCAGTGCTAATAAGATACATTTATAATTTTCTTTTAATCACTAATATGAAGTGCGAAAAACTAAAATTATATGCTAAGTTTATTTCGTTTCTTATATTTAGACATTGAATATATACAGATCAAAATTCCTTATAAATGACCAGCTTAGGGTGATAGGGAGTTGTGTATTTATTCTTAATTCTTTGAAATCGTTCACTAATATGCTGGCATTGTTCTTAATAACACTATGCCCCTAAACCCTATATTACTTATATATAAATGGGTTCTGGTGTGGATATGAACACCATCTTCCACTTTGATACCAAGTTAAATGATACAATTTCTAAAAGTAAATGTTGATCTGGACATCCATCCTTTTCTTATTTAATTCCTTAAAACTGTTCGTATGCCTGGGCATGTATCAAATTCATGCATTAATGTTATTCACTCAGTTTGCATCACATGGGCTGCATTTTGAGCCATTATGATTGATTTAGGTATGGCAGTCTTGTGCTGTACATCTGAGAGACCCCAGTGGGATTTGAAATTCTACATTTTTAAGTGGTATCATTATAAAACTATTTGCTCACCTGCCAGATTGAGATCAGCATCTTGAACCCTAAGTTCCTAATGCAATAAGGGAGCATACAATATATTGCCGGCATGTGTTTACATTGTTGTGAAAACAAGAGTTAATAACACCCCCTTATTGTCTTGGGAATGAATCCATAATACTTGTGCATATTCGATAACCGATACAAATAAGAAGTGTACCTTGAAACAGATGTCACCCTTTGAAGGAGCTCCTGAAGAATTTGATCAGACTGTATTTTCTACTAAGGACCAAAGTGTTGGGCTTGTTGAACAGCTCGCCCTTAATCTAGTTAAAGATCAGCAAAGGTAAACATGCTATATTTGTTACTCTGCTTACGTCACTTTCCCCTTTATCTTGATTCTGATGTTTGTTTCATCTTCTATGATCATATTTCTGTACTCTAAATATTGTTTTGCTCAACTATAGGAAGCGGAGTTATACAGACACTGCCAACTTCACTCTTCGATGCGGTGTCTGCCAAATTGGTGTCATTGGACAGAAGGTTTATGCTTAAGCTTTTTTGATATAGAAGAAGTATTTCTTTATTTTCCAATGAGAATCATCACCTGTACTCTGCCCGACTCCAATCGTGCAGGAAGCAGTGGAGCACGCACAAGCTACAGGCCATGTAAACTTTCAGGAATATAACTAATGAAGTGGAGTGGAACGTTAAACCTGACAAATGCATCAGGCTTGGAATTTATAGACACACACCAAATCGAATTGATCTGTTGTTTGTATTTATATTTGTTGCTTTGGAGTTGGGCCAATTGGTCTGAAACTATTGGTACAATTGGGAATTTGGCTGTGTTTTGGAACAAGTTGCCTTTGGTTGAGATTGTCTACGCCGCCGCCAGCTTGTCTGCGGTGTTTGTTGTAACATTGGTAAAATCTTTAGAAACAACTCAGACGTGGTTGTGGCCACAGTTCTGGTTCAAAGAAGGATGAACCAGGTTCGGAGGCGCGAGGCCATTGGCTTTCACTATAACACAGTTTCTGTTTTATTAGCTCAGCGCTACTAAATAATTAGAAATTCTAATTAAAATATTAAAAATGTTGTTATAAATCTTTAAAAAATCAAAATTAAATTAAAAAAGAGTGTTATTTTATTTTTTATTCTTGGGAAAGGGGAGGTACAACTGTACATGAGGGAAAAACCCAATTTTGAGAGCTGCAAAAGCTTTTTTTTTTTTTTTTGCTGCACAATTATGAAATGGGTGGACCGGTGGGAACTTATGCTATACAAAAATGTTAAAATGAGGAATTGAACCCCTGACTAGAAAGTTGAAAGTTAAGGAATTTAGGGCACGTTTGGAACACTGTATTGTACTATTATTTAATGTGAGAGTATTGTATTATAATGTATTGTATTAAATTAATATTATATATAGTATTTGATGTTGTATTACATCATGATGTATTATATTTTAAACAATTAAATTAAAAAACTAGTTTTCTATTTTATGAATAAATAATAAATAATATATTAAAAATAATATTATTTTAAAAATAATTAAATCTTCCTAGCCTATCATGGCTGTTATTTAAAAAAAATAATTAATATATTAATAACTAATATTTTAAAAATAATAATTAAATAATTAATATATTAAAAATAATATATTTAATATTTGTGAGATGAATAAGGAAAAAAAGAATGAATAAAAATTAATATACCATAAACCCACCCTTCCATCATGTATTAAATAATACATCAAACCCCTCATTAAAATAATACCTATAGGGCATGTTTGGTACCATGTATCAGGGTGTATTAAGATGTATAGTACTATTATTATGTATAAAAATAATGCTAGATAGTATTTGACAAGTTTTAGAATTGCATAAGTATTATTTTAATGAGTGATCGGGTGTATAACTTAATACATGGTGGAGATGCATGTTTATTTTAATGAGTGATTTGTTTTGTTGTTTATAATTTTTATTTGGTATTTATTTTGTCATAAATATTATAATAGATAAATTAATTTATTATAAATATGATAATATTAAAATAATAAATATTATAATATTATTAAATATCTTAAATATTATAATATTAAAATAATTATTCTAATATGTTATTATATTTATTAATTTATTAAGTATATATCTACATGAAATTGTTTATTCAATTACTTAAAAAATAATATAATAATCACACAATACTACATCGATATATATTATTTATATATTTATTATTTAAAATATTAAATTTAAGAAATTATTTTTAATAGAAATTAATTTTAATAGAAAAGTAGTAAATTAAAATCTGTATAACATCAATACAAAAATATTGTATAATTATAATACTGTACACTACAAAACACTGTATAACATTAATTTAATAAAGTATTAATATAATACTCCCTCCGTTCCACTTCAGACGTCATGTTTGACTTTTTGGCACTGTTCATTGTTTAACTTTGACTCAATATTATTGCAAGTAAATATTTGAAAAAAATAGTCGAGTTCGGTCTTGTTAGATTCGTCTAATCGTGTAGTTTTAGAATATATATTTCACATAATTTTTACTTATATATATTTTGAGATATCATTGATTTAAAACGTGCATTGGATTGTGTGCAGAAATCAAACAAGACATCTTAAATTGGACGGAGGGAGTACAACATAATATTATACACCTGCATTAAATAATACAATACACCCTAATACAATACAGTGTTCCAAACATGCCCATACATCTCTTGAAAAATATCAAACATAGGATATCATTATTTTAGTGCATAATATTAATACTATACGGCCTAATACACCGTACCAAACGTACCCTTATTATTTGGCATGTCTTAATCCCATGCAAAAAAGAGAAAAAACTACTCGAGACATGATGCCTAAGGATAATAATCCAAAATGTCCCATATGTAGTAATAATTGTTAATTTCATTTTTTAATTTTACAAATGATCAAAATAGTCATATAACTTTCGGCTATGAAAAAACAAAAAATTGTCCTATAACTTTTCTACTATTGACCAATTTCATCTAGAAATATACATTGTTTCATTCTTTATCTTTTTGCAATTGTGCCATAAACTTTTGTTTTTCATTGTTCAATCCTCTGATTTTATTAATTTTTGCCAGATTAGTCATAATCCACTATAATACTATAAATTAAGTCGCATGGCTTAATTAACAAAGTTGTGAGGCCACATAAGAGCCACGTTCATTAGTTCCACCGACACATGGAAAACTAGTCTGACCGATATACTCAATGTGCCTCGAATAGTTTGAACTGACACCATGTGCCCAGGAGTGCTAAGGCTAAATAATTTCACAAGTCTTCTTCATTGCAAATGCACAGACACATTCTTTCGTGTTTTTGGGTGCTTTCATTCCTTCGAACACACGAGGCACATACCTTTTTATAATTTTCTAGAGTTAAGGCGCACGAGTGCGCTTAACCACCAAAATAGGCACACATCTCCATAGTTACCCTTGAGGCATATACTTTTAATTTGACTCTTCCAGAGTTTCTGCTAAGGCGCAGAAGGCATTCGGTTGTGCCCAAACTCCAGATGAGGCGCCTCTCTTCTTGGCCGTGCCCATAATAGGGTATTTATCTCTCTCTTTTTTTTTTTTTTCTTTTAATCTTCATCCCGAACATCAATTTTCTTGGCTTGGTTTACTTTCCTTCATTCCCACACATGTAAAACACACACAAATCCTTATTTCCAAGATTCATTATATACTGTATACTCAAGATAAATTATCATTAAACCAATTTTGATTTTTTAAAAAAATGCATTTAAGGCATTTTGAAGCTTATGTGCTTGCCTCCTTGCTATTGGTCAAATGGGCATTTGATAGGCTCTTTTTTGCTCGAAATAATGCTCTCACCACCCCTACATTTGAAAAGGTTGTTCCATCAACCATTGATCATCTACATCAAAAAGAGATAAGTCACAAATATTGGAAGTTGCATGGACTCCATATTCACCCGATAAATCAAGCTTGTAGGCATTGTCATTGGTATTTTCAGGGACTTGAAATGGTCAATCTCCTCTTGGTTGGAGTATGGATCTCCTTTGGGATGGAAACCTTTATTCCTCAAGTGTATCCATACCCGATCACCATGTTGGAAGGTCATATGTATACACCCTTTATTTTTTGAATGATTATAGTTTTTTATGGTGGGTTCCAAGTTCTTCTTTGCTTTAATGTGGATTTGCTTTATCTTGTTAGTTTTATCGCTGAAATTAAGATTACTTTGCTCATTGCAATGCGAATAGGTCAATAGGTGACTGTGGGGTTGTCGCCATAAATAATCTAAAAAAGAGCGGATATGGTATGGTGCGGACGTGCGGACAATGTCGCTAAGAAGTGTTATATCAAGTCACTGAATTGTTGGACTTTTCGCTGAGTTACATAGGGCCATATCGCTGAAATGTGTATGCTCCGTTGCTGAGATGCGTTAAAAATGCATAGAACGATATCGCTGAAATGTATGAAATTGTGTCGCTAAAATGAATACAATCATGTCGCTGAATTGCATATCCCATGTCGCTGAATTTGTATTGGCCATGTCGTTGAATTGTGTATGCTCCGTCGTTGAGATGCGTTTAAAATCGCAATGAACTTCAAATACTCTAACTTCAAAACGTCGCTGAGATGAACATAATAATGTTGCTGAATTGCATAGGCCGCGTTGCTGAATTGCATTGGCTCCGTCGCTAATTTGTGTATGTCATGTCGTTGAATTGTATATCCTATGTAAAATTACGAAACCACCCCAACAAATGATCTTAACCATTGGATGATAACATTGATCAACGGTTGCGGACGGATGTACGCACGTCCGTACGAAATTTCATCCGCACCATAACCATATCCAAAAAAGAGACATATGCCTAGATCTATGAATACTTATATTAATATGTAAACTCAATAAGTGGCAAAGAATTTTCTCAAGCATGCAAATTACTTTTTAATAATGATACTAAAGTTCTATTTACGACCATTGGTTTGAGGATAAGACCTTAAAAACAATAACTTAGTGGCATACTTCCTCCATTTTTTAGGTTGTACTTCCTCCGTTTATTTTATTCTAGCTCCATTACGTACACTTTGATTTAAAATTTTATCATAGTTATTTAAGTTAAAATATAGTCAAGTGAAATCTTGTTAGATTAATCTCGTTTTGTAGTTTTTAAATATCGAACTTTTAAATTTTTTTACTTATAGCGAACTTGAGTTATTAATTATTTAAAATATACATTGAACTGCGTACACTATGGGTCCATAGCAATAATAAAAAATAGAGGAAGTATTTGGTAATACCACTTTTCCACTTAATTTGAATGAATTAGTTAGTTAATCCATTAAGTCTATTTGATAACCAAAATTAAAATAACTAAGGCTATGTTCTCTACACAGTTTTTGAGAGCTTTTTGGGAGCTTTTGGTAATTTTTGTTAAAATTATAGCTCCGTTCTGTACACTAGCTTTTGAGAACTGTAGCTACAATTTGAAACTCTACAAATAGAAGCTACCTAAGGTAGCGTTCAAACAAAGCTAACAAGCTTATTTCTTTCCAATTACAATTTTAACCAAATAACTAACCCACTACCCAATAGTCTATATAAATATTTGTCCTTTTATGTTATTTTATAAATTTTATGATATCTACAACTAGTTGTACCAAATATTTAAATACTCCCTCTGTCCCATTTAACTTGTCTTGTTTCACTTTTGCACACAATCCAATGCACTTTTTCAACTGTTAATATCTCAAAATATGTACAATGAAAAATTTTGCAAAATATATATTATAAAACTACATGATCATACGATTCTAACAAGACCCAACTCGACTATTTTCTCTAAATATATACTTGTGATAAAGTTGACTCAAAGCTGAACAATGAACAGTGTAAAAAAGTCAAACAGGACAAGTGTGGTGGGACGGAGGGAGTATTGTTTGATATAAAAGCTAAAGCTCATAAAAGGTCCCAAAAATTTCAAAAAGCTGCGTGCAGAACGGACCCTATATTCAAATATATTTTTTTTTAAAAAATAAAGTATCAAGTAACACACCTTTAAGTGATTGTTTGGATTTCCTTCTAAAAATATGAAAAATAACGAAGGAAAGCTAAATCTCAAGTTATTTCTCATAAGAAGAGAATTCTCTTTACAAAATGCTTAAAGAAAAAAAAAAGAAAAAAAAGAAAAAAAAATAAAGAAAAACAAGCCCTAAAATGGGGATATTATTGCATTAGCCGTGAAAGGAAAAAAAAAAAAAAAGAAACGAAGAAGTAGGCAAGATGATGAAACTCAAAAGGCCCAATATTTAACGCAGGTGCAATGCAATGCAAATATGAAATCCCGAAAATACCCTGCAAAATTCGACCAAACAAGGGTTTTTGCAAGAAGCCCTCACTCTCATCAAGCCCAGCCGCTCTGCTCTCCCCAGCAATATAACCCTTTTTTCTCTTTCTCATCCTCATTTCCTCTCATTCTCGTTTAGAGAGAGGAAAACCTAATATTTTCTCTCTCTAAAGTTTCCTATCCCTCCCCCCTTATCCCCCCACCTTCTTCATCTTCCTCCATTCTTCTCTACAGGGATTCGAATTTAGATCGTTTCTCTGTTCCCGTCGCCGCACAATTGTTTGTCTGTGCTAGATTGGACTGTGCCGGTATATTGATTTCATTGATTGATTAGCGAGTTATGCAGGCCGATCAGACGGTTTTGAACTTGAGACCAGGTGGTGGCACTCGCGGTGGAACCAGAGTATTCGGCGCGCGCTCGGATTCATCGGCGGCGGCCTCCAATTCTGATCCGCTGCTGCGTCCCCATGGCACCGCTGTTGCTTCCTTCCCTTCCTTCAGGGTTTGTTCTTTTCGCGATACCTTTTTAGATCTAGGGTTTCTCGTGTTTTTATGCCTGTTATAGGAACTGGATTTGATTTCTTTTTGTTTTTCACATGTGACTCTCTACATCGGTGTTTCGATGTGTTGTTGCTCTATTTATCCATCACTCTCGTAGCATAAAATTTATTTGATAATTCCTTTTTATTAATTGAAGATTTGTTCTTATCTTAACTTCCGTGAAATGTTTTCTTGTTTGATTAAATTAACTTGACCGATTTATTCTAGTGCGTGTATTAAAAAATACTCATGAAACTTCCAATTTCCGTGTAATGACTTTCATGTTCACCAGTCTATTTGGTTTGTGATGTAGTTAATTTTGATCGGCATCCTGCAATGATTTTTATGAGATACGTGATCAAGTTGTTTACTTTGAATGCTTCAAGTGTTAATTTTCCTTGTATTTCTTTATATTCAGATGCAACTGGATAAAACTTTGTTATATCTGGGAACTTTTTAGGTCTCATGCTTTTTTATGATGTAACCTCTGCTATAGAATTGTTTAATTGTTTAGTTTGTCCCGTCAAGTACAAGTATTGTTTCAGAAGTAATATGTGGTTTGGGATTTTGATGTCCTAATTCTTGGCTGTGCACATGAGTTGTGTAATTGCTGTAAATATGGACATAAAGCAACATGCATCCTTTAGGTGGGCATGCAGGATGTACTGGTATGCCCATAAAGAAACCTGCAGATAATGTTGTTTTAGTTAATTTTAGTTATTAACTTGTCCATAAATTAAGTCTGTACAGAGTGCAATTTCCATTTTATCTAATTACTAATGGATACTATGATTTGTATTTTGCTCAATAAATTGAAATTTTAATTAGCCATATGCATCCCTCTGTCATGTAATTAGTTCTTCCCCCATTATTCAATGATTAAATGTAACAGCTTTTGTATTTGCAAATTGGTCTTTTACATAGAATTTTAGGGAAATTTGTTTTTCATGTGCTTTTCCCTTCTCCTTTTATTTCATGTTTTTTATTGTATGAGATCTCCGTTGTCCACATGCAATATCTTTCTTGAACATACAAATGCTTTTTATGATCTTAGTCTATGACTACTGACAAGTTTGTGTACACTTTGTTATATCCATAGACTGGAGAATCTCAATTTGAGGGTCGTGAACGGATCCGCTTTACTAGAGACATGCTGCTTCAGCTAAGGGAGGTAAGAATTCATAGTGCTAAGTATGGATGCACATTCAGATTTTCTATCCTTTGATTCTTATTTCTAGCTTTTGTAGCATTGATCGTTTGTTCTTAACAGCAATTGTGATATTTGGCATTGCCTATGCAGATTGAAGAGAATTTTGTTTCTATCTATGCATCATGTGCAGATTTTGTAGTTAAAAATTTTGTTTTCTTACCCATTCCATATTATGAGTGTATTACATTATAAATTCTATATAATTTCATATCCAAATATGTCACATGTTTAATTTCTATTATGACTTGAGCAACTGCTATGAATTCCATATTACTTCTCTTGCTTTTCTTATACTAGTGAATGTATTCAGTTCACCTTTGAAATGTTGCTTGTGCCCAATGATATTAATCTTTTGATTTTCTTCTGTAGTGTTTGAAGAACCATACTAGAGTTTGACATGCCATTAATCTAATACTTCTTTGTTCAGGTGGTGAACACCGTCCCGGATGAGATTCTAAAAGTGAAACAAGAAGTTGGATCTGAACTGTTTGGGACAGATCCAAACTGGGGCCGCGGAGAAAACATTGTAAGTTCTGGTTCATTTAATAATTTAATGACTACTTCCTCTATTTATTAGTCATTACTGTTGCTTTGATTAGTACTCTCAGTTCTTCTTTAAGTGTACCTGTATCTTCTTTTTATTGGCTATCAGTTTCTTGAATATGTAATGCTAGTTTCTTTCTTATATGATTATCAAGTACATCCTTCTCATGACTAACACGATAATGCCCTTTATGAATTCGAAAAACCAATCCAGTCCCAGAGTCGTTATACTGAGCAGGACAACCGTGATTGGCGTACTCGTTCTGCACAAGTACCTCCGGCAGAAGAGAGATCCTGGGATGTGATCAAGGACAGAGATTATGGTACCCGGTTTGACACAAGGCAGCAAGATGCAAACCAATTCAGTAAACAAGATCAGATGAATTCCCAGTTTGCAAGAGCACAAATTTCTTCCAACCAAGGGGTAACTTGTTTTTGTTGATTAGACATTATGTCATCTAAAATATATTTAAAATCTGAAGCAATTAATGTGCACTGGGTGAAACTAACCATGTTCAGAACTAATTATTTATGATGACGACATGATGGTTGCATATCCTAATGCCCTGATTCATGTTTCCAATATATATAAACCTCCAGTGCACTATGGCCTTCTTGTTGTTAACAATTCAAAATATGCAACACAAATACCCTTTGTAGAGCAATCATTAGTTAACTGTCTGTATAACTTGTAGGAGAGTTTTAACTCCAGAATCTTCATTGCAAAAAGTAAGATAGACTTGGAGCAGTTTGTATTGCATGATTGAGGATCTTGGCGTCAAGCTGTTAAAGATATGTTAAATAATACTGTCTAATATTTCATGTATCATACCTTTCATTTTTACTTGCTCTCTTTAGTTGATCAATAGCCACTTTTGAACTGCACATTATGAAATCTTCCAAGTGTTCCTTGCTTCTGCACACTCTGCATTAGTCCTCCTGAAAATGGATTATTTTGTGATAGTGATTGTACATTAGATACTTCAGGTTACAATCTGTATTAAAATTCTCATAATACCCCGAGGTAGATGGTTATTTGTGTATTACTTTGAGATCTGGATGTAATCAGTTTATGCCTGTAAATAAGTGATTATTGGCTTGTGATTATTGTTGAATCTGAAGTTTTCCTGCAATCATCTGACATCTCTCGTTAGTCTTGCCTACAATGTAGTTTAATCACCAATATATCATTAATTATTTTTTTGTGTGAAAATGCCAACCATTTTCTTTATTGCCTATTGTTGCAGGCTGCTGCCACTTTAATCAAGGCTGAGGTACCCTGGTCTGCTCGCCGGGGAAATCTTTCTGACAAAGACAAAGTTTTAAAAACAGTGAAAGGGTAAGCCAATTATACTTATGTTTCATTTTCTACTGAGCAAGCAGCATCATGGTTGACTTAGAAGCCTTATTTGGAACTTTTGTTTACTGTCTTTTTTTATTTTTTATTTTTTATTTTTTTAAAATTTTTATAGCTTATCATTAGGAACTTGAAGCTGTAGATTTGAGTCCTAAAACATTTTCTTATAGGCTCAAGGAGTAAATAGCAGAGCAGATTTATTTGTTTTTACCATCCGAGATACTAGTTTTTTTAGTTTTAAATTTTATTCTTAATTTTTACCACCATCTACTTCTGGGCAGGTTGTTTGTGATGGCAACACTGATCTACTTGTAATGATAACTTTTGAGACAAAAGAAGTTGCTTTATGGGCACCAATGCAAATAACATTACAATTTGTATTTCCTCGTGACTAGCTATAAAGTTTCTGTTGCCAATTAGATATTGCAAATTATTGTTTAGAGAAAATACTCATCTTGTTTTAAAGCAAGAGTTGTTGCTAATTGTTTATTTTGTGCAGCATATTAAACAAATTGACTCCTGAAAAATTTGATCTACTAAAGGGTCAATTGATTGATTCTGGTATAACATCGGCTGATATATTGAAGGTATTTACTGCTGTAAATTATAGCTAAATCTTTATTGCTGCAGTTTTGTGGCATGGCTATTTATCCGTTGTTTTTAATGGACGATTGGTTTATTATTTATATTTTTGCGTTTCTCTACAGGGAGTTATTAACTTGATTTTTGACAAGGCTGTGTTGGAGCCAACATTTTGCCCCATGTATGCGATGCTGTGTTCTGATCTGAATAAAAACCTCCCTCCTTTTCCATCAGATGAACCTGGTGGTAAAGAGATAACATTTAAGAGGGTTCTCTTGAATATCTGCCAGGAGGCATTTGAGGGCGCTGACAAGTTGAGAGAAGAAATTAGACAGATGACTGCTCCTGAGCAAGAAATGGAGCGGAGAGATAAAGAGAGGTTGGTAAAAATTCGTACGCTTGGCAACATTCGCCTTATTGGAGAGCTTTTGAAGCAGAAGATGGTTCCAGAGAAGATTGTTCATCATATTGTTCAGGTTCTCTCTCTCATCATCTCATTCTGTATCTCTATTCATCCCATAATTCTTTTTTGTTAAGCATTTTTAATGTGAGATGACGTTCATTTTTCTGACCAGGAACTGTTGGGGAATGATACAAGTAGTTGTCCAGAAGAAGAAAATGTGGAGGCCATATGCCAGTTCTTCAACACCATTGGCAAACAACTTGATGAGAACCAAAAATCTAAGCGTATTAACGATATTTATTTCAGTCGTTTGAAAGATTTGTCGACCAACCCTCAGCTGGCAGCTCGTCTGAGGTTTATGGTTCGGGATGTTCTAGACCTGCGCAGCAATAATTGGGTTCCAAGACGTGAAGAGGTGACATTACCTACAGTTTATGTTAATATTGTTGATTTTTTCCCTGAGGTTTATTATGGATGGTTTTTCTAATTCATGTTCCAGGTGAAAGCGAAAACCATTACTGAGATCCACACAGAAGCCGAGAAAACTCTGGGCTTACGACCAGGTGCTACTGCTAGTATCAGGAATAACAGACCTAACCCTTCCGGTGCTCAAGGGCCCTTGAGTCCTGGTGGCTTCCCAATGAATCGCCCTGGTTCTGGTGGTATGATGCCTGGAATGCCAGGCACCCGGAAGATGCCTGGGATGCCTGGAATGGATAACGAGAATTGGGAATTTCCTAGATCACGGTCCATGCCTAGAGGCGATGGGACAAACAATCAGACTGGTGCGCGTGTTCAGTCTCCACTGATTGGGAAGTCACCATCAAACCAACGACTATTACCCCAAGGTAGTGGTGGTGGTTTCGTGGGTGGCCGTAGTGCCCTTCTGCAAGGTGGGAGTACCCCTTCTGCTCGACCAACCAACTATGGAGGATACAACCCTGACCATGCATCTCAAGCACCTGTTTCTGTTAAACCAGTAGCAACTGCTGCATCTATTGCCCCAGTAGCTGACAAACCATCTGCTCCAGGTGTACGATTGAATCAAGACGAGCTCAAAAGAAAGACAAAATCACTCTTGTTGGAATACTTTAATGTCAGACTTTTGGAAGAGGCATTGCAGTGTGTCGAAGAATTGAAATCTCCTGCCCATCACCCGGAAGTTGTTAAAGAGGCCATCGCACTTGGGTTGGAGCAAAGCCCTCCATGTGTCGAACCTGTTGCAAAGCTGTTGGAGTATTTGGTTGCTAAGAAAGTTCTCAATGCAAATGACATCTCAACTGGATGTCTTCTCTATGCAGCCTTACTGGAAGATCTTGCCATTGATTTGCCTAAAGCACCAGGTAATTTCGGTGAGATCATTGCAAAACTTGTGCTTGTTGGAGCATTGGACTTCAAAGTAACGAAGCAAATTCTAGAAAAAGTGGGGGACGACTACTATCAGAAAATCATTTTCAATGCTGCGCTGACGATTGTTAACTCTTCCCCTGCTGGTAAGGAGGTTTTGGATCTACAGGCATCTGATGTCGCTGCTTGCAAGGCTCTATTTTAAAGCACACATGGTTTTCAATGCTGGAGTGAATTAGAAAATCCACTCAATGGACTGCAAACTCTCTCTCGTTGCCTCGATGTGGTTGCTTGCTTGCTTCCAAATTTATGCCTTCCATGCACAATACATACTCTGTGTGTGGTAAAATGGAGGTGGAAGCGTGCGAGAAATGCATGCAGGTAATGCTCAGACTTTATTATAAGTATTTCTCTGTTGAGGTGATATTAGCGTGTGTTGAATAGAGAGTTTTAGATTATAAAAGATTTTGATTCTCGAGGTGGCCCGGGGGCTCTTATTAATCATCTTGCTCGAGAATGGAAGGTGGTGGTCCTTGTATGGATCAATCGTCCAGTTGTTTTTTTGTATTTGATTAGTTTTGAAATTTTATTTATTCTGTTGACTTTTGTTAAATTTTGTCTTTCCTAATATGGGATGCGGGCTCATAAAAATTCGACTTTGTACGATTTGGTGAATGCAAATGTGCTGCTACTTGTTATTGCTGCTATTTTTGTTTAATTTCTAGCAATTTTGTTTGGTGGCTTTGATATAAACGACGTGTCTATTTCTATCTTTGTTTTTGCTCAGTGGTTAGGTTAATAACAAACAATAATTCAGTGTTTCATTAAATTGATACAGTAACACATTTGCATCATTTTGTTTATTCGTTCTGATTTCAATCTACTAGTAACTAGAGACGTTATGGGCGTCATTTTGTTTTATCCTTTCTGATTTCATTGGTGGAACCAAAGCGATTGTTTTTGTTTTCGCGACCTTGTTACCTAAGTCTTTGTTTTGTTCTCACTCCAAGGGAGTGAGAGTGATTATTAACGGACAATTGTTGAATGAATTAAACAACAATAGAGCGCTTGCAACAACTTCTAAACAAATGAGTGTGATGCGCTCAACAATTACTCAAAACTTTTAAACAACTGCTCAAGAACCACCAGTGATGATTTTGTTAGCATCATCACTACTACGGCATGGTCGCCAAATCAAAAACAAATAATGATTCCAACAATTCCGAACGATCCAATATAATTATGTAGAAGAAGATGAGAAGCATAAGGAAATCATCACAAATTGAGCTTATTAGGATGGAGCTGGAAAACAAGGACAACAATCAGAAAATCCTGCAGGTAAATTATTATTAATGATCCAGTTATTAGAAAACAACAGTATGGGGAATAATAAGAAAGGGGGTCCGCAGATGTCACCGGCAGGTCAAAGCGGGCTGACAGTCAATAGTTTTCAACAATCATTACATTTCATTTTGACTCTTTTTACTATTTATTTAATTTTTATTTATCAACTTATTATATTTTGAATATATTTAAACATGTGCTATTATATATGATTTTAATAATGAAAATATTTATTAAAATACATAATTTTCAATACTTAAATGCTATTTTTAATATTTTAAAATATTTAATAGTAGTAAATATGATTTCAATTAATATTCAACAAATTGCTCATCCAAAAAAAAAAAAGCTCATCCAAAAAAAATAATATTCAACAAATTATGATGCAAGCCAATAAGAAATCATAATAGAAACAATCAATTTCTTGAATACTTACATAAACGTAATATTGACAATAAAATACTTTAGGAATTTGAAAATGTATATCAAAGCATTATATATGAAGTGGAACATCTTTGTCTTTGATTTTTTTAAAATTGCACAAGAAATGCTGAATTATACCTGATTTGTTTCTTCATATACCATTTCAACATAGGGATTGGAACTTCTCTTGCATCACCAATTATAGACCCTTAAATGTCCCTTTCATCTTCAATTATCATATTTCGCATGATTGCTTAGCTTGCAGTATTATCATGCAAATAAGTGTAGTATATGAGTTCATTTATGACACTACAAGCTTAGCATTTTTCAGATGGAAAACCACGCAAGGCCGGATCTGTCCCATGAATATAATGTGGTGGTAACTCGCCCCATTTTTCGACCTTCATTGTGATGAAAGTTATACAAAAGACAGTATTTATAATGATATTTTTTTTTCCTAAAAACTTAATAATTTTTCCTAAAAACTTGATAATTGATATAAAAGAAAACTTAAAAACTTAATAATTAATAGACCAAACGTTATTTAGTTTTATTCAATGCAAGTTCCATCGGAAGAGGATATCTCTTGATGGATTGAGTCCTTGTCCGGCAAAGACCACAAATTCCAATTACTTAAAATAGAAACTACCTGTCGTCTAATAATAACCTTTTTTTTTTTTTTTTTTTTCTTTTTTCTTTTTTCTTTTTTTATGAGACGACCACAATTGCCCTATTCAACAGCTTCAAGAAAAAACATTCCAAATTAGGAGGACAGGTTGAAATTATTCTGACGGTTTCTTTTTCCAACCTCAGTTTTGTGCACCACCCTATCAATACCTAACATATACATACACATACACACACATACATACGTATATATATATATAGTTCTCTCTTCCACGCCCAAATCGCTCATCATTACATTTCATAAGAAGAAAAATAAAAACAAAAAGAAAGAAAATGGTTGGAGCTGCAGGAAACATGAAACCATCATCAGATGGCAGCAGCGGCGGCGCACAGGCGTCGGCATCATCGAAAGGGAACCTATCGGGCATGGAGGTGTCGGCGGCGCCACCACCGGGGCAAGTCCAGAGCTCCAAGGCTGCGAGCACAGCAGCGGCCGGCTACCAAGGCACACCACGAACGGTTTCCCAGAAAAGCTCGGAGGTGCTTCACCAGAGGGGAAATTTGCCCGTGACATCCCCGGCGAGGTTAGTGGTGGGAGGATTCCTTGCGGCCATGGCACTTGGATACTTCACTCTGTATACCAAGAAGAAGCCCGAGGCCACCGCCATTGACGTCGCCAAGGTCGCCACGGGCTCTGCCTCCCAAGAAAACACTCCTCGCCCTTAATTCGCGCAAATAAGATAATAGTATATAGTGTATTTATAGTTTTAGATTTGGCTTCTTATCTGCCACCAAACTGTGGCTCCGATTCCTTTTGTTTGTTTGTTTGTTTTTTTTTTTTTTCTTTTTGAATAAGGGGAAATTTTGGGAAGGTTACACTCCTGATTCCTCCCGCTGCCATGAGGTTATTTTCTAATTCTTTGCTTTTTTTTGTTTCTTCTTTTCTTTTTTCCAATATTGGTAGTTATAGTGAACTTTTCTTAGCGGCGAATACAGCTGGCACGTGGTTTCCAGCACTAGCTAGAACGTCTACTTAGGAGTCGCTTTTTATTTTTAATTTTTTATTTCTTTTCCAGCATGTACTCTCAAGGAAAAAAAATTGGTAGTTATAGCACTATGAATTAATGATTATATACTCTCTTCACTCTCTGTTTACCGATACATGTATAGAGATTTAAAATGTGTAAAATAAAAATATGTGGCCTGAGAATGAAAAAGGAGATACAAATCAAGAAATTAGAAAAAAAGAAATGTGAGCTTGAAGATAATTGAATGGTTCAATATATTCTTTTGGTGAAGCAATAGATTTTTCAGGACGTTTCGAAGTCCAAGATCAACCTTCAAGGATACATATGAATTTAGTGGGTTGACCTTTTCAAAAGCAGTTTTTGTTGTGTTGTATTCAGAAGAGAAGAGGACTTGAACTCAAAACTTTGCTTAAACAGTTATAGAGCCACATTATTACTATTCAAGCCAAACTCCAAGAACTGGGGATTCAAATTGGATTCGTGACCACACTTGTTTATTATTTAGGTCTTATTTAATTGTTACATAAAGGATGAATTGTACCATACATTTATCGATTGAAAGAAAACAATACAGATTGTATTTCAATGATCTTCCATAGAAAATAATGGGAAAAACGTACACATTAATTACAATGAGGGTCGACATACCGTTTTTGCGATATCACGAGCTAACATATTATAAGTGTTTCTAGGACAAAAAGTACTAGTAGAGAAGATAAGGAAAAGAGCCGGATCGGAGAGGGAGAGAATTATATGTGATTTAAGGGGAATTAATTAAGGGAAGAAGAGCAAGAACCTCAGAACGGCGAAGCAAGGGATTTAATTTGAATGGTATTAATTCACGCAAGGAGGGAAACCAAATGAATGAATGCTGGTTAATGTTCTTGCAGGTAAATTTTGAGTTGGTTGTGTATTCATTTTCGAGCATGTTTGGTTGTTCTAATTGGGTACTACTACTACTACTTTTGAAGAGGCTGAAGATATCCTGCATGGCCTAAAATGGATCAATCGTTGATTCATTCATTGTTGGACGATATCCATGGCCTTTAATTTATGCGGCCCTAATTAATAGTATATGCTCTTCAACTCCAAAATTACAGCCGCCTCCTCATCAAATGTGGTTCTAACATGCAGCTGGCATGCAGAAGATCAGCATTATATTAATTATTAGGTCATTTGTTAGAAATAATAATGTAGAATTTAAAATTTGAATTTGAATTAGATATGCATTTAAGTTGTTGCACTCTTTTGATTGTTGGTTGAGATTTATTTGTTAGAAAGATTTGTTTCATGCACCTATAAAATAGGGCATTCTTTATGTAATTTGTAGAAGACGTGATTTATCAAGAATAAAAATACTTTGAGTCTTCTCGTTCTCACGTTCATATTTTTTATTTTCCTACATTTGGTATCAGAGCCACCGATCCTAAGGGCTTAGATGGAAGATGGTGATGATGAAGATGAGGGTGATGATATTCCTAGATCATCATTAACAAGATCGTGGAAAAACTACGCCAATAGTGGGAGAGAAGTGCCCATACACAAGGATGATGAGAGACGATGCCCTGGATCGTGAAGAGATGGTGCTTCACAAATTGAAGGTTGAAGAGATAGTGCTTCAACAAGTTGATGAGAAAGTGCATCAACAAGACTCGTCAAAAACAAGGTGGTTGGAGAGAAGTGCTTCAACAAGTTGATGAGAAGTGCATCAACAAGGTTCACGAAGAAAATGTTGACTGGGGAGAAGTGCTCCAGATTTGGGTGAGAAGTGCACCCGAGAATATTGGAGAGAAGTGCTCCAATGGATGCGGGAGAGAAGTGCTCCGGCAAAATAATTTGATTAAATTTCTACATTAAGGGAGGATGTTAGAAATAATAATGTAGAATTTAAAATTTGAATTTGAATTAGATATGCATTTAAGTTGTTGCACTCTTTTGATTGTTGGTTGAGATTTATTTGTTAGAAAGATTTGTTTCATGCACCTATAAAATAGGGCATTCTTTATGTAATTTGTAGAAGACGTGATTTATCAAGAATAAAAATACTTTGAGTCTTCTCGTTCTCACGTTCATATTTTTTATTTTCCTACATCATTGCAGGAATCCTTCAATATCAAGCATTATATAATTAGCTTTGCTTACCTTTGAATCATCAAGTTTGATTGCTCTTACTACGGATCCCTTAGCTTCCTAATTACTGAACGCCGGAGAAGCTAGATTGTTGACAGTGCTGAGAATCTTGGGGAAGTTCTCCGATCCGTACGTGGTGATCGAATTGAGAACTCTCCCTATAGCTAGCTATGAGGTTTGTCTTCATTGTACGTGTGGTTGTCCATTCCCTTCGTTTCTTTTTTCACCATTGCATGTTGTAGAAGCTATCCATCCACATCCATGCATTTTTTAAAAAAAAAAATATATATATATATTTATATGTATTTAATGGGAAAATAAATAAGACGATTGTGTACTTTCGTTAATTCTTCTGATCTCCTAGAAATTATGTAGTTTCAACATGTCCAGTTGAGCCATATTAAACAATCTTTTCTTCTCAATCAATCAATCGATGCATGCATGGGTTATTAGACAAAGTTATGTTAATCGAAATTTTTGTTGAACTTCCTTTATTAGTATTTATTTATAGTTGATGATGAAACACATATTATCAAAATACTTGATTTATATTATACTAGTAAATACGCATTGTATTATGTTATAGTACTAGCTAGTGTATAGTAGTAGAGTTGTGAAGAAAATTCAATTCCCTGCAGGTGATTTTTGTTTACTTACTTTTGTTCTGTATTATTATTATTATTGATTGGAACAAACTAATAATAATAATAATAATAATAATAATAATAATAATAATAATAATAATAATAATAATAATAATTGAAGGTCCCTTGTAGCCTGTTGTCAGAGAGATATACAAACAACCAAAAATAAAGTGTGTAAAGTAAAGAACACAGTGGTTGTTGACCCGGTTCGGACCTCATGTCCTACATCCGGGGGATTCCAATCCAGGCTTAGACTCCACTAAATCAAGACTCAAGAACCTTACAAACTATTCTAAGAATCTCTGCATCTAGCTCGGTCTGGTAGTTAGAGCTCCCCTCAACTACAGATCTCCCTCAGAATACAAGTAATCAAGAACAGTCTAAGACTTGAATCTCTGTCTAACCTGCAATATGAAATCCTATCTATATTTCACTCATTTAAGATACTATCTTGAATTTACAATATTCTCTCAATCAATCTATCAAGATCAGTGGCGGACGCAGAGTGTGAAAACCGGGGGGGGGGGGGGGGGGGGGGCGAGCTATGAATTTTTTTTGTTAGGATGCTCTCCGTAGTCTAGTTACAACTTTATATAGTATGCGAAGTTTATTATTTTATATATTAAGATTGAAGAACATATGAGCCTATGTTAAAAAAATCCACCAACAAAGAAATATGTTACCTTCTTTTTCCCATTCATCTTCTCCATTGCTTAAATTACACGAAAATGCATTCTACTATAGCTAAAATTCACTCAACCATATAAAAAATTAATGGCGAAGTTTGAGCTCGAGGAGGCGGAATTACATAAAAATATTTTCTCTCATAACTAAAATACACATAGCTATATAAAAAAATTAATGGCAAACTTTGAACTCGGGGGGGCGGCTGCCGCCCCCAAGCCCCTAAGTGTGTCCGACACGGATCAAGATACAATCTATCTAATTAACATGAACTAATTGATATAAGAACGGAATGATCACTCAATAATTCTCTCCAAGAACTTCTTGATCAATCTCAGTAAGTATATCAGAAGTGTATATGAAATGTAAAAGTTGCAAAGCGTATATTCTATGTAGAACTCCTTTTGCCGGGCAAGCTGCAAGGTATATATAATAAGTCGCAGAACAGTTGCAGTGACAGCGGCAGTTGAGTTCCACAGAAAATAATTTCTTGTTGTTATCAGGTAGTGCAAACATCAACCCTGCATGAAAAGCAAACAAGTATGCCAACAACAACAACAACAACAACAACAACAATAATAATAATAATAATAATAATAATAATAATAATAATAATAATAATAATGGTACTTACTAGGAAGTACAAGTATTCTGAAGAGGACTTGGATTTGGATGTTTAAGACTCATAAGAGTGTTTGGTATGAAGGTCCCGTGTAGGATATGCAATATGCAAGCGATTTGGGGGTGGGGCCCATATCAATTATAGCCGTTGTTAGACGGTAGGCAAACAACAGACATTTTGTTTTCCTAAAGTAGTGGTGATGATGATAAGCAAACAACGCCAAGGGATTTATAATTTGTTTGTTGTATTGTGTTGCTGTGCGTCACTCATCTTTCGCCTGAATGGATTCCCACGTGTAATCATACCATGTCTACTCCTTACCTTTCCCTTTTTTTTTTTGAGAAATATATGGAGTATACTCCCTCGGTTTTTTTTTTTTTTTTTTTTTTTTTTTTTTTTTTTTTTCTTGTGCCATTTAGTGTTGTGCTATTATTCACAATCACACTTTAACTTAAAGTTTTATAATAGTTATACAAGTTAAAATATAGACAAGTGAGATCTTGATAGATTCGTCTCGTCTTATAGTTTTTAAATATGAAATTTTTAGAATTTTTACTTTTCTCGAATATGAGTTATTAATGATTTAAAATATGCATTGGACTACGTGCTGGATGGGTCCGTAACAATAATAAATAAAAAAAACGGAAGGAATATTTTTTAATTCTTTACTTTTAATTTTTTTTATTTAATTGACTAAAGCTACCTTTGTACTATGATACTAAGCTCAAAGCTAGCGGCACAATGATGTCAGGTGTCCCTCCAATCTCCATATACTTCATTCTATCTAAGTTGGTGCATTATACTAGCCAACCAAATGAATTTCGTTTGCTGCTTAATATTTTAAAATATGTAAAAATAAAATAAAATTACTATATAGGAGTATATATGTGTGTCAATACAAGAAAAACAGGTTTTACCGACCGCAATCTGCGGTCGGTAACCAAGGAAAGCAGGTCGTCCTGATGGTTACCAACCGCACGCCCGACGGTCGGGAATCCCTCGGTAGGGAATTTTGGGGCGACCAAAGGAGCGTCGGTCGGTAAGTGTACCGACCAAACTGCCGACCGTGTCTTGGTCGGCAGATTTCCCGACCTATAACCCACCCGGCCAAATGTTTTGTCGGTACCCAACTCATGGGACCTCGTGGTCCACCGCTTACCGACCACCTTTGCGGTCGGTGTTGCGGTCGGGGATTCACCGACCAGTTTGCGGTCTGAGGTGCGGTCAGTACCCAACTGTAGGGTGCACCAGAAATGGCTGTTTTCACAGCCATCCCTGCTGCATCAGTACCAACATATAATCCCCTACGTTTAGCAACACCTTCAGCACAATATGACAATCCATTTCATAACAATGTAATTAAAAACATCAACAATTAAACACATGTCCATGTACAATCACAATTCTACAACTCCTTCCACATTCCAAATTCAATAGAAATCCAAATCGATAATGACAATCCAAAAATGCAATTTGAAATGTGAAAGTCTGAAACGAAAGACATTAACATAGTCTTGAAACTCTCTACAAAGTATAAACATCTATACGTCTTATATAAAAAAAAAAGAATCCCACCAATGAAATTTAGAAACGATACTAACCAAGTCTCATCCCTCAACACTCAATGTGCACCTAAACCACCTCCACCCAGGCCGCCTCCAAAGTCATCATCTCCATCTCCGTGTCCAGGGGATCGAAAGGCTCTGACTCCTAGCAATCTCTCCACCTGATCGGCCATGGTCTCTTGTCTCTGTGACACTCGCTGAATAGTCTCTGTAAGCTGCTGAAACTGCTCCTGTGTCACATAAGTCGAACCAGATGGGGGAGCAGGGGTGGCAAAATCTCCTGCGGGCCTATAAGACTTGGCAAACAATCCTAAGCCGTATACAGCGTGCCGTCTGTCATGACCACCAGCTACGTCGTAGAAGACAGCGTCAGGATCGAAGTCAGGCCCAATCTCAGGGTTCTGGCTCAAGGTCTGGGTAACTGCAGTGAACTTCTCCTGCGGCTTAATTTTACCGACCACCGATTGCGGTCGGCCCTGCAGTCGGTAAATCCGACCCGCAACACGGTGGTCGGTAAAGCCTGTTTTTCTTGTAGTATGTGTGTATAGTGCTTCATGGGTTGCTCAATTATTTGCTAAAGCTATTAATTATTTTACCTTAAAAAATATTTAAATCTTAACTTTTACTAGAGAATATACTAGTAGTATAATTTTAGTATCACTTCATACTCCAAGTAATAATGAATTATATTTGTATTTTCATTTGACTGATTCCTTTTAATTAGGTGATAATGAATTTAGATATATAGATGGCAGTAGGGGTGGGAATAGGCCAGACTACCCGACAGGGGCCTACGGCCTAGCCTACCGAAGGCCAGACCAGGCCAGGTTTTTTTTTATAAACAGGCTAGGCTCGGGCTATTTTAAAATCTATTAAGCTAAATAGGCCTAGGTGAGGCTTTATAAAAGGCCTATTAGACCTATCAGGCCGGCCTATTTATCATTATTGTTAGTCCGCATATTTTTATTATATAGAAATATGTGGTACTATTATTATTTTATTTATGGATAAGTAATTATTAATTTGATCTTATATAGGTTTTTAAAATATTTGTAAGTTTTTTTCCTTATATAAATAGTTGTAAATGACGACTTGCCCAAGTGCACAAATTCATGTATTCTAACCTTATGAGTACATCTAGACGTAGTATAAAAGAAGGCTTCAGTTATGGTGCGACTGACGCAATCCGCAACCCATCAAGGCGAGAATCTCAACCCTTCATTTAAATCCAAGGGTTGTAAATGGTTGAGGGTAAAGTTGTCCAAAAAATATTTATAATGGTTTTGTCGCTGAAATATATATAAGGTTGCATAAGGTATATCGCTGAAATACACACAACTCATCGCTGAAATATATTAAACCACGGAATTGGAGTTGCAACTTTTACGAAGTCGCTGAAATGCATATCATTTAGTCGCTGAAAAATACTACAGCACGTCGTTGTAATATATTGTACTACGTCGCTGAACTACATAGAAGCCGTCGCTGAAATATGTTAAACGAAGAATTGGGGTTGCAACTTTACGAAGTCGCGGAAATGCACATGATCAAGTCGCTGAAAATTACTATAGCACGTCGCTGAAATATATTATAGTTTGTCGCTGTTAATCAACATATCGCTGAAATGTACCTACGTTGTCGCTGAAGTGTACTAACTATATTTGGGAGGAATATATCAAATTTACTATTTTACACTTCAAGTTGATCTCAACCATTAATTTACAAAATAAATGGACAGTTGTGATGTGCCGCAGCACATCATGTCGCGGCACCCTAACGGATCCCATAAAAGAACTTTAACTTAATTTCGAAATATGCTTAATTAGGCTTTTAAAAGGCTTAAAAACTGGCATATTTACTTAAATAGGTCTGGCTTAGGCTTATAAGATCGACCTATCAAAGGTAATAGGTCAGGCTTGGACCTTAAAAAATCGATGCAGGCCTAGGCCGTTCAAGCCTAAGCCTAGCTTGTCCTAGCCTATTTCCACCCTTGGATGGCAGCAAACATGATTGTTCCTAAACTCATGTGTGTATATACGATATGAACATGTAGTGTGACATGGCATGCCATGAAGCACCCCAAATCTATTCCTTTCACAATTTAATTAATTGATGATGAGGGCGTTTTGTTTTGCTTTCATTATATTCTGGGGTTTAATTCATCTTAAACTAAATATTATTTGCATTTTCTCTCTTAATTTGGACAGTACAGTTCGATGGATTTTTCCATTGCAACCCCCAATTTTCAGTACAGTGTTGTTGCGACGGAAAATTATTATTGTTGGGTCACAATATGCATGAATTAGCTAGCCCGATTTTATCTTCGATCAAAATTTATGGTGCTATACACCATTGGAAAAATTCAGGTCATATATTATATTCTCCATATTACATATTACAATAATTACTACAAAATTTAAGGCTATTAATTAGTATTAACAACTAGTCCCTCTTTAGGGGCAACAAAAACAACTAGTCCCTCTTTAGGGGCAACAAAACTAAAAACCACAAGGATTTATACTACTAACAAGTGCATGTGGCCAAAAATTCTTCACGTAAAAATTTATACTACTACTATATATTGGACCAAATCATTAAATTTTCAATTTTTATTAAACAACTAGCTAGCTCCCCTTCCTTCCTTATTATGGGTCCAATCTACACGTCGAGCTGTAGCTATTGGAGCTGTAGCTATCAGTTTTTGCATAAGTATTCGTTACAAATAGTTGTAGCTGTCAAAAATTATAATTTGAAGAGAAAAATTAATTAAATTTGGAAAGTAGCTTCCAAAAGCTCTCAAAAGCTACCTCTTGTAGCTTCTAAAAAGAAGCTTCCAAAAGCTCCCAAAAGCTAGTGTACAGAACGGAGCTTTTGTTTTGAAATAAAAGCTAAAGCTACCAAAAGCTCCCAAAAACTGCGTGCAGAAGATCCATATATAGACTATATTTTCTTTTCATTCTTATGATATTTTTTTTACTTTTAATTTCTATTTCTTATTCAATTAGTAAATAAAATATACTTCATATTTTTGGATCCCGGATTTTTAAACCCAGGATATCCAGTTATCCAGCATCGTTAATAGTATCCCCTTGACATTTTTTGGTTAAAAGTGAATGAGCTCTGCCAACTGCTCCACCACACCCTTAGACTATTAATAAATAAAATATTTACTTTCTCTTATATACATAGTACTCATATGTTCCAACTAAAATGTACTAGTACTTATTATTTTGGAGCGTCTAATTATAAATCTCTTCTTTATATAAATATAAATAATTTTCTCATATATTGACCCTATTACACGGCCGCCAAATCATTTTGGGTAGTCATGTTCTATAAAAAAAATTTAGGCCCTCTTAACATATTTAATAAATTAATCACAACAGTATTAAAAATTATTTGTAAAACTGACACTATAATAAAAAGAAATTTAACTCAAAAGGTTGACTATCCGTAGTTTTTTATGAATAAGTCACTACAAGAAAATTTCATTTTACCGACCCCATTGAACTAGGTTTACGGGTCGTCCAGGAGTTTACCGACCCCAATCGCGGGTCGGTAATTTGATGGTAGGTAATCTAATCCACCGACTCCATTACCGACCCCCGACCAACATTGGGGTCGGTAAGCGAGGTCTAGGGACCTCGGGGACCCAAAGTTACCGACCCCGTTTGGGGTAAATCTCAACATCACCTAGCCACACGCTACCCCTTTGCACCACCAATGGGAAGCCGCCACGTGTCATATATATTAATTCCTCCCAAAATGTTAAAGAGGGGATTCGAACCCAGGTGAAGTGAATTTCTCACCCGCACGCATGCCATTCGGGCACACAACTTTTCATATTATCATATGTAATTTGTTAAATATATATAATATTTTTATATATAAATGTGTAAATTAGTAAATTAAAGATTAATATAAAAATTGATATTAATTAAATAAATAATAGAATAAGTCATTAATTAGATAAGATATAAAATTAAATTAAATGGGTAAAAATAATTAAAACACTAATTAAATTTAAGAAAACAGAAATCAATATGAGTAAATATTAATTAAATTTAAAACTTTATAAAAATATTAAATTCCATAATTAAAGATTAAAAATTACATATGCAATATAAAATTCAATAATTAATATGAACAATTTCAGTCACTAATTCGATCGGTAATAGCGACCCAGAATGTTCGATCGCAAATTTTGGTTGCTAAATTAACTTTTTCTTGTAGTTAATTAAATTAAAATATAAAATATAAACTAAAATTTATTAATTAAATAATAAAAAATTTATTAATTAAATGAAATATAAAATAAAATTAATTAAATAAAAAATTAAAATCAATGAATTAAATAAAATAATAAAATTGTGGTCAAAATTTAAAATAATGTAAATAATAACATAAATTTATTTTTAATAAAAAAATACTATGAGTCAAAAATTAAAAATTAAATTAATTAAATAAATTATTGAATTCAATTAAATTAATAAATAAATAAATAGTTATAAAATAAATAATTAATTAATTAGTTCAAATAAATAAATAAATAAAATTATTTTAATAATTAAATAAATATTGAATAAAAATATAAAATAAATAATAAAAGAATGGGAAAAACAAAAAAAAAATATTTGAAACAACTACAGACCCCAAATTGGGGTCGGTAATGGGGTCGGTAACGCCGACCACATTAATTGTGGTCGGTGTTTTGGTTGTCGAATAACCCGGGTCCCAATAACGGCTACATATTACCGACCCCATTTTGGGGTCGGTAAATCCGACCTGGACTATGGTGATCGGGAATTGGGGTCGATAATTGAGTTTTTTCTTGTAGTGAGTAAAAGTAACAAAAAGTACCAAAAAAAAAACAGAAAAAAAAGCGGAGAAAAACAAATAGAACTTTCGGCCCCAAATTGTGTTTTATTAATTATGAAGTATTATTAGTTTATAATATGGGCACAAACGTAACACAATTTAGGCACTCAAATTCCAATTTTGACACAAACTATGAAGTATTCTAATAATTTATTAATTAATAGTATGAATAGAATTTTAAAAAAAATAATTTGGGGGCCCAAAAAAGTGAGGCTCTGTGCTAAAGCCCTGCTTGCACAGGACCTTAGCCGCCCCTGTCCCATCATAACTCACAAATCAACTGTATCTTAATTTAGGTGCACAAAGTAATAAGACATTATAAATGAGGTAGAGGGGTTAGTATTTTTTTTTTTGTCTATTTATTGCTAAAATATTTTATTGCTCCCACTATAAATAAAAAAAAAAAAAAACAATTTTAAACATGCATATCATCATATTAGACGCAGAGAATAATTGGTAAGTAGAAGTAATTTGTAATTACGCAGTGTTTAACGACAATGTTATCGATAGAATCTTCAATACTATACGCGTATGCGCCATTAATGTTTATATTTATGGTGTATATTATGAGTATCATTTTAAATTTATGGAAATAAATGTAAATGATAGCCGTCCATATAATAAACTAACACACCCGCTCCTGCTTCCAATGTACTTTATTATTTATTTATTTATTAGATTACATTTTTCTTTTTTGTAAAGAGAAAAAAAAAAAAAAAAACATTGCAGAACAACAGCCAAAGGCAACTTTGAACCAAAGAAGAAAAAAGAAAATTCTAAAAAGAAAAAAGAACAGAACAACTGAAATTCCAAGTGAAGCCACCGTTCTGAAAAAGACAATTTAAGGAACCGTTACTCTGATCTCATTCTGCAGCTCAAATTCCTCAATCATTTCTGCATCGCTGCTTTCCCCTCCGTTTGTTTTGCTTTTCGGGGGGGAACTCGATTTGCCAAACTGGATTTGCTCCCCCCATCACAACTTGGTATGGCTTTTTTATACTGATTTTAATTCTGGGAAAAGTTTCTTCTGCTTTGATTTTTGTGGTGATAACTTCGCCGATTTTCGTTGTTCCGGTTTCTGAATTGATTGAATGAGAAACGAGTTTATGGAAAATTAATCCTTTGTTTTGGATATGATTGTGCATCTGATAGTACAAAAAAGTGTAGTCATTAATTGCTATTCAAAACTGAATTCAATTTCGTGCTTAATTAGGTTCATGAATTCTGATTCCTCTTCGGTTTAGATATATTTAGAATTTGGGAATTTTCAGTGTTATAAGTTTTTGAATTTTGTTCACAGGCATAGGATTTAGCCCCTTTGGGAATATGTGATTGTGATTGTTATGGCGGATGATGGCGGCATAGTGATGTCGGAGTCCGATATGGCGGCGCTTAAGGAAGCACTCTGCGCGCAGCAGGCGCTTCTTCAGAAACTGTACAATGAACTGGACGCGGAACGGGAAGCATCGGCCACGGCAGCTAGCGAAGCTTTATCGGTAATACTACGGCTGCAGGGCGAAAAAGCTGCCATCAAAATGGAAGCCGAGCAGTACAAGAGGCTTTCGGAGGAGAAAATGTATCACGCCGAGGAATCCTTGGCTATAATTGAAGATCTCATCTATCACAAGGAAATGGAGGTTGCCGCCTTAGATCACCAAGTTCAAGCCTATCGTTGTAAATTGTTGAGCATGGGCTGTGTCGATGTTGGTCCAGGCCAGATCAAGTTTTCCGAGAACTTTCTGCAGAGAAGTGAGAGTTTGGCAGCCGAGACTAGTAGGAACGCGGCCAAGTCCAGGAAGGCGAGCTTCGAAAGAGATGGCTTGATTAGCAATAGCAATGCAGACAGCGATTGGATCCCTAAAGTTGTGGAGCAGCAGACAGGGCAAGGACAAGGGCAAGATGTGGCTTACCAGATGAACAGTTTGGAGAAGAAGATTAGTAACTTGTCCCATGGGGACATCGATTCTTACTGGGAGCAGATCAGAAGACTAGGTGTAAGGGTGAAAGAAATAGCCGGCGCCAACTATGGGAGCGAGACAAGGTCTCTTTCATCGGTTTCTTCTCAGTTAAGCGGAGTAGGCAGTCCTTGTGATGTATCTAATAATGCAACACGATCGCCCTCTCCACAGATAAGCTTCTCCTGCTCCACTCCACATGACTCGAACATGCTGGCCACCGTAAAAGAAGCTGAAGAGAATACTTGCACTGCAAATAATGAGAGGAATGTCGTTGGGAGTAATTATCCAAGCTCTCCAAGTGTCCATGATGTTTTTGAAGTTCCACAAGTTGATCAGGACTCGCGATTTTCTGGATTGATAGCAAAATTGGAAAACAAGACAGCAAGTCAAGGTAGCAAGAGCCTCAAAAGAGATGTTGTTCACCCTGATGCTGTTGAAGTGGATTATGATGCTAAGGACAAGAAGAAGGCGGCGAAATCCACTCAACGCAAGAGAAAAATATGCAGGCATAGCAGCATTGCTGTTGTTGACAGCCGTTTATCCATTGCACAAGCACAAGCAAGAGGTAGTAGTGTACCTGTATTGAATCAACTCAACAACAGGACATCAGAAATAATTGAAGTTGAGGATATAAATACTAGGCAGCAAGAGCGAGAGGAGGAGCTGAAATTGTTGGATAAGATCAGAGGGGAAATAAACTCTCTACGCCAAGAAATTAGGAGCTGGAAAGAAAAGAAGTCATCTCCTACGCGAGAAGAACCGTGTTCCTCACTAAGCAGCCTCCAAGAGGTTTGTTTGTGTGTGTGTGATTAAGTTTGTGGGAGTTTGTCCATTGATATATGGTAATAGTACTTTGAGATGAATGACTTTGTGGGATGACAATTGGGTGCAGGCAATGCTTCATTTCTGGCTTTGATGGATGCTCGATCGAGGTTTTGAAGGTTCCTGAGTGGTGCCTGTCTCACTCTCACTATTAAACTCACCTTCACCTACATGTACATTGTCTTCTGTTTTGTTTTGTAGATGCTTTTCATACTCCTGCAGTGGTGGCTAATGGATGGGATTGGATTTGATTTATTGGGTAAGAAAAGAAAGAAGGTTTGTGCATTTATTTTGCTATTGTTTTGAGTTCTAATGGATGGGTATATATATCAGAGTGGATTGAGGTATAGTATAGCATTTGTTTGATTGTTGTTTTGGTTTTGGTGGTGCTGCTGAGGACTGACACAGACTGTTGCTTATTCTTCATGTCTTGATGACATAACATCTGAACATCTGGTGTCATGTTAAGCTGATTTTGTGACTAATGGACTGTTTTGCTCTTTGCTATATTCTTGTGAATTGAATGATGAATTCTTTTGTCTATATATTCTTAAACTGAATACTATTCGCAATTTCACTTCTAAATTGTTGATTTTTGTAAGTAAATAAAATCCCTCTTAGCTTCAAGGTTCAATGGTTGAAACTTCAAAACAAACCTAGAGGGTAAGTTTAATTTCAAACCTCAAGGTTGAGGTTCGAATTCTACTACCATTATCTCTTCCTGTACTTTTTTTTCTTTGTAATTTGTGTGACATTGGTTTAATAACCTTTTTCCTACCAATAGGGATGGCAAAAAAGCCCATCCCCCATGGTAAAAATCGAAAACCGAATTTTCAGTTTGGTTTTGGGGAGAGAGTTATTGGGGATGGGCCGGGGATGGGGATTTTTTTGGGGACGGGGGAAGTAGTCCCCGCCCAGGCCCATCCCCGATATATTTTACTTCCTCCGTCTCATTTTGATTGTCACGTTTGACTTTTTGGCACTATTCACTATTTAAGTTTGATTCGTATTTTTATCATAGTTATGTAAGAAAAAATATAGTCAAGTGAGATTTTGTTAGATTCGTCTAAATTTGTAGTTTTAGAATATCAAATTTTTATAATTTTTTATTGTACACAATTTAACTTATCAACCGTTAAAAATGTGTATCGGCATATGTGTCAGGTGGGTCTGTAGCGATTATAATGAGACGGAGGCAGTATATTTTATTTATTATAATTTTTTGGTAACTTATTTATTATATATTATAATAAATATTTTATATATTATATTTTATGAATTTTACCCAGTTCATCCAAAATAATTAAAAAATATGTGACAAAGCTCATTAGTTTGATAGATATATTATATATTGGAAACTATTATAAATATTTTATGTTGATTATGGTTTATTTAAATAATTCATGTGTATGTTTTCATATTATGATTAGTGAAATTGAAAGTTGACTTGAATAATATATCTCCAACCTTTTCAATTACCGAAAAAAATTGAAATTTGATGTGTAATTGAATCCCCGATGGGGATCGGAGAAATCACGGTATCCAATGGGGATCTCAATAATGTCCCCGACGGGGATCAGGCCGGTTTTGGATAATAAAAATACTAATGGTTTGGGGATGAGGATGCTACTCCCGCCCCAAAACGGACCCATTGCCATTCCTACCTACCAATTGTCAGCCCCAAGGATGTTTGAACTAAGTAGGACCGAAAATGAAACTCTGAAGAATTCAAAATTTTGGTTCAAGAATTTATGATTTCAAATTAAATTCGAAATTGAGTTTTTTTTAAAAAAATTTAAAAATTTGACCCACCTCATTATTTAAATTAAACATATATTTAATTTATTCTAAAATTATAAATATAATATAATAATATTATAATATGTTAAATTAAATGGGATAAAATAAATTAAATTAAATATATACTCCTAATTAATATTATTATAAATATTATAATAAATAATATTAGTAAGCATATATTTTAAAAATATAAAGTATATTTTAATTTGGGATTCGTAATTTTCTGAGTTTATTTATTTATTTATTCGTGTGAGTTTGAAATTGGATTTCGAATTGAATTTCAAACTTATAAATTTTTAATTCCAATTTTCAAATTGAAATTAAAATCGACATTCAAAATAAAACGTCCAAAAGAAAAATAATAAAGTAATAATAAAATTTTGTCACCCATGGTTAGAAGTAATCGAAACAAAGAATTCCAAGAAATTGGGTTATGGGGTGCAGAGCAGAGCATGATGATCAGGTGATGAAGGGAAAGTCGACACTCACTGACTCACTCATCATTTGAATTATGAATTAGACAAAGTTACCTTAATTATAAGGCTCCGTTCCAAATTCCTTGCAAATTACTTACACAAATAACCTCAAAACAATATATGCCATTCTTCTTGTTTTAATTTTGATCCAATAGCTATAAATAAATCTCGCTTGGGAGTTGGGAGGGCAAACACGGAAAGACAATAAAAAGGCAAGCTAACAGCAACAGGTTAGGTTAGGTAGATGGGCGCCGCCACCGTACAACCAACCATTCGTGCTAACATTGGAAGCTGAGAATGTAATGCTCCCTGGCATTGATGAGGAGATACATAAAAGTAGTATGTTAGTAGTAGTAAATTCCTTATGGAAGAAGCCCCACAACACCGCATTTGGTTAAGACTTTAGACAAATTGAAGTAGTAATTGCTTTCAATTCCTTCACGTTCCATCAACACTCCAAAAAAACATGGATTACATATATAAGTAAGTGGTCGAGGTTTGAGACGTGCACACACACAAGTAACATCAAAGTGCGTACAAAACTTACATATGTTAACGTATTTACGCCTTCTTATGCGTGAACTTATACTACTCAATAATTTAGGTAAAGCAACCCCATTGCATACATGATACATCATACATGTAATACAGCTACTTAACGGTTTTGGCCAAAAAAATAAAAATTTGGAGAAAATTTTCCAGCTCTCTCTATGAGCCCGTTTGGATTGGCTTTTTAAAAAAGCAGAATCCAAAAGTAGAAGCAGAAGCAGAAGTCAAAAGCAAAAACATGTAACTTTTGTGTTTGGATGGAATGTTTGAAAAGCGGATTTTTCTAAAAAATATATTTGGATGAATAAAAATGAAAAGTGCTTTTGGAATGTTGTAATTACCAAAAAGGACATGATACTTAGAGGGTGTTTGGATGTGTGTTTAAAAAGTGCTGCAGCGTTTAGAAAACGGATAATCAAATAATTGTTGTAACAAAACGTGCTGCTAAAATTAAGTGTTTGGATGAACTTATGCTGTTTCAAAACGCAATAATCAGATAATCATTAAAAAGTGTTTGGATTTGCGTTTTTCATTACCTTATAAGGTAACAATATGATAAAATCTATTTTTAGCTAAACACAATTTTCTTACAGCACCAAATTGTAGTTGATGGTAATGAGATTTGGCATAATGAAACTCAGTCTGTTGGTAATGGCCTTAGTCATGATCTTGTATAGGACATTACACAGGCTAATCGGACGAAGTTGAGTGACAGTACGAGGATTAGGGACTTTGGGAATCAGGGTAATCAAAGTATGGTTAATATCCCTCACCAGGTGGGGATTAAAGAAACACTCTTGAAGGAACTTACAGACAGAAGGACCAACAATATTCCAGTTATTCTGGTAAAAGGCTGCATGAAAACCATCAATGCCAGGAGCTTTAATAGGGGCCATATGCTTAACAGCTTTCCAAAGTTCTTCATGAGTAAAAGGGAGATCAAGGGGAGCAGAATTGGTGATAGGAGAGGGGAATGGGAGGTAAGATATCGACTGAAGATGGGAAGTAGAATAGGACTCCCCCTGATACAAACTTCTGAAATAGGCTACCACCATATTATGGATATAAAATGAATTAGAAAGGACATTCCCATTGGCGTCTTCCAGCATGGTAAGTATTTTCTTGCTAGCACGATATTTCACAAATCTGTGGAAGAACTTAGTATTTTGATCTCCCAAGAGCTCCAATCTCTGGTACTACGCTGAATCCAATCCAATTCCTCATCCTCCAGGATTCTGCTTAGGTCAGAACTAAGTTGGGAATGAAGGCGCTTGAGAAAAGGGTCATCAGGCCAGTTAGCATGCTTCTCAATACCTGCCAGGCGAGCCCTCAGTCTACTCTTTCTTTTCTTAGTCGAACCAAAAACAGCACTGTGCCAACGAGAGGCATTGCTTTGAAATTTGGTAAGGTTACTGAGGATCGAGATATTAGAGTCCCAAGAACTCGAGAGGAGAGGAGAGAAACCAGGATGCCTTTGCCACGAAAGTTTATATCGAAACATCTGAGGAGGGGGATTGAGATTAGAGCCATCATTAATCTTAAGCAAAAGAGGAGAGTGATCTGATTGGATGCGAGGGAGAACTTCAACCACACTACTAGGAAAAGCCTCCATCCAATCTGAATTGGCCAATAATCGATCAAGTCTGCGCCGAAGAGATCCCCGCGCCCAAGTGAACTGGCTGCCGAAGGTTTTGACCTCAATAAGATCATTGGTAGCAATGAAATTCTGAAGCTCAGCGCAGGCAGATAGGGAACTGGAGCCTCCTCTGGATTCAAACTGATTGGCTATACAGTTGAGATCCCCGCAATAAATCAGGGACCATGATGAAGAGAGTTGATGCGAGAGACAGCCGGCCAAAGCCAAGAACGACGGAGCTTATTAGGGGCCGCATATACAAAAGTAGCATGAAAGGAGAGGGAAGAACGACTAATAATAACATCAATGAACTGGGAGTGACAATCAAGCACCTCCACCTTGATTGAGTCATTCCAAAGGAGCCAGATGCCCCCAACAAAGCCGGACGCTTCAACCCTAAAAGAATTTGAGAAACAGCTTTTCCTGATAAAGGAATCAGCCCTAGTACCACTGATTCGAGGTTCAAAGAGAGCCGCAAGAACCACATGCTTAGAAGCAACCAAATCTCTGAATTCCCGACGAAAGGCCCCAGAGCCAGCGCCCTGTACGTTCCAGCAAAGGATGTTAAGATTCATGGAAAAAATATAATGCTAAAAATCAAAAAACAAAAAAGCCAAATCAGAAAAAACATGAGAAGAAAATAGCATGAAAATCCTGCACTCAAAGTGGCAGGCTAGAAGCGCGCTCCCTCAATTCAAGAGGAGATAACACAGCAGAAGGGTTTTGTGAACATGAAGGTGGAGGAGATTGCGAGTCAGGCGGTCTTCCTGGAGGACCACCATTCCCTTTGATTCTCTTGCTAAAGTGTGTGGAGGGATCTGACACCGCCACCACTTGATGATGTTCTTTAGGAAGAGAGGACGGTAGATGCTGAGACCAAGCCCCGGAAGCCTGACGGACCCAAGAGGGGGAGTGGATGACACGGCTGGGAGCATCAGATGTGGAGGGATGGGTATTGCTACCCTCAGGGTGAGAATCAGGATCAAGATCCATATGACGGACAGGAGGAGGGGATGAATATCTGGACGGAGATAACAGACGTGATCGGGGACGAACGGAATGATCCGGGGGGGATGAGGGAACGGTCTGGAGAACCGAGGAAACTGGCGGAGGGGGAACCATTTCCATGACGTCCGAAGGTTCCTCTGCAAGAGATACAAACCTCTTGCCGTTAGGGTTAGGGTTTTTAGGAATAGCAGATTGCATGTTACGTAAATTCGGTCGACGGCGTTGTTGAACTTGCATCCAAGGCCCGAAGCCGATCTTGGGATCCTGCTCATGGGGATTGGTCGGACCCGCAGCTGGAGCTTCATCCGCCGCCTTAGGAGGAATCAACTCAGGACAAGAACTCTTTAAATGGCCACATTTACCACAATTGAAGCAAATGATTTTCAAATTTTCATACTCGACTCCAACTATGCAATCTTCAAGCATGACTTCGGGGGTAAGAGGAGTATCAAGATCAATCTGGATAGCCAAGCGTGCAAAACGTCCCCGCAAGGTGGTGTCGGTGTTGAAATCAATGCTTAAGACCTTCCCGATGGCCGATCCCGCCCGGAGAAGATATGGACGGTTGTAAAAGAAGACCGGAATGCTGGGAAATCGAACCCAGGCCACCAAAGACTTGATCACGTTCGTGGCAGGGTTGAAGTGTTCGTCCCATTGTTGGACATGAAGATAATTCCCAGAGACCATCCAAGGTCCACCCGTGAGCGCTAACAACATATCATCTTCTTTTTGGAATTTAACAATGAAATATCCGTTGTCAACATCAATTAATGGAACCGACGACGAGGCCGGCCAAATGTGTGCCAAACGGGATTTAAGAATGCGGTAAGAGACGGTCCTTCCAATAACCTTGATCACCACCGAATAAGCCCAAGGACGAAGAAGGGCTTGCCTGAAAGAAGGAGATAATTGAAAACGTGGGATGCCGTTAAAGGTTGATTCGATAATGTCATCGGGATCGACAGTAACTTCGCTATCAAGAACCTCCGTCGGAACATGAATAAAACCTGCCCGTTTACGCACTATCTCACTGAATGAAGGTTTCGGACGCTTGTTCACCCTTCCGTCTACATCTTGGGAAAAACGGGGTCGTGATGATGCTGAGTTCTTGGAGAAAAAACTCAGGCAGTTGATATTTCAAAGTTTTTTGAATTGAATCGATTGACCATCTTTTGGAAAACTCTCTATTTTATCATTTTTAATACTTTATTTATAAAGTGGGGACTATTTTACAAATTTTGAAAGAAAGTTCACGTACATCATTCTTACATGAAGTACGTATATCATAGAGGCAATAAAAGAGAATGTATCAATTATTACCAGGATTTTATTCTTCATCATCATCAGTACTTTAGTAGACAGTGCTCCAACAACTAAGCAAAGCACTCTGCCAACTAGAATGGACAAGCTGCTATTCCTGTCCCCTACACATCACTCACTAGTTTGGGTTCCATAGATGATGCAGCAGGCATTGGCTTTCCTGCCAAGAAACACTCTGCCAACTTTAAAGCTTGCTTCGGTTTATGCAGGGAAACCTCGTGCCCTGCTCCTCTCACTGTCACAAATGTCAAACCCTTGTATTCCTCTGTCCATCCTCCTACCTGTTCGTTCAATGTCGACCGAGTGAGTCAGCAAATGCAACCACATATGGTTTCTTTCTATTATGCAAACGATTGATGATTTGTTTCACCGCATTCAGACATATAATGAGTACGTATATCAAATCTGATAAAGAAATTAGTAAAGCTGTGGTCACCTGGCCATCATAGTACCAAGCGTGCCAAGGATTGACTGTAGCTAGTTTTAAAGCATTGATACTGTAGCGAGTCGAAGTAACTGGAATTACAGCATCAGTATCGCCACTGTCAGCAAGCAAATGCAGCGAATGATTCAAATTAAGATTGAAGACACCATTTGGGTAATGAGGAGAATCTTCTAGCTGCAAAAATTCAAGAGTGGGATGGAAATAAGAGAAACCTGAAGATCCATATGCGAAGTCCTCCTGAATGTAGAAGCTTGCGATAGATATCCAGAACTGATTTAGGAGAATCCTTCCAGTTTTCGGCCACCGTGTCACTGCAAGAAGAGCATAACGCTATCTATAGTTAACATCAAGGAGATTCATAGTTTCACACAAGATGGGATGCAACATCTAACAAGTAAAATTTTGAACAGCAGTCCCTTCGGACGAAACAAGTCTTGTTTCAGAAACAATACAAAAGTGCACTTCAAAATGGAGTATCATATTCAGGAAATTTGATCTAACCATGGGAAGCAAGCATGCAAATTATAAAAAAGAGAAAATCCATGGATTTATTCAAGATAAATAGTTCAAACCTGCATGTTTCCCATTTCAGTGGTGAGTTTTTGCTCTGAACACGAAGAGCCAGTTGAACTTCGGGGAGATTAAAGTAGACAGTTGAGTGCTTCTCTGTGCAGGGATCATATGTCCTTTTGATAAGACCAGCCTTCTATTATCCAAAAACACAAACATGTGACTCAAATAGAGCATAACGAACTATATTATCGCATTCGATGATATTCGATCAACATACTTCTCTGAGAAACTTGTTAAGAAGGTATGCATAGACTTTTTAATTTTCAGTTAAAAGAAAAAACAGTAGAAAATGACGGTTATGCAGAAAGACTTACATTCCTTCTTCTCCACAAATTAGTACGTGCACTGCTGAATTTAGCAGTACACGTAGGAGTGAAGATACTATACATGTCAATGTCTCCGATTTCTTCATCTGCAATGCCGAGAACTTGCTCGCATGTCTCTGAAGGTTTTATGAATGACTGGAAGTCACAAGCGAAGTTCAACAGCTTGAAGGTCTGGTCGGAAATCATACCATTCGCCCATAAGAATTGAAAAAGACCCAAATGGTCATGAAAATCATCAGTCAGAGCATTTCCAACCTGGTTGCAGAGTGGTGCGACATGATTAAGTTGGCCACATGAAAAAAGAATTCACAAGTCCAAACTCTAAATCAGCAAAATTTCATACCATGAAACCCTTGAAATTGATAACCTCCCCATTGTTGTGGTTGTGACTCACAATAGCTTCGGCTAGCTGGGGAACATAATGTCCTGTATCATATAGAACTCAATTATATTGTAAGGCATATTAAGAAACAATCACAGGAGACAGAAAAGTACACAGCAGATAAACCTTTATTAATAAGCCACAAATATTGTAAAAGTACCAACCCGCATAGCTTTCGCCTGATAAATAGAAGTCCCTTCCTTTATACTGCGGAAAACGCTCAATCCATTGTAACAAAAATTCAAGGTTTTCAGCAGCTGCAAGCACAAATTTTGAAATCAATAAAATGAAGAATACAGAAAGCAAAAGATTAAATAAGGTATCTAAATAGTGAAAATTATACCCGTCCTTTGATCGCCATTGCTCAGAATGTCAGATGAAGTGTTCGAATATGAATACCCAACCCCAACTGGAGAATCCACAAACAGAACATTTGCCACTGCAAATCAGAAAGAGATTAGGGAATACTTTCATAACAAAGCCCTTGGGAAAAGGGAAAAGAACAAACAAACAACAAAAAAACAAATAGTACCAGCAACAAAATTTTCAGTTGTTAAACAAAAGTTGCATAATGTAGAAATTCAAAAATGAAAACTAAGACCATATCTGGCGACTCAATGTAAGTAGAAAACTGCACAAACCCTTGTTGTTATCATGTCCTAGAAGCTAATCCAGTTTTGGTAACATAACTCAAATAAATTCCAAATTTTGGATTTTGCGGAATTTCTAAAATTTGAAATTAGAAGATATGGATTCTACAAGGAAGCTAATTATTGCCAAAAATGATTTTCTTAAATTGTACTTCACTTTCTCTCGAGTTCTGGTAACGGTGGACCAATTTTTTCTAATGAAAACGTACTAGTACCTTTATTCCAAGAATAAGGGTTCAAATAAAGGGTCTTGCCATCATCCTCAACATGGAAAGGTCCAATTTCTTCAGCCAGTCCATAAGCGATTGATGAGCATCCAGGTCCTGCATACACATCCGAATCATTAAAACTCAAAATTTCATCTAAGCGATTAGATTCAGATTAAACGACATGGATCTACCAAGCAACCAAGATATGATACGTATGAAATAAGTATGCGTGTGTGTACGTAATTAGAACCTCCATTGAGCCAAAGAAGGAGAGGCTTGGAAGAAGGCTGATCCTGAGCTTCAAAGAACCAATAGAACAAAGCTCTCCCAAAATGGGGATTGACAGTGACATAACCTGCATAGTGCGAAAATGTTAGGTTGAAATTTTGGCCGGGAAGGGGAGAAGAAATCTTGTCGGATAATTGTTGATTAGGTATGTTAACATGGGAAGAGGAGTAGGAGAAACTGATGGCTATGCAGATGAAGACAATTTTGAGAACCCCGGAGAGAGAGGTGGTCGCCGCCGCCATCTCCGGAGTTTGAAAATTGGTAAAGAGGGTATGGTTGGGAAAATCGAAATAAGGTGTGGGCGAGCGCCACTCCCGGCTCCCGGATGCCCCGTCAAATTGCTTCTCCCATAGAATTGGGGCTCGAACCGGAACTTGCTTAAAAAAGAATTGGAGCTCGAACCGGAAATTGGGGCTCGACTATCTTATCTTTATCCATGATCCCACAATTTGGAGACCAACACCCACCTTATTTTGAGAATTAAAAATAATACTCCCTCCGTCCCGGTATACTTGTCCTGATTGACTTTTTGACACTGTTCATTGTTTAACTTTGACTCAATGTTATTGCAAGTATATATTTGAAAAAAAGTAGTCAAGTTGGGTCTTGTTAGAATCGTAACATCATGTAGTTTTAGAATATATATTTTATTTAATTTTATGTTGTATATATTTTGAGATATAAACGATTGAAAATGTGCATTGGATTGTGTGCAGAAATGAAACAAGACAAGTTAAGTGGGACGGAGGGAGTAATAATATGAGTTGGTCCTTTCGTCGACCAAAACATAAATAAGATTACTTTGTCTCCACTCTTTTGGGCAATAGGATGGAGACATTTATCTACTTCCCATTAGTCAACTAAAATTTTAAATAATAAAATTAAAATACTTATATTTTTTATATTTTAAAATAAAAATAAATAGAAATATACCAATTTTTATAATTTTTCATTCTCTACAAATAGAGACCAATCTTGCTATATTTTTATTAAATACATAATCTATCAATTTTGATACATTTAACTCATTTTAAAATTCATATAAAATAAAAATAAATAAATAATAAATTAATATTTTAGATTTTTTATTATTTATAAATAAAATAAATATTTTATATTTTTGATACATTTATTTTTTATATTCCAACATAATTTAATATTGTATAAATTAAAATAATTATATATAATATTGTAGTTATATATAATTGGGATGGTTGGGTGGTTATTGAGAAAGTATGTAAATTGGGATGGTTGGGTTTGGATGGATATTGATGAATTGGAAGAGAGAGAAATCAATTAAATAATTAGATGGTTTGATGGTTTGGATGGTCATGGATATTAGTCTAACTGTCACTCTGCCAGTGCCCTTGTACCGCTTGGCTAAAGCTATTAATTTGGGCCGGGCTGCCCCGCAAGGTAAAAAGTACAGGGCGGATTAGAATTTTTAAGGCCCGTTGACATGCGGGCCTAACGGGCTTTTGTGGGTTGGCCCACGGTGGGGCGGGCTGGCCTGCGGGCTTTATCTTTTTTTTTTTCTTGTACTATATATTTAATGTTAATTAATATTGTTTGGTTACTTCAAAATCTACCAGAAAGTCACCAAATATACTCCCTTTTTATTCAAAAAATTTTAACATTTCCTTTTTCACGCAATCTAATACACATTTTTAAATAGGAATATCTCAAATTTTATAAAATAAAAAATTATAAAACTTTAATATTATAAAACTACGTGATTAGACGAATCTAACAAGATCTCACTTGACTAATGTTTTATCTTATGTAACTGTGTGAAAAAAGTCGAATCAAACTTACTCAATGGATAGTGTTTACTATGCAAACGTTAACATTAATAAAATACGGAGGAAGTACATTTTTAAATCATTATTTTGATTACTTATAAAATTGTAAATTATAATACCAATAATCTATCTTTTCTAATATTTCTCTACTGATCTATATTATTAGTGTTAGTTATTTTTTAAAGTTTAAAATTCCTCATTATTTTATTTATTAGGATTTTTTTGCTAGGTTATTTTATTTATTTATTAAAATTTGTAAATACAAATAAATTTTCATAATTTATTGTCAGTTATCTTATTTTTAAAATATAAAATTAATTAATTATGCCAAAACAGTTTAACTTCCTAAAGCCTCCAACTGCCAGACTCAAAATTTTTATCAACTCAATCATTAATTATAATTTTTTAATACTATATTTTTAGAATATAACACACACCTTTAGTATTATAAATTTTAATAAATCTTTAATTTTTAAATAATTATTCAACAAACCAGTAATTAAAAAGTAAATAATTATGCCATAAAATACACACTTATAATTTGAAATTTCAGTTATAAATCTTTATTTCCCATTTTAAATTTATACAACAAAGAATATATCCCAATTTTATTTTTTTACACAAAAAAATTAATTTAATAAAATTTTACTAAAAGGCCCGCGGGTCGGCCCGCGCGTGGGGCAGGTTGGGCTTAGATATTTAGAGTCCGCCCCGTAATAGGCCCGTCCTGTTCAAGCCCACAAAAATGTGGGGGCCCGCGCGGGCCGGCCCGTTTCGCACTGCGGGCGCGTTTTGACACCTCTACGATTGGCCTCAGGCCAATAGCTTTTGCATAAGTGTTTTTGGCTTTTGATTCTGTAAAAATCATTTTTTATGGAAAAATAGTGAAGTGCTTCTGGGAGAGGGTTGTTTCTTCGAAAAGCAGAAGTCAAAAACTTCTAATAATGTGTGCAAAGTATTAAATGTCTCCACTAATATATTTAAATTACACTATAAATATATTCTATTCTCATAAATAGCAAATACTTTTTGATAATTATAAAATTCCAAAAATATTTTTCGCATCTTTACACATCCAAACACAATTTTTTTTTTAAAAAAAAAATTGATTTTCAAACATTCCATCCAAATATAAAAGTTACATGCTTTTGTTTTTTATTTTCACTTATGCTCCTGCTTTTGCCTTCTAATTTTTTAAAAAATCAATCCAAATTGCCCTAAATGCGCTTGGTGGATAGGTGTACAATTCTTTTCTATTTTTTTTTCTTTTTTTAATTTATTTTTCTTTTGACACTGTAAAATGTGTGGGGCCCATAAATTATAAATTATAGAGGAATAAAGAGAGGGTGTACAATTCTAATTTTACACAATAAATTAATAATTTATTTAATATTTATATTTACTTACTCCGATATTTCCCTCAAATATGTATGTGGATCTACGCCAAAAAAATACTTCCTCTGTTCTCATTTAATTGCACTCATTGCATAATAATAATTATTTATTGAGTAATTTTAATTAATTTTTTTAACAAAATTCTATAAGATAAAATATAGTCAAGTGAGATCTTTGTTAGATTCGTCTAATTGTGTAGTTTTAGAATACCATATTTTTATAAATTTTTACTTATATACAATATGAGTTATTATTAGTTAAAAATATTCATTGAATTGCGTGAAAAACAGAAGTAGTGCAGTTATTAGAGGTAGCATGTATGTCGAAATAAAGATTGGGGGAGTGTTGGAAATGTTATATGGACATTTAACACAAAAATTAAGTCAGCATATGTGACATCAATTATATAAGAGAAAATATTTAAGTGAAAAAATTACACCCTCATCCCAATATAAATGGGGAAAAAATGTCAATATAGTCCTTTTTTTTAAAAAAAAAACCAAATAAGTCCTTGTTTTATTTTTTGCCCAATTGGTCCGCTACATATACTAATTACATTCCAATCGGTCCTCCACCCACTAATTATGCCCTAATTATATATTTTTGGCCAAATCAGTCCTTTTTTTCAAAAATCTAAATTGGTCCGTTATTAATTTTTGCCCCTTTTCATGCAGTTCAATGCACATTTCAAACCATTAATAACTCAAATTCGATATAAGTAAAAATTCTAAAATTTCGATATTTATAAACTACACGACAAGACGAATACAACAAGATCCTATTTGGCACATTTTAATTTGTATATCTATGTTTAAACTTTAAGTCAAAACAAGTGTGTGAATAACTAGTAGCAAATTAGACAATGTAGTTATTAAAAAATGGAGAGAGTATATCGCAATTGGTCTTCATTTTATGAAGAAACATAGAAAACCACTGAACTGTAAAACAAGATCCACCCCGGTAGCTAATGACTAGAACTCCAATGGCATCCAGTGAAGGTACTGCCCAATTCGATGCGAGAACGGGCTTCCAACAGATGAGGGAGTCGCTTGACTATGTGAAGCCCATTCTCGCATCGGATTAGACAATACCTTCGCTGGATGCCATCGGAGTTTTGGTCAGCAAGTACCGCGGTATATTTTTTTTAGAGTTAGGTGTTTTTTGGCATTTCTCTATAAAATAAAGACCAATTGCGATATACTACATCCATTTTTTAATAACTACATTATCTAATTTGCTACTATTCACACACTTATTTTCACTTAAACCCTAAACCTAGATATACAAGTTAAAATGAGCCAAGTAGGATTTTGTTAGATTCGTCTCGTCGTGTAGTTTATAAATATCGAAATTTTAGAATTTTTACTTATATCAAATTTGAGTTATTAGTGGTTTGAAATGTGCATTGGACTGCATGAAAGGGGGCAAAAATTAATAACGGACCAATTTAAATTTTTTAAAAAAAAGGACTGATTTGGCCAAAATAATATAATTAGGGCATAGTTAGTGGGTGAAGGACACGTAATTAGTATATGTAGCGGATCAATTGAGCAAAAAAAACAAAAAAAAATGACTGATTTGATTTTTTTATAAAAAAAAAGGACTATAGTGGCCTTTTTTTCCATATAAATGGTCCATCTAATTTTTTTTTACAATATACTCAATGTTATCGTAAGTAAATAATATAATGAACAAAAAACAGTCAAAATTGAATTGTGCTAGAATCAGCGTATTTATAATTTTTTATAGGTAAAACTTTTTAATATTATTAGAATTTTCGTCCTCATTTTGCAATGATGAGTGGCTTTTACTACTATACATATACATAAATGGATTGCTGCTACTCGATCGAGAAAGACATGCCTAAAATTCTGGCCAAATAGAGAGAGATACATACATTATGGGATAGCTAGGCGGTGTGAAGAATATTACACATGCATGGTGCGGTTAGAGACTGTCGAGTGATATCGCTAATTCGTGCCTGGACGATTCTAGCTAGGGTTTTCATTATTGTTAAATAATGTTGGGGACTGGATCTCTACTACTACTATATATGATGAAGGTAAAATAAAACCACTGGAGAGGGGGGAATGGGCGATGATGCTATATATATATATATATTATTGGCTTTGGTCAGTTTGGTGTTTGGAGGAGCATTATACTTACTTGTATATATTTGGAAGAAGGCGATCGATCGAGGTGCCGCAAATTAATTTATAGCCAGGAAATGATTCTCCACAACGGATCGGATCGGAGACAGAAATAATGAGGAAAAGATGCAGCATTAGAGTATTGATTGGATCGGAATTGTCGGCGGCTGACTTTTGTTGCTGACCATGCATGCATGGGGTGGGGTTCGAGATTAATATAATTATTACTACTAAAATGGACTAATTATAAAACCTGAAAGTGGCGGTGTTATTAGTATTAAAGTAGTGCATGATCATCAACTCATGATGTGATGGCGGGAATTAAGGAGGAGTAACTAAGGGCATGAGAGCTCCAGCAGCAGTTGGATCGGGATAATTAAGATCGAATGGAAGGTGCGTGCGTGGTTGGGGGAATGATAGATGAGCATGACCAGCAGCACGCAGGCAGAACAACTATATATCATAGTATTTATATGGGGATGGAGTACCGGTGATTGGCTGGCATGTAATAATACGCCTGCTGGGAGTGGTACACGTACGGTGATTATTAATTCTTTTGTCGATCCCACCATTGATTTGCAACTAAGGATATGCAATCATTCATGGAATTGGAATCTGAGGCTAATATATAGGGTTGTAGATGCCTAATTGATTCCTTGTTAACTTGAGTGGAATTGGCTTTGGTCATCTTTTCTCGACCACCCGAGATTATTGTTAGGAGTATTGTTTTAAATATTCCCGAAATTTTCCAAAATTTCGATTGGAATTTCAGGTTTCGGGACATCCCGAAAGAAAATTTCACATGCAATATTTTTTTGCAAAATTTCCATCGAAATTTCGCCCGAAATCCGAAATTTTTTTTAAAAAATAATTTTTTTCTAAATTTTAAAAATATATTTTTTTTAAAAAAAATTAAAAATTAAAAATTATGTTTCAACTCATATTGATGATGTCATCCGATTAACTTGTTTATCAATTTTAAGTCTCTTATTAATCAACATGGTGCATGATATCAATAATATTACTAGCATATTATATCATTAAATAAGCTAAGTATTGTTAGCATATTACTAATTCATATAGCAACAGAGATGAGGAATTTTGAAATATCTTCATTTTCATCATCTCAGAAACTCGAATTAGTTTTCTCAAAAACTTAAAAATATCTCCGAAATTTTCCCCGAAGTTTCAAATATCTTTGAAATTTCCCTAAATTTATATGTCCGATATAGATACCGAAACCGATATTTAAAACTTGGTTAGGAGAATTATGGAAACGAACTACATGTAAGATTCTCCTTTGAATACAATGGTCTTTTGACCCTCCTAATTGTCCCCAACACCCCCCTAGGGCTGATATCGAGTCGATTATTGAGCCTGAACAGTGTAATTCGAGATTGTACAGTAAAAAAATTAAAATTCTAGCCCAAATTTAACTATGCTGGATAGTATCTAATTTGAATTTGAATTGACAGTTTTACTTATCATACTACAAAATACTAATATAAGTTTATTAGACTTGATAAAGCTTAAATTGTGTCCAATATTTTTTTATTTTAATATTTTTAAAATTTAATAATTTAATCGAGTATCGAGTCGAGTTTCCCTCACCCAACCCCCCCCCCCAAAAAAAAGTAAATAAAATAAAATAATCAACTAATGTAAAAATGATTGTAAAAAAATATTTTTTTAATAAATATGAATTTTTTTTGTTATTTAACAAAAGGACGGGAGAGGAGAAACAAATTTTAAAAATTATACTAAGCATATAAAAAAAAATAACTCAATACTAATTATATATAGGCTGCATTTGGTAAAACGTTGGCGTTTAGCATTTGAAATTTAAAAATTATAGGAGTATTTTTCATTCTTAGTCAATTTCTAAACTCTACGGCTAAATTTTAAACTCTAACCTTTCTCCATCCTTTAATTTTTCAAACTCCAATATCTAAATTCTAATTTTAAACTCGAATATCAAGCATAATTATTCAAAATTATCCCAATTAAAGTTATTTTTCATCAATAATTTCAAATTATAAACTCTAAACTCCACATTCCAAGCTCTTCTTTCCCAAACACATCCATAAACTACGCGAAATTTGAAATTCAAAATTCGAAAACACAATTACTAAAAATACTAGCCCTTGGATCCATTTTTTATGGTTATGATTTTTTAAAGGTACTATAATAAAAATACTAAATTCATACTTCTATTATAACGAAAGAGTTTAATATTAAAATAGGCCACTACAAGCGCCTATGTTTAATTTTAGGCCACTACAAATACCAATTATAAAAATAGGCCACAACAAGGGTATTGTGTTATAAAAATAGGCTAATTGAATTTTGAACATATTTTTTAACCCCATAAACTTTTATTTTCTTTCATTTTGACCCCCAATTTTTTTTTTCAATTTTTTATTAATAAATCAATCAAATGACATATTTTTAATTTATTTTCATTTCCTATTATATTTTTATTTTTATAATTATATTTAATTTTTTAATTTTTAATTTTTCAAAATTTTTAATTTTTAGTTAGGGTTTCACTGAAAACTTGAATTTTATTGAAAAATACTGCATTAATTTTTTTAGCTTTCATTATTTTTAATTTTTTGAATATCATAACATTTTATAGTTTTAATATTTTTATATTATTTAACTTAAATTTTATATTTATTTTCATAAATTTTTTTGGATTACAATTTATTTTCATATAGAAAAATAAAAGAAATTATGTTATGTTTTCTAAAATTAAAATAATGTACAATTTAGAATTAATTTTACTTAATAAACAAATTTATATAAAATAAATATAACATAAAATTAAATTTTAAAAAAAGTAAAAGAAAAAACTTTTAAATAAAAATTTTGTCAAAAAATACTAAATAACATGAATTTTTAAAAATAAATATAAGATTTAATAAATTTAAATAGATTTTAAGAAATAATATTTTTGAAAAAAAATAATATATTTTCACTGGATTAACTATATTTTAAATTAAATAAAAATACATTTGAAAATGAAATTCTATTTTTTCATTAATTATAATAAAATAAAATTTATTAAATTAAGAATTATATAATTTAAACAAGAGGAAAAATATAATCAAAATTTAAATATATTGTAAATAGAATATTTTATTGATTTATTAATGATAAATTTAAACTTAAAAGTTTTGGGGTCAAAATAGAAGAAAATGAAAGTTTATGGGGTTAACAAATACGGAATAATAGCCAAAAACATCCGTTTTCTTTACCTTTTTGCCAAATCAATCTCATTCGAAATTTTAACCCCTTTTCATCCTTTTGGTTTGTTAATCTGAACCAATATCATCCTAAATTTATTAATTAAAGTTAATGAGCTGAGCTGGCAAATATTAACTCAAAATTGGTCCACCTGGTGGCAAAGGAGGTCAAAAAAATCCAAGCACAGTCATTTATATAGTAATGACTCATCATCAACTTTAAAAGAATCTTCATCATTCACTGGGAAATACAAATTGTATTTATAAACGCAGTTAAGAAATAGAAATGAAGCAGAGAGCCACAAAATAAAATAAAATAAAACGAACTCTAATTGCATAGGAGTACATGGAAACGGGAAGCAGAAGAAGACTTGCGTGGAAGATTAGAGGAATTTCCCGTTCCACCCCCGCCATTCTTGGCAGCGGCGGCGGCTTTCTTCCTGGATGAGTTCGTCAACGTCACGCTTCTCCTCAAAGATGATCCTCCCTGACTCGTCGACACTTACTCGATTAACGTTAATCCACATCCTGTGGATAAGAAAATCACAGACAAACAATCAAATAAAAAGAATTGCTACAATAATTTACAATCATCCATCATCCACAAAAAATATATATATATATATATATATATAAAAGGAATCAGAAGAATCCAAACAAAAGCATTGAAATAAAGATATCTACCTGGTTCCAGCGTGGATTGAAACGAGAAAAATGGCAGAGAAACAAGGCAAGGGAATTCTTCCGGGAGGATTTTGATTGGGAAAATTTGGGGAGATCGGCATAAAGATCGTCCAATTTGGGGAAGAAACGGCCTCCGGCCAAGTTAAACCATTTTCATGCCAAGAAGTGAGAAATTCCGGCCAAGTTTTGAAATCTTCAGCTACAGTGCGAGTTTCGGATTTACGAGCATATACTCATGATCCTTGTCATGAAAGGAGTTGAATGCACCTAACATCCGTCAAATTTAAGTGAGTTTGAGGTCTCGTCGGATTCACTATTCATCATCTTCTCCGGCGAGACATTTCTTTCCCGGTGGATATTTTGCATTCCGAAAGCACTGACAGAATCCTTTTCAGCTGTGGAATCACCTTCTACATTGATTTTGTTTATTAGATCGCATTTTCATTGGTTCCAAGCGACTTGCTCGTTGAGAATTTTTGTTAGATAATTTTAGGGTTTTCCCTACATTCCAAACAGCCAAGTACACAGTTTTACATTGTATTCGTAGCTTACGCACTTGCCAAGACTAATTCATCACATACTTCCTCACTTTATGCTTGGAACTATGACCGAGAGGTAAGGTGCTTGGATTCTTTTACCTTCATTTGATGCCTGGTGTTCCAAATTTGAGTTAATTTTTGCCACATCAGCTAATTAATTTTAATTAGTAAATTTAGGATGATACTAGTTCGGATTAACAAACGAGAAGGATCAAAAGGGTCCAAAATTTCGAATGGGATTGATTTGGAAAGAAGGTAAAGAAAACGGATATTTTTTGCTATTATTCCTAACAAATACCGTTGAAAAGTAAATTGGCCTAATTTTACAACATTATACCCTTGTTGTGGCCTATTTTGATACTTAAGATTTGTAGTGCCCTAAAATCAAATATAGGCCCTTGAAGTGGCCTATTTTGATATTAAACTCTATAACAAAATAACAAGTAACACACTTTTTGTGGTATACCATGTATCTTTTGTCAAATTAAGCCCAAGACTAATCTCTCGAAGATCTAGTAGACAATATTAAGTCATTTTATGCATGAATAATTATAAAAATTAAAATAAACATCGTTATTATACATGAAAAACCGTGAAATGTAAAACTAAATTCATTATATTCTAAAGTAGATATACTCATTCTATTTTTATAATAAAATAAAAATGTGATGTAAATACCAATTTACCCTTGCATTAAATAATAACCATTGGATCACATATTAAAAATGCGTCCAGCATAGGATCAATTCCCGTTTTGAAGAGAACAAGCATGAGCATTAAATATGTGCAGATTCCTTTATGACAGCTGGAGTATTAAATTGGGATGGCTTATGAGAGCTTGTCTGTGTGGATTATTATAGAATTAAATCTTTATGTACCATAACAGAGAGACTCGTCCAAACCAAGAGTGCAACGGTCATATTTTTCAAACACCTCCAAATCCCATCCCAATATTTTACTCCAGTAATTTGTAAAATTCTTTGCTTTCGTCTTCTGCATAATAAAGGTTAGGTCACACCAAAAAAATCAGAATTACAAGGACAAACCCTCGGTGAAGAACCACCCACGAGGTGGAGAAGGAGGTTACTCAAGATGGGATGCTTTCCTTCCTGTTTCGGCCATCTGAACCAAAAACAAACAAACAGACAAGTTCAGCATCAGGTGACTGAGCTCTATTTTATCCCATCAGAATCAGAAATTTCAATTCTATTCATCATCCTCCTCCTTTTTTTTCTTTTTCTTTTTCTTTCTTTGTTCTTATTATTATCTTGTTTCGTTTTTTTTTTTTTTTTGTTCCTCTATCTTCTGGCCTGGTGGCTTTAGACTTTATCTTCCAGAGATGAGCTGTTGCAAGAAGCTGCTATAATGTTAGGTGCCAGCACGCAATGTTGTATCAATGAAGAAGAGATTGCCAGAGTTATAGAACATGTTTCACAATACCAGTAAGCTCTGAAACTTTATGATTTTTTTTCATTTAAAGAACTTACCTGGTGTTTCTATCTAATGCATATTCCCATCTCATTTCATCAGTGCTGAGCCAGAGGCGCAGAAGAAAGGGTGCTGCCAAGGAAAGATATCCAACAGTTCAAATAAGGAAGATGCAGGCATTGGTGATAACGAGGGAAATGGGCGTTCTGAAAACAAGACTGACAAAGGCAACGAAGGTGAGACATTAGTACAAGATCCGGCTGCTGCTGCGAATAATGGGCTTGAAGTTTTCTCAGCCATTGACAGTGAATGTCCCTTAGCAGCTACTCCTGCAAAACCAGAAGAGAAAGGCAACCATGAGAACAAGAGAGAGTCAGGCAACAAAAATGAGACACTTGAACCAGATCCGGCTGCAAACAGTGGATGCAAAGATCTCTTGGCCATTGATGAAGAATGTGAATTAGCAGCTGCGCCTGTAAAAATAGAAGAGAAGATCAATCTAGAAGACCACAATGTAGTTTTGAATTGTAGTAGTAGTCCTGTGCAGATGGAATCCTCCGAGTCACTGTTTTCTCTGTCCATAGATTCCAGAAAATATGCTTCTGCAGCAGACATAGAGGACAAAGAGGTCAGTAGTGCACTAAAGCCCCTTATGAACTCAGACAAGGAGAATGAGAATGTGAACTTGGAGGAGAAATGTAGAGAGGCTCCAGTTAAGCAATCTGGAAGCAAGTTGAACGAAGTTGCAATGGATACTAGCCTTTCGAGCTGGTTGGCTGGATCTGAGAAGGCCTGCGATACAAGCAATGGAAGCAGCCCAGAAAGTCAGAAGAATTATGGTGGTAGGCAAATTCTAGGGATGATCACCATCAACCATGCATCAGAATTGAAACAGATGAAAGGAGGGTGCTCACCTGATGACCAGCTGGGGTTTGGGACAGTAGGGAGGTACTGGAAGATAGCCAGACAGGTATAGGCAACCAGTCCTTTGGATTGCAGAGATGACAGATAAGCCATTAATAAGATAAGCATGCGCTCTTCTTTTGAAGCTGTAATAGGAATTGTGTAAAATGCTTTGATATTTGCAATACAAGCTGCAGTAAGTTCAGTTTTATTCATTCATGTACCTACTGTCACTCAAAAGTGACTGCCTATTGATAAAATTAGCAATTTACATAAATAAAAAGGTGCTGACACTTTCTCTTTCTTTTTTTTTGCAAAGCACACTTTCTCTTTCTGAGTCAATGGAAACTCGAGAGATATTGAAATGTGCGAGACTTCACATCTTCGTAATATTCATTGATTGGTGCACAAGTCTGGACAACACATTGTCGATACAAAACAGACTGTGAGCACTGTTTGCACCAAGTGGCGAGAGGGGTATTCTCGGTTGTTCTGAAACAATCGTATTACATTATGGTTTATACATCATGAAATAGCCTCCTTATTTGATCCACTGTTGCTGGCATCAGCGTAACCGGGCATCGCTTGTACTGTGACCATGAAAGAAGCAGTGTTACAGTAGAACGAGAGAGTAAAATTATACGAATTGGATATGAAGGCACAAGAGAATAAAAATAACTGAACTGGCTTGCATGTAAAAATCCGTTGACAGAGAATTTTTTCTTTTTCCTTTTAGGTCCAACCATCAAATTTGACCGCTAAGGTTAAAGCTTGGAGGTTCTTTAATAATTTTAAATAGTTTTTTTTAAAAGATTATTACTGAATGTAATTGATTGGTGAATTGTTTTAACAAGAAATAACTCTTTGAAATTCAAAAATTGTTGCTAGACAGCTATTCTATCAATTCATAATGCCCTCGGCCGCCTTTACTTGGTAATTTTTTTTTTTTTTGATAATCAGGGACGTTTTTCCTTATGAAGGAAAAAATGTCGGCAAAGGAAAACTACGAAAATCTACAGAAAAGGGGAAAAGAAAGGAAAAATTAAACTCGAAGATGCCAAACTCCCATCAAGTCCGCCGTGAGCAGGGGCAAGACGTCATCAGGGGGGAAAGCCCACGTCGTAAAAAACTCAAGCGAATTAGCTCCTCTCTTTGCCAAAGCATCTGCCACCATATTTCCTTCCCGAAGAATGTGATGCCATCGGAAATTCGGATGTAAACCTAAGAGATCCGAAATTTGCAAGACCAAGGGTCTGAGCCAATGGCCCAACGAAGTTCCTGTCCTGATCAACCGAAGGGCCTCAAGCGAATCCGAAAAGCAAGATGCCGACTCAATACCCAAGGTAATCAATCGCTTGATGCCATTAAGTATCCCATGTAGCTCTGCCACCAGGTTAGTAGCTGAGCCGACTGATCCAGAAAATCCCTCAATCCAGCTGCCATTAGCTTCACGAATAACCCCTCCAAAACCCACAGCACCCGGGTTACCCAATGAGCTACCATCAACATGTAGGACCGTCCCCAAGGATTGCAGCGGATTCCAACAAACAAGTCTGGGGTTTCCAACTTTGATCTTCCTGGTAAAGGCATGAGAGAAAAGCTCTCCTAGCTGCCGTGCTTCTGCAATAACATGTCCGATATTGATCCCCTCTCCCTTCAAACATGATGCATTTCGTTGTCTCCAAATACTCCAAAAAAGCGCCCATTGCGGACCTGTCCAGCAGCGACAAGCAGCCCTCAACGTGACTCCCGCAGCAGCAGTAACCTTTACTTGGTAATTGTGTTTATTGTTTTAAAATAGCATTAATTAATAAGTACTTACATTTTAAATATATTTTATTGTTTGGATGCAAGATGATTTATTTGTTTAATTGGGATTGTGTTCAATTCTGCATTTATGATAAATGTAATCAACTACTCCCTCCGTTTCAAAATAGTAGTTTTTTTAGAGATGAAAAAGTGATCCATAATAATTGTCATTTTGGGTATTTCTATGCAAGTTTTCCAATATTACTCTTTTATTTCCCTAATGATGGTCATTCTCTCTCCACCCTAAATACATTTCTTGGTAAGTGAGAGGGGTAGAAATGGAAGATTGTGTGGTAATAATTATGTTTCTTGGTTTGTGTAATATTTGCTAGAAAGACAACTAAAAAAGAACGGAGGGAGTAAAATATTAGAAACTAAATTTTAAAATATATATTCTTTTAGTTAACTATATTTATAATATAATTATTTTTATTCTAATTTCTTTATAAATATTTTTTACTTAAAACTCATAAATAAGCAATTAACGATCCCACGCACTGTGCAGGTGCAGTACTAGTTATTAAAAAGAGTGTATGAACAATCTTTCAAGAGTAACAGTATAAACACTACCAAACTTAGGAATCTCACCTGGTTGGTATATTTAAATATGCAGGTATAGCAGAAAACAAAGCCTGAAGCAGCCATTACTGATGGATTTATTCGTTTCTGCAAACATAAAGGGCACAGCGTCCTATCTGGAGGAAGAGGGATCCCATCCTTTGCAACCTGTTTGGCAGCGAGTGTCTCAGTGGAAGAAGCATCAAATCGTGCAAATAAGAAAAAAGATTATTAATGTTTTATTAATATTGTAACATTCAAAATTTTATTAGTATTGTGTTGTAATAATAAGAGGGCAATAATAATGAAAAGAATAAACCATTTAAAAAACCCCATCCTATTGTTATAGTTGCACTTTGTACACCAATCCCTAAATTGGAACTATGTTAGACAGGTTAGGGTACTTAAAAATGATTTACTAAAAAAAATTGTTATTTTAGGAGAGTATAACTTTTCAGTCAAGAGATGCATCAAGTCACGTGGATAAGTTAGGGGGCGCAAGGAACTAAAGTACATAACAGAAGACAAAATAAAGAATGAAAGCTGAAAAGATGACAAATTTTTAGTTCATGAATTCCAAGGAGAATAATTAACCTTCGGTGGAGGAGGTGGCGGAGGAGGAGGATATATAGTTGGGGCTGACATGCGTTCTTCAGCTGACTGGTACCACCATTCCATCATCTGTACATTCACACAGAAGAAAGTGAATGCTTATTAAAAGGTGAGGTTCATAAGCTCCAAGATGCATGTAGACATATGATGCTCCATGAAGACCACTACAGAAGAAAAGAATACACACATATGGAACTTTGAAAAGTTATTTGCTATATTTAAACCCCGTTAAAGATTTGAAGTGGTTTTACCTGGCAATGATTTTAAAGCTTTACAGCGCTTTGCGAGATAAGAATTGGGCAAGAACACATTAAGTAGCCAACCCTGATTCAAAAATTATTTGTATCCCCAGTAATTTTCACCAATTCCACCAAGTCTATTATCCTTTGTTTCAACATATTTCCGATTCTTTTAAAGTATCCTTCTACAAGTGGCCCTATGAGTCAAAAAGGGCCTATGAATAAAAAGGGACACTTTACCATAAGCATCTCAGTTCCCACAATATCACCACATGTAGCCCACCAGGAATTGACATGGCAATTTTAATTTTTAAGCATGAATGTAGCCAATTCATATACAGCACATCCTAAGCAAAAAACAAGTTTATGATTTTTCCTGAAATTAACTACTATCATATATAGAAAGCGAACAGAGAGCTCACACATATAACCTATATTAACCCAGCATAAGCACAAGCATGTAGCATATTAAAAGTTTTTAGGAAATTTACAAGTACGCGCTACCAAGGATTGTAAATAAGTTAAATTTTCAGAACATACTATTTCATGTTATGTGAATTATGATACAGAATATCATTAAGAGAATTTTCCCCCTAAGCTCAAACTCGGATTTATATCAATTAGCAACAACACAAATCAGAATATTCAAATAAAAAAGAATAACATTCTAGGGAATAACCAAATAGCCCATATGCCAGAGCCTATTGTTATACTCACTTTAAAGAAAAACACAGCAGCGATCAAACCAGTCTGAGCATAGTCAAGAACAGCATACACACAGCTGAGCATACCACCTTGTAGTGCCTGAGATAATTTTGATGAACTTATTCAGTTCAGATCCCAGCCTCAATACAGTTAAAAAAATTTCATGAAAGAAAGATGAGAAATTCAAAGATGTTCCAAATGTAACATGAGATAAGGCTTGTCCTCCATGGTAGTCTGTGGCTATCTAAATCAATATATACATTAGTTAATGAGTGTAATACAGATAGTGTGTCCAATTTATCCTACAGCTCTCATAGTAATGTTGAAGTCCTGCTCATAAAGGCAGAAAACTAGTTATGCTTCCTGTTTAACCCAAGATTGAATAAAATTATAGTCAAGTTACATAATATGCTGACTCAAACCCTTCATTTTCCCTTTCTGAAACTGAATAAACCATACAACTAACTGAAATAGGACTTGTGTGGTCATTTAGTGGATAATTAACAAGACTAACACTACCTTCAGCCAAGGAGGTCCTCTGAGTCTCTCACGTTCACGGCTTCTTATTTTAGAAATTCTGGAAGATGCATCCATCTATCTTGACATTAGAGAAGAAAATGCTCAAAAACAGTAAGAAATTAAGGAAAAAAAAAACAAAAACAAAAAACAAACTGAAACAAGAAAAAAAAAACACGAAATGCCAACAATAGCCTAACATGTTCTGAAGCATTTGTTGGCATATTACTGTTAAATGGTATGGATTAAATACTAAAAGCTTGAAAATTGAACAATCGAGTAACATGGGATAGGATTGAAACGGCTACACCTTGCATAGTACTGTCATCACTCATCGGGACGGATGCATGTGCATCCAAGCTGTGCACGGGGCACCATTTAAATTGATTTTTTTAGCTAATTCTTTTTATGACATTTAAAATGAGTTAGTGCATCCATTGAATTTTTTGGGTGACACCACTATTTTCAATTTCAACTTAGTTTTTCTTAATTTTTGTGTTAATACCACTATCCTTAATCTCAAATTAACTTCCCTTAATTTGTGACAACACTAAAAATATTTTCTGGATCTGCCACTGACTGCCATAGTAAGAATCACTGTGCAACACATGAACTGAAACTTCCATGAGCAAATAAATTTGGAAAGGGATCGTAACATGACCCAGCCTATTAAATTAAGAAAACCAAGACTACTTGCTTTAAGTTGTTAGCATGAGATGCAAGTATGAATTGTTTTTTCATTCTTTTTTTTTAAAAAGAAAAAAGAAAAGAAAAGAAAAAAGAAAAGAAAAGAAAAGAAAAAAGAAAAAAATAAGTAATTAAATGAGCCATGGACAGAATCAAAGGAGCGTAGGCCACTGCATCTTACTACCTTCAATCAAACTATATTTTCATATATGCAAAATCTTGGGAAGATTTTAAATCTTTAGGCTGTTAGTCAAAGAAATAGAACAATAGAACTGTAAGAAAAAGAAATCATACATAATAGATGACATTTAACATCTGCCCAAACAAAATAGGAAGGTAAAAGCGAAGCACATATCCAAGTAAGCCAAACTTATGGTTCATATGATATCGTTAAGTTTACCAGTTCCTGCCCAGTTGCTCGACAAACATGAATGCCAAGTGCATGTAATCCTAGAGAGTAGAACCCAGTGGCATCCAACAAATATAACAGCTGATAAGCAAAAGATAATCCTGCACTCAGGGAAAAAAACCAACAGGTCAAGAGAAAATGTTCAAAAGTATCCTCCATGATAGATATGGTTTTTGCTTGCAAAGTACAATGTTTTTACAAGCTCTCTTTCTTGATAATATAAAGATCAAGGGGACCAATCAAAGCACATTTCATTATGCATAATCTTGGTCAGCAAACATAATAAAACTAGAACCACAAGGCATTACTCAACAGAATGACTTACGAGTTACAACAATTGCTATAATAGTTTATGCTCAATATAGTCAATAAAGATGAAAAAACAAAAATAAAAAAGGTTAAGGTCTTGAGCACATATGCAAGTTGCAAATCAACTAAAAGAATGCAAGGAATAATATAAATGCCACTCTTGGGATATAGAATCAGGTTATTGAATATGAAACCATGTTAATAGTGAAATATTCCCAAAGGAGTAGAGTTGCACCGAGATTTGAAATGTTGCTGCCTAATTAGAAGTTCTCTCTCATATTATCACTACTGTCCCTCTAAGCCTTGCTGCCATTTACCATTGCAGAATCCAATTAGACTCATTTTTCTGTAATTCTGTCACCTTTCTTTCCAGATTGTTCAGATCTAGCTAGTTATAAATTTTAAACAGCACACATGACAAGGCAAGACGAAGAAATATAATGACAACTTTCAACAATAAAATGAAACAGCTAGAAGAACCTCATCATAACACCTCAATATTAGTGGATCATATTATCAAATGTTCAACCAACTTCCAAGATATGATTTATGATTAAGTTCTTAGAACAGACCTTCATTTCCAGCATGTAGCCAAGGGTAGCATGAACCAATAGTTTTTTGTAACCTCTTAATGAGACTAGCCCGAGCTGATGTTTCATTATCCAAGTTGTCCCTTGACCTAATAGAATTATTGCCTCCATCAACATAGTTTGTATCATCAAATCTTTCATCACTATCTCCCCATAGAGTTGCTTGAAGAGTCGCTTCCCTTTCTTGATTGTAGATTGAATGCAGTTTTGACTTCAAATACGGTAACACAACCTGCACAAAGCAGATGCAGACTCATCCTCTGTATGATCTACAAGAATTATGATATAAGTACGAAATATAGTTCATAAAACAAGGACAAGCTTTAAAACAGATTGCATTGTTAAAAAACCATGCTGTTTGTGCTCAGCAAGACCAATGTGTTTTATTGTTTTGGTAGGTATTTCTTTTCAAACACTTGAACAATGATATCTCTAAACGGCTAATCTACCAAGAAATATAATTTAGGCCTGTGTTCGTGCAAATGTAAAAGCAAATCCAACTAGCAAGCTTTAATGCCCATAACAAAGTGTTTTGACTATCCAGCGACCAAGTTTCTGACTTTTTCATAGGTTGATTGTATTTAACCTTTAGTTAGATCTAATATTACATTTCTTTGAGGCCATGATTTCATGGTGAAAAGTTCAAAATTGAAATTCCCAAGCATTCATCTCTCGGTGATAAGTTTCTTTGAGTCATTAACTCAGAAGCCATTTGGTTAAAGACTGGAACCGGATTGGGAAGGAGATTTGAATCCTATTCCTACGGATGTGAGTAAAAGGACTTACCTATCCAATTTATTCGATAATAAATACAAATGCAATGTTTTTTAAATCTTTTGTTCCACATATAAGATTTGGAAATAAGTCCAATTCCCAATTCCATATTCCTTTTACCAATCACCATCCAGTGGTTTTCCAATTACAAGTTACACACCTTAGGTTAATGTAAACTAAAAAAAGGACTGTTAGTCATTACAAAAATTATTAAATTATTCCATATGTCCAGATAAGACCTTGTAGGTAGACAGCAAGTCATATAGCACCTTCAGATGAACATAATGGCAATACTAATCATTAGAACAGAACAATATGAAGAATCTTATCTTGGCAACCTGTCTAGTCATTCAAATGTCGAAGCCAACCACAGAATGGTCTTTTGATTTTTATCAGGTGACACAAAAATGTCAACAAGGGCAAGTTCTGTGGCAGATGAAGCAATGGGATATTGAAAACACATAAGATGTCAAATTTAACAGAAATATATAGCAGATTAGCGTATGAATTGAAAGGGGAAAAAAAATCCTTTATTCATTTAATACAATTAAAAATCTGAACAAGTATATTCAAAGACTGTTCACCTGGAATACTACAGAGAGAACTTTTTGATGCTTTTGTAACCCAGTATAGTGGATCTCATCTGAAGTATCTGCAAGTACGCTGGTTTTCTTTAGCTTAATCTTAACTCCTCTTCTCCGCAAGCCATATAATGATTCCGCAAATGAGGCGTCTGACAATATAGAAGGAACAAATCACCAAGTAGCAGCACCAGTACAATTCAACAATACTCATTCAAAAGGATGGACAAAAAAGGAACAATTGTGACTCCCTCCCGGTAGCAAAAATGTCAATAAAAAAGAAATTGTGAAGGATAATTGTTACTCTAGGTCCATAATATAACTCAAATATTGTGCCAAATAATAGTTGTTCCGTATAGTGAATAAAGACATCATTTACTCATAAACAAGGTTATCACGGCGAACTTTTTTTCTCGGCGCTTGTAGATCGCCATGTCGCCTAGGCGACACGGCGCCCGCCATGGCGACAATTTGGCGAAATGGCGCCTTACCTATTAAAAATATTTAAAATATATGACAACACATAAAAAGTAGAATTTAATAATATAAAAAAATAAAACTATATTACTCTTACATTCTAGAAAGTACTTGTAATAACTAATAAATAGAAAAGTGGATTATTAAAGCAGCACCATATTTATTATACTCTACATTCTAGAAAAGTACTGTATGTAGAAGATAGAAAGTAGCACCAATATCTATTATACTCCTACATTCTAGAAAAGTAGGTAGAAGGTAGAAAGTAAATGTCATTTATTACCTAGAAAGCATATAATAAAAGGAAAAGGAGATGAGAAAGGAGACGGTATCACTCCCTTCACCCAAAAGGCCAAAACCCTAAACCCCAGAACTGATTAAAAACAAGAGTAAACAGCCGGTGGACAGCCGCTGAAAGTTGAGCGGAGATGAGATCGGGCTTCGCGATCTTGCTGCGGTGATGGAGACAGCGAGGAACAGAGAAGCCGGAGATGGCGAGAGTCTCTTTGCTGGAAGAAATGAAGCGGAGGCCGGCGATGGCGACGTGCTGCTCGGAGAGCCGTCGGGCTGCGGTCTTGTTGGGTGGGGTGCCGCGGGTTTTTTGCGTCGACCTGGCATCGAGTTGGCGTCGCCTTGGCGTAAAATGGCGACGCCTGGACGCCTGGTCTTCAAATGGCGAGGCGCCATTACCCGGCGATGCTGGAGCATCGCCAGGACGCCTAGGCGTCGCCTAGGCGACGACTAGGCGACGCCGTGATAACCTTGCTCATAAAGATATAGAAACTCATGAATCTTAAGAACTAGCACAGAGAAATCCATAGGGAGTATATTTGAATCAAATTAAAAGAAAGACAAAAATCAAACCTTGACAATATCATTCATCTAAAACATGATGAGGATTGTGAAGAACATCTTAATATTTATTGTAATCTTGGTAATAGATCCCATAGAAATTACAAATGACTATCACCTGTAGTCCGCAAGCTGTGGGTCTCAAGGACAAGCATAAGCAACCCAAAAAACTCATCTTCATAATCCAATATCTTATGAATGAAAGATCTTCTTAAAGCAAGAACCTGCAAGTAAAAGAATGAAACATCAATTCAAATCTAATGCTTCTAAATGATTCCAGCAGGCAAAATAATAATGCATGCAGAATCCCCAAGTCAAATGTCTGAGTTAGCACCAGAGTATGTATAATAGAAGCTGCGGGCGTGAACCTATAATTTTATTCATTTTATCATAGCATACATTTCATTCAAACAACAAGAAAGGCAAGAATAGGAACTGAAAGAAGTGCAGTAGAGTACACAGATTTCCACTATCATTCACCATCTCTGGGGAACTACTATATAAGTACATACACCAGGCTAACAATGTATCGAAGCAACTGCAAGAAGCAACACCAAAGTTTCAGGGTTTTCTTGGCAGTATCCACAACTGAAGCAGAAACTATGATTTTTTTTGCTTAAACAAACACATAACTGTCTTTTAGTACGCCCTCAAAGCTTTAGAAACTACATGTATTACAGGTTTTCTGTCACATAACACCCAATTGTTGAACAATCCTCTAAACGTTCTTGGAAACACCCATTGTTTGAATACAAGTGACAAAATTCTGCATTTTTCAGTAAGCAAAACATTATTCTTCAAAAACTATCTGGATAATTAAAGGCAGACAGATGCATACACCAAGTGAGTAAGAGAGTGCAGCACGTAGACTGGAAGGCAACTGTTGGGCGGCAGACATCTCAAAGAATGTCGGCCGCGTCCCTTGTCCGCCCACCTGAAACAACATGGTTTTCTCTCTATCTTTCTCACCCACTTTCGAATGTTCAGTCAGGCAAGCTTGCTGAATAAGCTGAGCCATCACAAAAAACAGAATAGTTCATATCAACCAACTCAAATAGGCATAAGTAATCTCAATGCTAGGACGGCACATAATCAGGCTCATAGTAAAGTAGTAGGCTAGTAGCTAAACAGCCCAATCAGAAGTAAACACTATAATAGCAATACTAGTAGCCTAACAACATAAGTAAACCAATCAAATAAGCCTGGCAATAAGTAGGTATTGCCCAGGCTCATACCCTGAGCCACATAAAACCCACTGCCCAATAGCCATCAAATATAAATTATACCCAATACTGGTTGGGCATTTTATTTGGGTCCAGCTGATGATCCCAAATCTTTAGGGTCAGGACCCAAAACCTAATTTGGATTTTCATATTTGTACAGAGGATGTTAGTGACAATGTGCTCATTAACATATCAGCTCATGAATAAACATTAAATGTTGGTAGGGCTAATGAATTTGAATCCAATAATGAATATGCAATAACTTTATTGCATATTTATAAATTTATTGTGCTCTATTAAATTGTAATACAATCTTTAATAATAATAAAATTATAATAATAGAAAATGACATAGTTATTTAAAATTACTACTGTATATAACTAGGTTTCAATAATATAAACCCAGCATTGAAAAAAAAAACAGAGAGAGAGAGAGAGAGAGATCATTTTCCAGTAAATAAAAAAAAATAAAAAAAAAAAAAAATTCAAAGTTTCTAAATATACTTGAAAAACATGAAAAAACATTGTAATAATAAATTTGTATTTAAACAGTGCTATATCATTTTCACAAATTACTGGATATGCAAAAATGGCATTGCATAAGTTTAAATTGTACGATGTTCAATGAAATGTCTTGAAAGTTTGATATAAATGGCAGTAACTTCAACCTGGTTATCTTACTTTGTGATGTTCCTGTGTTAATTATTCAGATATATTTTACTTCATTTGGATCATGTCCCCATCAGTTATGGTGTTCACTGCATGAAAGAACAGTGATGTAATTTAATAAGTCTCTGTTAGAATCACATATACTACTATTAATCCATAACTGTAGCCAACAAAATGTTGAAACTAAAAAAGAAGAGATTTCAAGAAAGCAGTTAATTTCAAGAAGCAACAAGTATATTACATTTATGACATTGTATTGGATCTTACTAATATATTTAGGCCCTACAATCATTCATGATGGTACCCTTTGTGGTGTCAAGGCTCGACTTCTATCAATTCAACAGAACTTGTAGAACAAAAAGAAAGAAAAGCATGCTGATATTTTTTGGGGCTTAGGATAATTGCCACATAAAGGATGTTGAAAGAATGAAATGAACACTAATAAAGAAAGCCAGTTGCTATATTCCAAGAACAGCAGAATACTACGTCATTGGTCACTAAAGTAAGCCCACGCATCTTACTCCGAACATATAAACGTAAAGTGCAAAAAGCCATGAAGACTTGGAATTTAAGTTCTGAATCTAGCTGAACAAGCAAAGTAAAGACCTAAGCAACCAATCAGTGCATTTTAATACATAAAACATAATCAACAAATGTTGTTCAATTTTAGATAACCTAAATCAATAAAGCTTCAAAGCAAACTGGAATTTAGATAACTTGATCAAATATTTCCAACAGGTTGTGAAATAGTATTAGGCATTTCATCAAACACGTTCATTGCAATGCACCATCACAAAGCCCATAGCAAGAAACTTCAGCAGACCTATCGTAGAAGCGAAAACAAATACAACAAACATTATTGAAACAACATGCAACAGATATGATATTTATAACAACAAAATATCATTACGTTTATTTGAATAGAACCCAACTTTGAAGCATCTATACAACCCTAAAAAATTCACACCTTCAAATTTCAATCTGGCGAGGTTGGGAGAATCTGGATGGGGTCCGATAAGTTTGGAATTTAGGAATTATGAAGAAAAAAAACAATACTAATATAGATGAATTGAGCGAGCGAGTTGGCCTTCCAGGCTTCCACTCCACAGTAGCGAGTTGGCCCGTTGGGAGTTGGGATTAATCAGGGAGGGATGATGATGAATGTGTTATCCGACCGTGGTCTTAAAAGTCTCAAACAAGTTTTCTAACCAACGCGATTGCCAATGGGTTTTATTGGATCAGCCCGACGCAAACGCAACTAATTTATTGGTAAGACAATTAATTTAGGGCTTTCGGTTAAGTACATCAAGACATTAAAAGGGACGATTTCAGCGCTTAGAAAAATGTAAAATTGTCAAAACCAACCAATCAACAGCGACAAGAACATTTCAAATAACACAATAGTATTATAAAATTGGTAACGATATTTCTGTCTCTGAAATTTATTTAATTGTCTCGTTGAAATCTAATTTTTCTTTTTAGCAGCCACTAAAAGTTTGAGAAATAAGAAAGGAGTGGTGGGAAGAACAAAAGGGAGGCATAGGGGCCAGGTGGGATACCTATAAATTGGAAATTGGGAACTTAACCACTAGGGTAAATCACTAAACCCGTTGAAAATATAAATATTTGCGTTCAAATGAAAAGATATAAAATTATATATATTCTGCAAATTTATATCTATATCTATATATATATAAAAGTAATATAGTCAAGTTTCCCCCCACATCCCCACCACTTTTTTTCAACAATCACATTTAATTCATCCAACAATGTTTAATCCTAAAATTTTAATATTATATATTGAAATATCCATAAATATATATTAATATCCAATATTAATTAATATACGTTTAATATAATTCTTTTATCAATATTCATCAATATCCTAACAAATTCTTAATAAAATATTATAATATCTTTAACTAATTTAAACTATTATATATTTTTTAGAAGATCACGTCAAATTTGATTCTATTCATCCAATATTTGCATATATATCTCCATCAAACCTCCTCCTATTTCTTTATAAATATTCCATTCATTTATCTAAATCATGGTTGTCTTAAAATTCTCATCACCTCACATTTTATTTCTTCATTCTTTGTTTATGTCTTCTCAACATTGATTTTATATTTAAAACAATGTCTTTTGTTTCTTCTTCTCATGTATTACAATGTTTCACACCCCAATATTTTCCTATATTTCTTTTGTTGCAGGTTAATTTTTCTCAGATTATAATATATTCTTCGTCTTGCTATTCATGTAAGATTTTTTTTACTCAAACGTGAATATTAGTGGGTTTTTTTTTGTTTTTTCTTATGTACTATTAAATATATATTTCTAATGGTTTTTCAATGACTTTTACAGGATTACATGTTGTAATTCAAGATTGCAATTAAGTCATACTCTACAAATTATTTTTATGATTCTCCTTTGTATACTACTCAAAATCTTTGTATATCATGAATCTATTTTATGTTGATTTTTTTATTGTTTGTTTTTTTGTCTTTATTCAAAATTTGAAAAAAAAAACTGAAGAGAATAAATTTGGAGATATTTCCACTTTATTTTTTATTGATGTATTTTTTCCATTTTGTTAATAGATTATTCCCTTTTTGACATCTTTCCTTTTGGATACATTTTTTTTTACATATTTTTTTAATTTATTTAAGTTCACTATAAAGTAGAAAACAATCATTATTTAATTGAATTCGGAAAAATTGGGAATAATCTAATAAATTGGATAGGGAATGATTTAAATTAGTTGTTTATTTTTTCCCAACTTTTTATTTAGCATAGTGATTTGTTATTATTTTAGAAGATCTCAATATAATTTTGAATGGTTGATATATATATATATAAGGTGGATACTGATCCTATATTTTTAAGAAATTATTAATTAATATAAACGGTATAATAACACTACATAAATTAAAAAGATTTACTATGATATACATCTTTTAACTTCGTCTAATTGAATAAATATAGTACTATATATTTGTATAATATATATACTTATAATTAGGGGTGAAAGAGGTACGGTCAATATCAGACCGATCCGATTATGTATCCGATTATATTCGAATCCGAATCTGTATCCAACTATCCAGCCAAATATTTCAATAGTCGCATCCAAATTTGAATCTGTAATTTAATATATGCATTCGTATTTGAATCCAAAAATATCTGACATTATCTAAAAACTGATAGGATATTATCCAGATTTTAAATATGGATATCCGAATATATTAATATATATATATATATTCTTTACAAAGACGTCATATATATATATATATTCTTTACAAAGTCGCAGCCAAATATATATATATATATACTAGAATTCTCTTGACGGCGCGCGCCACGCTGCGCGCTCCCGGTAAGGAAAAAATATTATGGAAATAAAAACAAAATTAATATAAATAATTGAAAGGTCAGATGTCATTCACAAGGAAATATCTAATAGAAACTATGGTACAATTTTTTAACACATTGTGTAAGAAAATAAGAAAATCACAATATCAAAATTGAAATCATACGTCCATAACTGGCATTAGCACGAACCATAGACACAAATAGGGTATTCAATTGATAAAGACTTGGCAAGCCTAAAAACCAAAGAGCATTCATCAGCATTTAGATTATTGAGTGGGGAGGATTATTCTTTTAAGGGGAGGGCTATGGCATGAGAGATTTCAACAGATGCATTTTAGGTAGGAGAGATAAAGTTTATGAGTTAGTATTCATAAATGAAATTGGACATAAATTAGAAAATTGCATTCTGCAGTCAACAAGAAATAGGTAAAAAATACTTTTGTCATTTGTATCTGAATTGTTTTGAAAGATAATAGGAAAGAGAAATTGGACAGCAGACAATTGTACAAATATGTTTAGTGAAATATGAGCAAAATATAAGTTATATAGAGCAGACATTGGATAGTTGCAATGAACAGGTTTTTAAAGTAAACCTGTTGCAATTGGATGTCCCTCAGAGATGGACGGGTGAGGGAAGGTGGAGTGCCTGAGGCAGCCCAAGGAGGTGTGCTTTTATCTCCATCAGACACCTGTGCCTTCCGTTAAGGAACAACTGGTATGGGTGAAGAATCCAAAAAGGAACTCAGTGGGATTTTCCCACCAGAAAAGCCTTCAGAAAAATCCTCAATTTCTTTCTTTCTTGCAGGTTTATTCTCCTTAGTCTTGCTTTGCTCATCCAGTATATGACAAAGTGAGGTCATATCTCGGGAAATTTTTGCACCACCCCAAATAGGACCATCACTTTTGGGCATTACAGGAGGAGGAGGAGGAGGACTTTTGGGGATATCATCAAGTGCACCACTCAGAAACATAGACAACCCTCCTTTTCTGTTCTTCTTGGGTGATGTTTTCAGAGGAACATCTCCAGTTGTTTTCTTAGAATGTAATGGAGCAACCCTGGCCTCAATTGCCACAAGACTACTTATATCTGCACCTTTCCCTTACTTATTTTTAAAAAAAAAATTATGTATCGCAAATAGGCAAGGATGACCTTTACCCAATTACTACTAGCTCAAGAAACCTCACATGAGACAACGATTCACCAGAAGAAGTTAAACAATAAATCCAGCTCTAGGGAAAAAGTTAAATAGATAAATTATATAGTCATCCATCCATATCACATGCATCTTTTTTGTAGTAACTTATGTTCTATCCAAGTTCAGAGGGAGAAACAGTTTACCTACACCTTATTCTTATCTTTAGGTCAGCATCTTGGAAACGCTTTGTGACACCTGATTCAGTTTCCATTGTGAAATGATGGGATTCTTCTTCCTTCTATGGTGACTTCTGCTTGTTCTTTCTTCTTTGGTTTCCGGCAGCTGATTTCTTTCTACCCTTCTCATCCACAGATGAAGATGCTTTTGTCTGTACAGTTTCCACAGGTACACCAAGCTCAGCAAGAGAACCTTCTAGTGCAGCCCTTGTCTGAAGTTTTGCAATCTGCTGATCATCAAGATCAAGAACATGGCCCTTCAATTGGTTTTCCTCGAGCAGTTCAATCTGCTGCAGCTTTTTCCTCAAAACCTGTATTTTTTTGTTGACATCTTCCATTGCTGCATCATTCGGTTGTGAAAAGCCATGTAATCTATCAGCAACCACTTTTGCGAAGATTGGTCTCGGTGTATCTGCAGCACGAATCCTGTATAGCTCAGTCTCACTGTCCTCCTCTTCACTATTAATAATGGCTGGGAAGGTAGCAGTGGAAGTAGGAAGCCGACGCCAACTCCATGATTTAGAAGATCTCAAGTCCAACATTTTCCCAAGATTTGCCAACAGATTTAATGTAGTACTAACAAAAGTATGTGACGACACAGTAAGGATACAATCCAGGTTCCGAATTGCAATATCCTACAGCAAGTTTTGATTCGAGTAATCAAACTTGAAATACCATCACATTACAAAATAAAGTAAATGCAAATTAAAGATACATCACAATTCGCAAGAAACAACCACAAGCACAATGAACAATATAACACTCACAACTGTGGAAAGAATCCCTCAATCCCAACAATTTTAAAATTGTGAATAAAAGAAATCATGCACGCAATATTGAGCTGCCTAATCCATTCATCTTTACATTTAACGGATGGATTCTTCTGATGCTTCCAAGTTTATATTAATGAATAGTGGTTCCAGTGATCGTAAGTATCACTATCTCATGCTCTCCAACAGAAATATATTGACTTCACCATCAACTACAGAAAAAACACTAATTTATCGAATAAATCTGGTTTATATGGTTAGATATTGAATTTCTCCTCGGGAACATTGCTGTCAAGAAATAACACTGGAAAACACTTTGAACTTAGGAATAACACATAAGTAAATGAAACCTGCGAGATATTGATGAAACATTTTGGCTTGAGTATATAGGCGGCCATATAAGAAGTTTTTGAGGAAATTTCATACCAATAATCTGAAAAGCCTATGTGAGAAAAACCAGAACCTTAGTAATTAGCATTTTATCAAACACTTCATGGGCAAGGCGGGGTAGCATAGCATTGTGTAGAAATAAAATCTAAAAATTGGGATTACTGATAAAGTGGCATGGAGAAGGCACAAACAATCAGTGTCACCAAACACAAATCGACGACATTGAGCAAAAGCCATACATCGCAGTGCTCAATTTCAGCACGTGAAACACTAGACAGGTTCACATTCAGATGCTGAAGAGAACAATTGAGAATTATATAAACTTGGTCAGACACCTATTCCAAATCCAATTCAAATTCCAATTCCAAACTCCTTTTTGCAACAAACGTAGTTAATTGGAAATCTGTAGTCTGGCTCAAAATAGAAACCAAGAAATTGCACCAAATAACAAAAGCATTACAATGCAGAGCTACGAAAAATGTGAAAAACAAGAAATCCCCCCAAATTAAAAGAAGTTAAACTCCACTATTTTGGAGATTTAAAACATTGAAGTAAAACGATAAAACTGAAGCATAACTGACCTTAACTCGAATTCCTGTCAATTGTAAAAAAAGAGAAATCAGTTTTGAAAACAGAAAATGAATCTGTAACAAAAAAAAATGGATAGTGCATCTGAAATAGAAAAGAATGCATTACGATTCGGAAGGAAGAGGGTTAGCAGATTGAGGTGGTCGGGAGCCGTGGTTCAGCCGGCAGAGGTAGAGCAGGGGACAAGAAGGCGGAAGTCGGAGTGTAGGCCGTCAGAGGGGAGCGGTAGGCGGGTTAGCCATGGGTTGAGTCTAGGGCACGAAAGATGGAGGCGAAGCGTCGTCCCTGCGGCTGAACGGCGGCGCCAACGGCAGACGCGACGGCCAGACGTTCCATACAACAAATAGGGCATCGGCGACAGCAAGGTAGGGCGAGAAAGAAGTCGGTGGCGGCGAGTTCCACTGCGGTGGAGGCGCATTGCGGGAATAGGGCGGCGGTTGTGGTGGCGCGGCACAGGGCGACCGCAATGGGGAGAGAAGGCGGCGGCAAAACAGTACTGTCGGAAGGGCTGGTGGCCTGCAGGAAGGACAGTAAGGCAGGGGCCGGAATCGCTTGGACCGGCGGAAGCGCACAAAGACGAAGCAATTGTTGGAGCGAAATGAAGGGGGGTGTATTGAATTAAGAGTTTGATGGATTTTTTTGGATTTTAAAAAGTCTATGGATTTTTATGGATTTTTTAAATCTATTGACTTTATATAGAGTCTTGGTGACTTTTTATAGACTCTATCCAGACTTTGATTGATTCTTTTATTGATTTCTATAGATTTCTATGGATTGTAGAATACAATTATTTATTTTAATTTATTAATTTACATGAATTTCCATAGACAATGGGAACTATTTTTTTTTTTTGAAAATTGAAGTCATCAATCATCAATCATCAATCAGCCTACATGTTTTCAGTGCTCTTTACTTGAATCAAACTTCAAGTATTGTTAATCAGTCCTCACTCTTGAGAAACATATTAAAGCTATGGGAAATATGTCATCTCTATGGAGAATGAAATCCAGCCCGTGCACGGAAGCATCTTACATCACCACACCACCATCAATTTTTAAAACCTGTCCGGTTATATAGGCCGCAGCAGGATTAAGTGCCAAGAATTCAACAAGCCCAGCTACCTCTTCTGGTCGACCATATCTTCCCAACGGAATTGCCTCCAATATCTTTTTCTCAAAGTCTTCTCCAAGTTTGGCAGTCATATCAGATGCAATGAAACCAGGAGCAACGGCATTTACGGTTATATTTCTGCTTGAATATTCCTTGGCAACTGTCTTTGTTAACCCAATTACCCCTGCTTTTGCAGCACTATAGTTGGCTTGCCCAACATTGCCCACAACACCAACAACCGATGAAATATTTATTATCCTTCCCTTTTTCTTTCTCATCAACAACACCAACAACACTATAGTTGACAATGGGAACTATTAATACAGATATATATTGTATTAAGCACACTTGTGTATAAAAAATTTATTCAAATTGTTGTTAAAAAAATAACTAAAATTCATTAGTTAAAAACACGAAAAAAATGCATTATTATTCACTTGTAAACAATATCATAGTTCAAAAAAAAAATTTAAAATTCATTAATTCAAAAGGACTATCATCTCCTCTTGTAAGCTATCCAACGAGCACTATCATCTCATCTTGTAAGCTATCCAACGAGCTCTTTCATCAATAGTCATCTTCAAAAAGCTCTCTCTCATTGACTTGGTGTTAAGCAAGTCAAGTGTCTTGAGTCGAATATCTTCATCTAGATTTGGGACTTCTTTGATAGCATCCCATGTTGTATAAGCTCTTTCGCTTTCTCTATTTTTTAAGAAACTGTGGACTTCCTCAAAAGTGGTGGTTAGTTTCTTAATCTCTTCCACGAGACCATTCTGAGGGATATTTTCTGTAGAGGTGACATTTGTTTCATACTGAACTCTACTTCTTTTCGGTTGACTCCTTCTTTGAGTAATGACCTCGCATACTTCAGGGTTCAGTGGGGAACTAAATGCCGGATCATTCTGAGATACGTCTACAAATATCTCATTTTCTTCATCAAAATTCAGATCTTCTATACGTGCATCTCTATGTTCATCATCTTCTAATGTCCTTGCATCAGTAGCACTACCTAAGCCAATGGAGCTTTTCCCAACAGCAACACCATTTCCTACAGCCATCGCCAAATCCCCGTAATCAGGACATTCCGCATACCGCAAGTTTGCATCTTTTGAGTGTGCCTAGCATGAATAAAGAAATAAAAATATTAATTCATTATATTCTCACAAAAAAATGAATATGTAATTTTCTTGTAATCATGATGCTTACAAAAATTACCTGTAAATAAGCATCCCATACTTCATCTGAAGCTGTAAACTTTTTAGTATTTTGATCATACCCAAAACCAGAGCTATATCTCATAAGGTTTGAATAAGACAACCAACGATTTTTAAACCATTTGAGACGGCTCTGGTAATTGTTATACGTTTTATTACACCCAAGTCTTTTATTAAGAACAGGGAGTATTCTTTCTTCCACTGTTGTTTTGGTAAAAATACCACTAGGATCACGCCATCCCCTAGCCGCAGCATCAACCATAAGTTCTAACAATAGGTCACTTTGTTCCTTAGTCCACTGTTCGTATGATGCTTTCCTTTTTGCATCTTGTTGTGAATCCCCCATGAAAATATTGTCTTTCCTAAATACCAAAACAACAAGTTATTCTAAAAATTCATTAACACTTGTAACATTACCATTACACAAAAAACAAATTAGGGATTCTGGAAAACATCAGTGAACAGAAAAATTAAGAGCTTTCTTAAGCACCACTCACAACGGCTCTATTCAGAGTTACAAAATGGATTTTTTTGTCAGAAGTATACTCACAAGCACTTGAATTTACATGCTTGTGAACCTATCCTGCGAGAAAATTCTCTAAAAACTATGCTCTCCTAGGATATTCAAATACCACAATCGTCTTGAGATCCAATTGATTTTTTGCTTATTAATTTGTTAAGACAAAATTATGTTCTCCTACTGATGTGGGTTGAAAGAGTCAAATACAAAAAACAATTGTGACATGCTCCAATCATTTGGCCAAAGTACATTCCTCCTAATTGATATCCTCTAATATTCCAGCTCAAGTTCAGAAAAAGGACAATTAATAAACAAGGCCAATCATTATTAAATCATTATATCCAATTGGTTAATGAATTCAAACAAATATCTACTAAAGACAGTCAAAAAATTGAAAGCCGGTACAATTGAGGGACTGTGCAAACATGATAAAAGGTAAAACTCATGAGAGTAAGAAAATGGAGATGTCAGCCAAATCAATCATTCTAAACAGTAAAGGAAACAACAGAAAGAGTTCCAAGCCAAAAATGGAGATAATGATCATAGCAACTTAAGTTGACAATTGCAATAATAACAAATGCACTTCTGCAATATAAGATCCAATGTCAGATCATATTTTTTATATGAACATTGGTCAGTTGATTTCAGGCTCATGTCAGTTCAAATTTTTTACACTAGGCCAATTGATTTCAGCCTCAAATCAAAATCTATTCATACATATAATAAAGAACATCTCATTTTAGGCAATTGAACACACATACACAAACATTATTGAAAAGAACAGACAAACATAAAAATCAGGCATAAGGATTAAAATCAGTACTAACTCCACATTTTCCCAAAAAATAAGTTTGCAGGAACTTCCAAGATAACAACTTATATCACTAAACAATTGATCAAAATATATGAATATCCCTTGCCTACAGGCTACAGCAAGAAATTATTTCTAATGCAAGCCACCAAAAGATTAAAATAATAGTAACTAACACTAACTAGTACAGTCGACCGTAGAAAACATGGTTTTTTAGTATAAAACAATTGAAGCCAGTTCTTGTAAGATCAAAACAAACACAACAAAAATCCATCCCTAATCATATCCAAAACAGGTCACCACTAACAACGGCCAAGTGCATTTACATAAAAATAAAAAAATAAAAAAATACTAAAGAAGGCATAGAAATTCAATCAAAAAAACTGAAAACTAGAATTGAACCGCATAACACTCCAATAATAGAAAACTCACTATAACAATCATCTTAGAGAGCAACACAGTATAGGCGCACAAAGGCCAATCGAAAGAGAGACGGAAATACAAGAGTGATGAACGAATTAACAGGGAATGTATTCAGCAAAAAAATCACTACAAACCTGAGTGAGATTTCCCTGCCTATTCGCCGCCGTTGAAGAAAACCTCAGGTCACCGCCAGTACCGCCGTCGATGTCGCAAGGGTGAAAGAATTTCTCCTACTTGAACGTTGTTTCCTAGCTCTCCAATCGCGTTTCTCGCTGTGTGTTAAAATGGCACTCTTGGGTTTTGGGTTTGCGATAAGAAGAGGAAATTTCTGTTAGAGCGCAGATTGTTAGAAATCTGTTCCTTTTACAAGAGATTTTAGGTAGTGAAATTTCTTCCTATTTTGATGAAAGAATCCAATAAAATCCGTAACTTATTAAAGTCTATAGATTTTTGAATATCCCAAGATTTTATTAGACATTTTAAAATCTTAATTGAATACATCAAGATTTTTAAAGACTTTTTAAAATCTGTATTGAATACCTCTAGATTTTTAAAGACTTTTTAAAATCTAAAATGAATACACCCAGATTTTAAAAGTCCAAAAGAATCTCCCAGAATCTGTATCCAATACACCCCCGAAATTAGGTTAGGCCTCAACCTCGCAATTCCAATATGAAACGATTCGAGTAATCACTGCACTGTTTCTAAGGAAACAACTGTACAAATCTACAGACAACTGTTCCAAAATATTGTCTGGCATTTATATATAATAGATATAAAAGTAATATAGTCAAGTTTCCCCGCACTTTCCCACCCCTTTTTTCAACAATCACATTTAATTCATCCAACAATGTTTAATCCTAAAATTTTAATATTATATATTGAAATATCCATAAATATATATTAATATCCAATATTAATTAATATAACCAACAGCAGTTGGCTTGAGTGGATGGGGGCTCTAGTCGCTTAAGCAAGGTCTCGGGTTCGAGCCTTGTGTATGCAAAAAACTGCTTTGGGAGAGGCGCCCTTAATTGCCCCTGCAGATCCTCGAGGGATTAGTCTTGGGTCCAATGTGGCCTGGGGATACCCGGTTTCACCAAAAATATTAATTAATATACGTTTAATATAATTCTTTTATCAATATTCATCAATATCCTAACAAATTCTTAATAAAATATTATAATATCTTTAACTAATTTAAACTATTATATATTTTTAGAAGATCACGTCAAATTTGATTCTATTCATCCAATATTTGCATATATATCTCCATCAAACCTCCTCCTATTTCTATATAAATATTCCATTCATTTATCTAATATCATGGTTGTCTTGAAATTCTCATCACCTCACATTTTATTTCTTCATTCTTTGTTTATGTCTTCTCAACATTGGTTTTATATTTAAAACAATGTATTTTGTTTCATATTCTCATGTATTACAATGTTTCACACCCCAATATTTTCCTATATCCCTTTTGTTGCAGGTTAATTTTTCTCAGATTGCAATACATTCTTCGTCTTGCTATTCATGTAAGATTTTTTTTACTCAAACGTGAATATTAGTGGGTTTTTTTTTTTGTTTTTTCTTATGTACTATTAAATATATATTTCTAATGGTTTTCCAATGACTTTTACAGGATTACATGTTGTAATTCAAGATTGCAATTAAGTCATACTCTATAAATTATTTTTATGATTCTCCTTTGTATACTACTCAAAATCTTTGTATATCATGAATCTATTTTATGTTGATTTTTTTATTGTTTTTTTTTTGTCTTTATTCAAAATTTGAAAAAAAAAACTGAAGAGAATAAATTTGGAGATATTTCCACTTTATTTTTTATTGATGTATTTTTTTCATTTTGTTAATAGATTATTCCCTTTTTGACATCTTTCCTTTTGGATATATTTTTTTTTACATATTTTTAAATTTATTTAAGTTCACTATAAAGTAGAAAACAATCATTATTTAATTGAATTTGGAAAAATTAGGAATAATCTAATAAATTGGATAGGGAATGATTTAAATTAGTTGTTTATTTTTTCCCAATTTTTTATTTAGCATAGTGATTTGTTATTATTTTAGAAGATCTCAATCTAATTTTGAATGGTTGATATATATATATAAGGTGGATACCGATCCTATATTTTTAAGAAATTATTAATTAATATAAACGGTATAATAACACTACATAAATTAACAACATTTACTATGATATACATCTTTTAACTTCGTCTAATTGAATAAATATAGTACTATATATTTGTATAATATATATACTTATAATTAGGGGTGAAAGGGGTACGGTCAATATCAGACCGATCCGATACTGTATCCGATTATATTCGAATCCGAATCTGTATCCAACTATCCAGCCAAATATTTCAATAGTCGCATCCAAATTTGAATCTGTAATTTAATTATGCATTCGTATTTGTATCCAAAAATATCTGACCTTATCTAAAAACTGATAGGATATTATCCAGATTTTAAATATGGATATCCGAATATATTAATATATTATTATTTATTAATTAAAAATTATCAATAATTATAACAAAATATAAAATTATTACTCCTATATAATTATCAAATTTTCAAAAAAGATTAAAAATTATCCGATAATCTGTATCCAATTAAATCTATATCCGACATGTATTTGTCTCCGGCATATCTATATTCGATCTGAATCCGAGAAAAAAAAATGTGGGATAATATATATTCGTATCCAATACTATCTGATCATATCCATACCGTTTTCATCCCTACATATAATATAATACTCCCTTCATTTCAAAATAAGTGTAACATAAGGAAATGACCCGAGATTCAATGCAATGAATAAAAGTACTTTAGTGGAAGTTTTATACCCTTAAAAGCATTTATATATGGTAATGTAACATTTATTATGAAACACCCAAAAAAAGAAAGTGTAACAGTTAAAAAAAATGGAGGAAGTATAATATAGTATAATATGATAATTATATATTCATGATTAGATTTGCATTAGTCACTCCATATGTATGTGAACAATGTTCTAAAATTATTAACATTATTTTGTGGGAAGCTGACGCCAAATAACAAATTGAAAAGAAAATAAAGGGAAAAAAGAGCAACAAAAAGAGGTGTCCAAAAGCAGAAAGGCAAAAAAGAGCTAACACTTTGGCTCTTGGGAACCATACGCCGGAAGAATCCGCCGCTAACACCCTGTGCGTGAAGTCTGAGGGAATGTCCAAGTAGTGTAGAATTCTTCTAAAGATGCACCACATTTTGCTAGACAATCCGCGACCATTTTACACTTGCAAAGTACATGATGAACTGAACATCGGTTAAAGACGTCTCGCCAGATGCGGGAGGCATGCCATTGGTCGAGTAGTCCAGTAGCATTATTAGTAAAATATATAATAATAAATTAACATATAAAATATAAAATGGAGTTAAAATTATATCTCGGAAATTATAAATTTAAAAATGTAAAATCAAATATATTACATAATTCGTATCAGGCAAAAATGTATTAATATAAATTAAATAATGTAAAATCAAATTGATTATGGGCTAAGAGGATGTTTGGATGAGCGTTTTAAAAAGTGTTGCAGCATTTAGAAAAGGATAATCAGATAATTGTTGTAACAAAACATGCTGTAGAAAATTAAGTGTTTGGATGATCTTATGTTGTTTCCAATCGCAATAATCATATAATCATGAAAAAATGTTTGGATTTGTATTTTTCATTACCTCAAAAGGCAACAATATGGTAAAATATATTTTTGGCTACATGCAATTTTCTTGCAGCACCAAAGTGGGGCTGCAAGAAAATAGCGTTTTCATTCCCTCAAAAGGTAAATAATAGATTATTGGAAGTTAGTACAAAAACAAAATTAACTGATTATTTACGTTTTGCAAACGCAATAATCAGATAATTCCGCCTAAAATGCGCAAACAAACGCCCGCTGAATCAATAAAACAACAATATTAGGAAAATTACTTAATTGACAAAGTTGCTAAACCACTTTGTCACATTTTTTCTCAATAATGTGGTCAGAAAATTAGCATGAACCAAATTTTTTTGAAGAAGCCATTGAAGGTCTGGAAAGGGTGGTGGGAGCTCATGCCACACAATTACAAAGGGAACAAAGGGAATGGATAGGGGACCGGATGAGGATTCGAACCCCTCAACCTAAAGGTTGGGAGTTGGGGGAGTTACCACATGATTAAGTCTCCAACCCCGCATGAACCAAATTTTATGTAATAAGTACAATATTTGAATTTTTGAAATCTTATCTTATTTTAAAATTATATATATAAATTTTACTTACCGCGCATTGCGCGGGCGGGTATGCTAGTATTTTATAATTTTAATTAATTTGAACCATCGAAATTTATAAAAATTAAAATACTCAACAACTACCGTAACACATACTTATCGTACAACGAATATCGCATGCGAATGTCAACTCAAGTTGAAGTTAAAAGGAATTGGAGTTCAATTGGATTCAAAACTTCATACTGTTTGAATATTGATGAAAGACAGCACACAAGCGTGCAAAGTTGAGTGTATATAACCGCCGCCTTCCACAATTTCCAATGGGCCAACTGCAAATGTCAAACACACAATGGAAACATCGACCCAACAATTAATGTCCGATTAAAAGCTTACACAGTATTATTTCTGAGTCCATAGTCCATAGATAAAGCTAAAAGCTTGTTGGTCACAAATTTGGGGAAAATTAGGGACAATGAACCTTTGATTTAGTTTCCATTTAAAAAAAAACCCCTCCCAAAAACATTATCCTTTGAGCCCCACACACAATTTTGACTTCCTATACAAGACCCCTAATTCCCCTAATCTAATTAGAATGTAAACACCCGGGTTTAATTGGACAGACACCACGAAATAAACGAAGAACACACATCGTCGCCGAGAGAAACACAAGAGGAGGAAGAAGTGGAGATCGAAGGCAGCATTCTGAAGCAAACATTTATGGTGAAATTAAAAAGGAAGAACTGACGAGCAAACGTGGACGGAGAAAAGGAAGAGACCAAACAGAAAAACAAACAGGAGAAGACCTACCACATTCAAAGATTGCGCAGAAGAGGGTTTACAATTAAAACCCTACATTTGAAGCAAAAATGACACCGAAGAAGAGGAGGAACAATCAAGAGCAAGTGGTGGACGAAGCTGCAGTAGGTATGTTTTAAACCCGCTGTTTTTATTTTTCTTTTTTGGTTTTTTTTTGTGAATGTTGATGGAAGATTGTGATAAGTTAGTTTATAAGAGTTATGTGTCTTTTTTTAGTTGATTTGAAGTTTTTGGGAATTGTTTGAATTATTGTTGGTTTATAGAATTGGAGGGGAAAAGTGATTTTGGAAAGTTGTGAATAGGTGTTTGAATTTAAAGAGCACATAAGTTGTTCGATGAAATGATTGAACGGTCATGTTGGTTTAGAAATCTCAATTTTGGAATACATTAGTGTGGTAAAATGCAATGATTGTTAGAATAATGTTGATTTCAGTATGTTGTTTAAAATTTTAGGCGAAGTCCGTGTGAATTGTTGAATTTTGGTTATAGAATTGCATGGAAAAAGTGGATTTGAATGTTGGCATTAGGTTTGTGAATGTAATTTGCATATAATGTATTCGATGAAATGACATAATGGTTATGTTGATTTGGAAGACTCAAAATTGGGATGCATTGTCGTGATAATTGATCAACATAAGTGTTTTACTTAATTTGTTGTAGAATCAAGAGCTTGAGTGGCGTAAACAAATTTTTGACAATGAGTTGGTGAGAAAAGTTTGAAATAATATATGTGTAGGTTAGTATATTGTTTCGAACAAATGTGGAATGATTGTTTCATGTATGTATGGGCAGGTGTTGAGAAGAAAGTGCAAGCTCCGCACTGTTCTGTAAATTATCTACTGGATATTATGGAAGAGGTGGAGGTCCGGTGGTCGGTACGACAAAGAGAGGATTATGGCGATGTCAAGATAAATGGGATTTAGAGCGTACTATGCATACTCACTAATAACCGATGAAAAGGGATTGATGTTAACTTCAAAACCTTTGAATTGTATGTGTATTGAAGTATTTGTGTAGTACATTTAGATGTTTTGGACGAATTTCATTTTGATTATGGCCTGCGGATGTGGTGTTTGTGTAGCTAGGGTATGGAATTATGAAATTTAAATTTGGATGTTGGTGGATTTTAATGCTGATTTCTATGAGTATTTGGTTGTTTATGTTGGTTTGGTTTGATGAAAATTTGATGTTATATAATTGGTATAAGTGCTTAAGTAAGCTAGTAAAGTGTAATGTCAATCGTGGTAAAGTGTAATAGTATAAATTGGTAAGAAATTCTGGTGAAGGTAGTATTATAGTTTAGATAATTTACAACAGAAAAGAACACACTTTTTCTACACGGAGTAGCAAATTATGTATTAATTGGTTTATCACACTAAACTTCCATTGCTTACCACATACTATATCATTTTGTATTAATTGGTTTACCACACATATTCATGTTGGGTTACCAAATTCATTCCAGCAGAGTTACCACATAAATGTATTATTCGTTACAACATGCACCCACGGTAGGCAGGACCATGCACAGATGAACCGTCCATCGTGCTCTGTTTTACAGATTGTGAGGGATGTACGAGGTATGGTCCGTCCGAGAAATCTCAGGACCGTCCTGGACGGTTGATCTGCCATTACTGTTATTTGTTTACCACATTTTATGCATCATGTTACCACGTTCCCAAACTGGATGTTACCAAGTTTTGCATGTTTTTGTTACCATTTAATTACTCAGTATGTTACCACGGAAATCATCAGCAAAACAAAACAAGAAACTAACATCCAACATCACACACAACATAATGCAACATCCAAAACATCAAGATTTCATCATTCCATATTTTACATGGACATTTAAACATTAAATTTCCAACAAATCCAATGTACATCAAACTACCAAAAAGAATTGTACACCATTACCAACAAAAATGCACAAAAAAAATTCTTCATTGTGTTCTTCCAACTACACACTAAAAAAGTGTTTCCACTTTCTCTCATACACAAGCAATGAAACGCAATACTCATTATTTCCATCATATTTCTTTCAACTTTTCCACATTCCTTCAAAAAATTGAAAACTAACATTGAGCCACTTACTCCAATAAGCCCTAGTTGGGATTCTTCCACCTAAACTATGTGTCCACCTGGCGCCTACCGTTAACTGTACGTCGCCGTTGTCCGCAGTGCTCCGCTGTCCGCCGCCATCCATCGTCCGCCTTCTACGGTCCTTGCTCGCGCGAAGAGGAGAGGTGATTGCGATTGAACGTTGGGAAGTAGGGCATTTAGAGTTTTGAGGGTGTATTTGAATTTCCAAGTCATGAGGGTATTTCAATATTTTCCCACAAAGTGATTAGATTAGTTAGATTAGATTGGATTAATTTATTGTTAACTAATGCAAACATGAGGTCCCTTATTGTAAGAAGTTTGACATTGGGTCTTTGACCTTAATATATGTTTTGTCATAGGTCCCTCCTCGTAAGAAGCCCCACAAATTTGAATATATGTATGGGATCCATTATTTATTACAGTACAATATAAGAACCATCCCGTTTCGGATATTGGTCCTGATTGCAAAATTCATTCTAACAGTACTAGTTTCGGACAACAAATTCTCATATTCAGATTTTCCAAAATTTTATTATATGTATGTATACTCTACAAATTACACCACACCAGAGCCCATCCTCCTCTTCCTCTTCCTCTTCCTCTTCCTCTTCCTCAAAGTTTGTTTTATTTGCTGTCAAAATTCAAAAACCACTGTCGTCTCAACAACTCTAAAATCATCAATTCGTCGTCATCTCCTGTCGCATATTGTCACACAGCAGCTGCCTTTTCCGACAACATTTCCGCGTGCTGCTCCAAATACTCTCGGCTGTTCATTTCCGTTAACCTGCAACACACCCACATCCCCCCATGATATTATTCGATTTCCCATCACAAAACACTACTAATCACACAACCAACCCATCAGCATAATTGTGACCCTTCTTTTACCTACTGATGGTGCGATCTTTGGCAAACCCCAACTCGTTGTCCACGCACAGATCAGAATCATCTGACTTCTTTGATCTTGAAGACGTTCTGGGCGCCATGTTCTGTGCATCAGCTATTGTCACAATTCGCTCAAAAAGTTCGATTGGGGTTGCTTCTGCAGTGCACAGAAATCGAGCTCTGTTCTCGTACATCACCTGTACATTGATGATAGAACAGGATCGAATGCCACACTCGTGATTCCTCATAAATCAATAGAAATAATGCGGTATCATAACCCATCAAAAGAACACATTGTAGAAATCACAGAATTGTAGATTTTTTTTTCAATATATAATATGCCAAAGATACATTTAAAAAGGATGAAAGACGAACATCAACCAAAGTGACAAACCGATATGCTGCAGTCCGGTTGGAAAGTCCAAACATGGGGACGCCATCCAATGCCAGCGTATGAAATTTATCTGGTTAATTGAAAACCAAGTAATTATTTTTAATCGAGCAAGTTAAAAGAAATATCTAAATATAAAATGGCATCTCCAAACGGCATAAATTTTTTAAAATTGCATGGTGATTCAAATATTCAACTAATTCACTATTTCGAAAAGGGGTTTGATGGCATCCGTTAACATCAAGAATTTCACCCAAAGCACAATAGTGACATGGAATGACCTAAAGAGTAAAGTCTAATAAACCCAAAGGGACATACTGAATAACCCGAAATAATCTGCAGCTCCGAGCGGTCTGTCGCACAATTCGTCAAATGGAAAAAACGCACAGCCATTTGCACCCAACGGAACCTAGAAGTATCGAAGAGAAAAAGGAACGGAATAAGTTAACATCAAGTGTTATCAATGCCTATTCCATACCTTCACTAGTGAACTTTCAACAAGATTACAAGTATACCTGCAATTTTCTCCCCATAACAACTTCCACCTCTTGTGGAACAGCAACATGTTCCCCAATTAGTTGTTGAAATTTTTGCTTCAATAGCACAGATAAATGTTTTCCAACAAAGTAGAAACCTTGTTCTGCCTGAAATTCAGGTGAAAAAGATCATTGATGGAAATATATCGTCGAGAATGCTGTGGAATGAAGAAAATAGAGAGATTAGGAACTGTACTGATGTCAGTTTACGATAGTCCACAGATGAACCTATTTCATGAACCACACATCGTTCCTACATCATAATCAAATTTTTAATTGGTCATATTTAGAAAATGTGAGAGAAAATAGAAGAAACAATGTGAAAATAAGTGAACCTCGTGCCATCATTCTAAATATATGAACACAATTTCAAGCTTCTGCTCCACAGACTGTAGAGCTTAGACTAAGAGAAGGTCCTCCAATTGTCTATTTAACAACTAAAGCAAAAACTTCACTAATATGGTATTATCCTTCTTGTCAACATTACCATAATGGAATGGGAGTCTAGAGATGTAACTACCTTTAGAGTAGCAATAAATGGAAGAAACAAATCCCTTTGAAGTCCACCTTCATAAAGATTGTCTGGAGCTCGGTTTGAAGTGGCAACAAGTATCTGTTGGTATAACATAAATTTTTTTATGGTCACTATAGTACCACTCAAGGGAAACCCAAAATGAATGTTTGCTCATGGCTGATATTGAAGAAATAAATGGCATATCTACTTACAGTTCCGTTGCTAAATAAGTGCCCAAACAAACGATTCAAAATTAAGGCATCTGCCACATCGTTCACCTAAGGAAGGCAGGATATTAAGAAAATATCATTCCCACACAAATATAGCTAACTGCTAGTTCTGAATAGCATACTTTGAACATCGATAAATGTGAAGCTGAAGAATGACATACCATGAACTCGTCAAGACATAACAATATAGATTCATCTGATATTTCTCCGGCCACAACTTCCAAGGGATCTGCTAGACCCTTATGCCTCTAGAATAAAATCAACAACGATGTCAAACGTTACATAACAATAATTTCACAGAAGAATCATGTTGAACAAAGTTATACTACTTAACAACCACAAGGTTAGAAACAATTATAGTAGATACTATAAATCAGGTTAGTGTTAATCTAATAACAATATATCATGTAACCAGAATTTAAAGATACTCCAAGAATACAGCTGCCCTGAGCTCACTCAAAAACTGGCTTTTCATTCAGAACCTCAAATAATCTACTGTATACCACAAAACTAATTAAATTCATTAAAATTAAATGCTTTCGGAGACATTTCCTGGTGGGATTTTCATTTTGTAATCCGGTCAAAATTCCATGACTTCAGTAAATCATTAAAATTAAATGACCGGGATTTTCATTTTGTAATCCGGTCAAAATTCATTAAAATTAAATGCAGCAATACCTGTAATCGGCTGTGTACATTTAGCATGAAGTCATGGAAATGAATCCGCTTCTTCCTCCAGTTCGAAGGGCTGGAAAGATGTATGCAGCATGTGAGAAGCAAGAAGAGCACCCTAATTGTTTAAGGGATGAAGCCATTCCCAATATGACACAACGGTTTAGGTGAATATGATTCTTACAGCTGTTCAATAAATAAGTCCATCAACATGGTCTTGCCAGTGCCCACACCTCCATAAAGGTACAATCCCTTCACAGGAGCATACGAAGTTTGGGGTATGAAACGGGACCATAGCCACCGACTCCTATGTGTACACAGCAAATTGCAGTATATAAACACAAATGGATCATGAAATGTAAAGTCTAGATCAATTAGAACAGGGCACTATGATTCCAATCAAAACCAACTAATAATACCCAAAATAACAAAGACTCGACTGTTACTTACCTCCCGGCTTTCTCAGAGGCAGCATATCGGTCCAACCGGCAAGCAACTTCATTTTCAATAAGCTCGTCATATAATCTTTGAAGCTCCCCTAAGGTACTTAGCTGCAAGGCCAAAATTAACACATCATCCAGGATTAAATAAACAATAGCATAATGACATACTAATATGGAGTCTTAAGAAACTGGTTTTATCAATATACCTGGCAGGCATCTCCTTCCAAAAGTTCACCAGCAGCAATCCTTCGTTCGTATTCCATTAAAGGTCCACCGCCATTCACCTCTGTCGTTAATTAATCAGAATGGCAACAATAAACATGGAAATGCTATGCTTTCACAAGAAAAAGTGCAACTTAATTAATCAAAGCAGCACTACAACCTCCATTGGAATCTTTTGCTGCATCGCTCGTAATAGCTCTGTGGATCATTCGCCATGGATGTCGACACTGACATGGGTCAAAATCACTGTATTTGCCATAAGCTAAACGTCGATGGGCAACGGACCGAAAATTCTGCCTTTTCGAAAACCCATCGTGAATAATTACTCCACTGTTCCCCAAAACCGTCTTTAATCGCCTCGCGGCTCGAATAACTACCCTCATTTCCAAGGCAGTGCTCAAATAATGCAACAGCTGCAGAAAAATTACTCCAATGGTTCAGAAGGGATTGAAACCTCAAAAGCAATTGAATTGGACAAAGAGCTGAAAACAATCTACTAGTACAAAAGGAAATAATAAAATAAAATAAAACAATGTACAACAGCAGGCTAAAAATGCACGTGAATTACAGTCTGGAATGTTTTTTTCAACACGGTAATTGATTCCCAGTCAAGAAAGCACCAAAAAGAAATAAAATTAAAGAAAAGAAAAGTCTGGAGCGAAAAATTCAAGAACCGAAAACGCAGAATTCCTGGAGCACGAAACAAAAGGGGTAAAGATTAACCCCAAATGAAAACGCAAGAACAAAGTCAACAATTCAAACCTGAGTAATAGGAGGGATCAAATCATAGAAACTAGGAGATAGGATGATCGATCGGCCAAAAATGGGCTCTCCAAAGGGAGGGGAGAGTCAGTCTGAGAACTCAAAAAGGGAGGAGTCTGGGGTGGTGGGCAAAAATAGAATGGTACTAGTACTGTGTGTAGTAATGAGAAATTGGGAAATGGGAAAGGGTCCAAATGTCAGGAGGCGAACCGCAGGCGCGACCGTGGGCGTCCTCCTATCCTTGTTGGGCGTAGGTTTGTGGTGTGGACTTTGGAGAGACGGGGATGTGTTTGTCTGAGAATTGGGATCTGGGTTTCTACTATCTCCAATTCTTTATTTCATCTACATGTGCTTCTTTTACTGTTTTTTTTTTAATTGTTGTTTGTCTTTGGGGTGCTTTTTTTATTCGCTGTCTTAGGTTGTGTTGGGAATTTTCGACACGGTTCATATGTACGGGAACTTCTGGAATCATTTTTAGTCTTTAGATATGTTATTAATCTAGTGGAAATCATGATTTTTTTTTCCTTGAATACAACAAAGTTTTATTCCAAATTTAAATTATGTAATCATGATCTTCTTTCTTTTCTTAAATATGTAGACTTCTAATAATAATAATAATAATAATAAGGGAAAATTATTTATTGGTACCAATTTGAAAGTTTTAGTTTTTTAAGTAGTACCAAGTTAAAAAATCTTAGTTTCTAATATCGATTAGGTGAAAATTCCTATTTTTAGTATATTTATGTAAATTTAACCATTTTTTCATTTTTATCTTTTTACCATTAAATCAACTATATTTATATCTTATTTTTAAAAAAAACTATATCTATATTTTAAATTTTTAGAATTTATGTAATATTTTAAATTTTTTCCTTTAATTTTTTATTTTTAATTTTTTTATTTTCTTTTAAAACTCTTGTATCAATTATATTTTTCCCCTAGCATGTAACAGGTCGCATAGCAAAAAAAAATATATTTTTTAACCTACATAATTTTATTTAGTAAGACGAATAAAAAAAATTATTTAAATTTCCAGCGAAAAAAATTACTATTTAAACTAGATTTTATTTTGTATGAATTAAAAACTATATCTTTTGTTTTCATCCAAGATAATTTTTAAGTAAGATGAATAAAAGAATAAAATAAAGAGATTTCTTAGCATCCTAAGAAAGAAAAATAAAAGAATTAATAATATATTTTAGCGAATAAAATTATATTTTAAATACTAGTATTTTAAAAAAATTATGTAATATTGAAATGAATACATACTCGATTGATATAAGAGTTTTAAAAAAGAACAAAAAAAATAAAAAAATATTTAACAAAAAATTAAAAATATTACATAGCTTTTTAAATTTTAAAATATAAATATAATTTTTTTACGAATATAATTGATACAAGAGTTTTAAAAGAAAACAAAAATAAATAAAAAGATTTAAGGAAAAATAAATAAATTAATATACAAATATAATTGATACAAGAGTTTTAAAAGAAAACAAAAATAAATAAAAAGATTTAAGGAAAAAAATAAAAAATATTACACAAAACTTAAAACTTTAAAAAGTTACGTTATAAATATAATTTTTTTTGAATAAGATATAAGTATTAATTGATCTAATGGTTAAAAAAAATTAAAACAAAAAAATAGTAAAATCATATACATATACTAAAAATAGAATTTTTTTTTTACCTAATGGTAATAAATTATAAATTGGTACTAAAAAGTAAGATTTTTTAACTTGGTACTACTTAACAAACTAAAACATTCAAAATGGTACCAATAAATAATTTCCCCTAATAATAATAATAATAATAATCAAAATTTGGAAATAATACTTCTCTGTTTTGATATAATTGCACAATTTGTATAGTGTTGACTATTCATTTAGTAACTTTGATTAATTTTTTCGACATAGTTATACAAGATAAAACATAGTCAAGTGAGATCTTGTTGGATACGTCTAATAACGTAGTTTTAGAATATCAAATTTTTATAATTTTATTTGTATACAATTTGAGTTATTATGATTTAAACGTGTGCACTGAATTGCGTAAAACGCAGAAATGAAGCACTTAATAAAAAAAAAAAACAGAGGTAGTATTAATAAAAACAAGACATAATGACATATATCACTAGGCAAAATGACATAACTGTAAAAAACAAAAACGAATGACCTATACAACAAGACAGAATGTTGGATGTTCCATTAGAATGTCAAATAATTCAGAATAAGAAGTCAAGTAATCATAACATAAACTTGGTATATACAACAAGACAAAATGTTGGATGTTCGAGAACAAAATGTTAAGTAATCGTAACATGATGTTGGCATATATAACAAGACAGAATGTTGGATGTTCGAGAACAGAATGTTAAGTAATTCGGAACATAATGTTAAGTAATTCGGAACAAATATTAATATAATTGTGCACTCTGATTATCATTATGTGACATTCTGTCTTAGTTAATGTATCATTCTACGCTGGAACTCTAGACATTCTGTTTTATTAAACATGACATTTGTATTTGTATCATGTATGTGTTTAGACATTATGTTTTATGAAACATAATATTCTGTCTCAAAAAATAAGGCATTGTATCCCAAAGTATCAAGCATCATGTTTTATTGACATGTATGCATTGGAATTCTGGTCTGTCATTCAGTATTATTAAATTATGACCATCATTTATTAAAAAAGTTGTGTAAAGTAATGTGGGAATACGAGCTCTGTAATTATATCTATATAAAATAAAAGAAATGAAATAATAATATAGAGTAAATTACATAATTGTCCTTGTATCATCAACACCATTCATTGAACAAAAAATCAGATCCAATGGCCAAAATAAACTCCAAGTCGGGGAATTTTGGATGGTGATGATGGATAGAATAGAATATTTTTTTTTCCTTAACAGTTTATGCAGTCTATGAAAGAGATTGTAGGAGCTCAGCCCATGTCACGCAAATAGAATAAAAGGACGTTGATATGCGGAGTGACTCGCTAATTAGATAGGTTGCATAATTATTGGTTCTAGGACTTGCAATATGTACTGTTTCAATATTTGTAATGTTATCCTATTTTACAAAATGCTATCACAAAGCATGGTCACACATCAAAGTTCTAAAGTTAAAAATATCAAAATTGTGGGGTGAACACTTTGGTCAATTCCACTTCAACCTTCTCAAAAATTCAATTTCTCATCCAGCACTTTATTAATTCCTTTTATCATTTAGTAATTTCTGTGGCATGGAATCTTTCATATATTCTCTAACTTGTATATATTATTCAACCAAAAAAGAGAAAAAAAATATTAGTATGCGACTTTAGGAAATAATAAAAGTTAACTAAAGTAATACCCATCCATAATAATCAAATTTACCTATCTTACAAAGAAGTAAAGAACTCCATCACAGAAATAACCTATTAGCATCTACTACTTGAGCAAACCATTCTCACTTTTCTGATATTAAAATTAAAATATAAATAAAATTACATTGATAAATAAACTGATCATAATTATACTTTAAAATATTTAGTATTAATTAAAATAAAAATAGGAAATTTAATGAAATAACTAATATTACCTCCATGTTTATAAATGTGTAACATTCCACCTTTTATTTTTATTTTTTCCGGGTGAGAAGGGAGGAATTCCACTTTTCATGTCACCAAGGGTCTGTTCTGCACGCAGAGCTGTAGCTGCGAGCTGGAGCTGTAGGGAGCTGAAGCTGTAGGGAGCTGTGGGAATTGTAGCTGTCAGTTTTATTTAAGTGTTATGTACAACTAGTTGTAGCTGTCAAAAAATGTAGGAAATGACATAAAAGGACAAACATTTATGTAGACTATTGGGTAGTGAGTTGGTTATTGGGATAAAATTGTAATTGCTCAACAATAAGCTAGGAGCTTATTTTTTAAAGCTACTACAAGTAGCTTCTAAAAAGAAGCTTCCAAAAGCTCCCATAAGCTAGTGTGCAAAACGGGGCTTTTGTTTTAAAATAAAAGCTAAAGCTACCAAAAGCTCCCAAAAAAACGGAGGAAGTACTATAATATGCTCATGATTAGGTTTCCAACGAGGAAGATGTGTTAGAAGCGTAAGGTAAATGGAGGACACAAACTCTATTATATACAATACGGCTGCAATAAGGAAGGATTTTAGAGTGACTTTGTTTAATATTGATGTGAGGTCTAATTGTTCTTGTGGAAGTCTTACATATTTTGCTAGAGTGGTGAGACAATTACTGGTTTCCAAACAACAGTTAGGTTGCATTACAAAAGCACAAAGATGTGTACGAAATTGTGTTTTTTTAGCCAAACAACAGTTAGATTGCATTACAAGCACAAAGATGTGTACAAAATTTGTGTTCTTTTAGTGGTGGACTAGTGCTCACAACCATAGTTTGTATAGTCTTTGTACTAAACTCATGCTAAAATCTAATAGGACAGTTGATGAGAGACAATTGTTGTTAGTATCCATGAAGAAGGTGGTGTGATGTCCCACATCAATTGCTGAAAATAATTAAACATGCATTTATGAGTGTAGATGCCTTCTGTAAGTGTAGATAACTCTCCATTACACATGCATTTTAAAACCGCCGGGCGCTGGGTGGTGTATTAATACATCCCACATTGGTTATATCTAGAAGTAGGCGTGACTAAACCTTCACATGTGGTATCAAACAACTTGAAGAATGCATTATTGAGGAGAGGCCAAAGGAATTTGATAGAAGCGTGGCGAAGAATGTTGTGTTAGCAATCCATTTTCCTTCACGAGTATGATTTGGACAATGAAGAGAGCATCATGAACATCTTTCGGTCAGATGCTAAAATTAAGATATGTTATATACTTATATCATATAGCTTAGTTTTTCCCCTTTTCGGCTGGTGTCATTGCATTGCATATAAATGAACTGCGACCCCATTTGTTTGGTTGTATCAAATGGGTGTTATAACCTCTTATCAATGCAAAATCATCCGATAAGCTAATAAGACCCTCCAATAAGATCAATCAAATGTGGCCTATTCGTATAATTTGAAGATGCAAGCCCAAAATCCTGGGTGTTTGGCTTTTTAAAAAAGCACACGCAGACGGGAACCTTACAGTACTAAAAATGTAATACACAGATAGTCAAACGGCCTTCTGCTGATAATTTGGTTCGAATCTAAACCACAAAACATTACTCAACGTATAATCCCCACCCAGTCTCCCAAAACAAACACATACATGCACACACAAATATATGGATTGAGAACACACGGAAAGAGATAACCGCGCACTGCAGTAGATAATGACAGACTTCAAATAAAAATAGCCACAACTACTTACTTTTTAGGCATGTTTGAACACTTTTAAGTTATTATCCCACCCTCCCCCTTAAGAACAAATATAAATGAGGGGAAAGAACACCTGATTAGCGTTGAAACGAAACAGAATAGGAACCAGTATTGGGATCTTTGACAGCTTTGAAGTTATCGACACTCATCCCAAATCGACCCAGGATGGAGTTCCCCATTTCTTTCAGTTTTCCTGAACTCACAAAAACAAAATAAAATAAATCCATTTTGGCAATGCATTTTGTGCTACAAAACCAGAATGACATTGACTGCTTTTACAAAGGCACGCAGCTTTATGTTCCTATCTTCCTATACAGTACACAAAGATGGTGTATGAGCAAGGAAAACAATCCTCCACAAGTACCGAGGGCGCTATAGAATCATAACCCTCCCTCCAACATGATCAAACTAAAACATTATATTGGTGAACTAAACCCATGCAATTATTGCCATTTGGCACAAAAACAATAGCAATATACACAATGTAATCAGTTACTGATTTCTACAATAGTAGGACCCATCTTTTCTGACTTCAGAGATTATGATAGAGCTACTTCAACAGAACATAGTTACACTTCACATCTTGGTAAGGAAAGATTAAGAAAATAAGGACATTGAGCCCCTTGCAGTATCTAAATGGCAAATCTATATGTTAAAACCAAGCAATGTAAAGATTATTAAAAAAAAAAAAAAAAAGAAAGAAAGAAAAAAAAAAGAAAGCAGGATTAAGCAAGGACAAATCAAAGTGATCATGTGCTATGTGATTCACAAACAATGCAAATTAAACAATCTGAACTTTCACAAGAGTAAATCTACAATCTCAATTTTTAAAGAATACAACTGACACTTGTTTATGATTTCCACCTAATTCACATTGACATTTATATAAATTGTCTCAGATATTTCAGCCAAATGATATACTCGGTATCTTTTTTTTCCCTCAATTTAATGTACTTTGATCTATGCAGCAACTCTCAGAATTTGGCAATACAGTAAAGCTGCCTTAATTCCAAACTTCACTAACCTATTTAGAATTTCAGATCCTTCCAAGAGACACGTACTCTGTATTGGAAGATGACAGTACTAAACTATACACAGTGATTTCGTCAAATGAAAGTAATCAAGAAACAGGACAAAAGGCAGTACAACACAGACATCTTTATTTTGCATAATGTGATTAAGGCTCAATCTGATCATTTTAGAGGAATACTCAATCCAAATTATGTGATCAAATTAAAATCCTATGCTGTCATACAGACCAGGCTTAATCATTAATGGGTTGTACGATATTAAACTAAACTTGTAATTAGTCTATGACCATATAGAGCCTATGTATCGATTAACAATTTATTGATAGTAGTTAACTGAAAATTAGCTATACATAGGAAAAATAAAAATTCAATAAAATGGTTAATTAAAAATTAGTATAATTTATAAAATTGGACCATTTCATTTGTTGATAACAGTTAACTAAAAATTAGTCCACTATTTGTACTTTTTACTAGCTAATTTTAATTAGCTCTTAAAAGTGTTTGATAAACATTGGCAAAATATATATTAAAAAAATTTAAACATTGTTTCAAAAGCTGAGTTACCCAAATTTTCAACATTTGGTTTCCAAAGCCATGTTCAGGCCATTTTTACTTTGCATGATGGGACTGATTAAATTGTCAATTTCAAAGGGATTAAATGTAAGGATAAATAATCCCACCTAGTTTATTAGGATTAAGTATCCTCTGAATTAGCTTATTTGTACCAGACCGTCATACAATTACGGGTACTAATCACTGGAAGTGAATATGTGATTAGCCTTGATAAAATAATCCATCAAGGCTAATCCACCCAAGTAAACATGCACTAAAAGTCTACCAAAATCACGGTCCATTCCATCAAGCTTACTTCCTCAAGCATGGCCTAACTGTATGTAGATGCACATATGCTTTATGATTTCACAATGCTTTAAGAAAGGAAACGAAGGACAAGATCACCAACGCATCCACAACCACAAAAAGGAACCAGAGTTCCTAATCGGAACATGCACAAGAAAGAAAAGATAAATTCAGGAGATAACTAACTCACCAATCATCTCTTCTTTCATCTTTTCACGCTTCTCTTCTGCTAATGGCTTCAAACGAACAATTGTTCTCCTAGCTTGGTCATTTGATGGATCACATTCTAATATTTTATTCATGTCTGCAAGTAAACGGAGGAAAATATCAGGCAATGAGAAAAGCATAGTCAAAAGGTGAAGGTGAAGTATATTACAATGCAGACAAAGCCAAAAGCATAATACACCTAGAACCATCACAGCACACAACATAGACATTTAAGGTAAGGATGACAGTGTGTGAAAGATAGAGGAATTGCAGAAAACCAGTTAGTCATAATCTGCATGCAACGCCATAGCTTTCAGAAACCCCCCGGACCCCCAACAAATGCTCAACAAAGCGGTAACAATTTAGAAGTCTTGCATTGAACTTTACCAGCTATTGCCTCTTCATACTGTTCAAGCTTTTCACGTGCCTCTGCTCTTCTTAAAAGCGCTTTCATGTATGTAGGATTCAGCTCTAATGCCTTTGTACACTCTTTGATTGTCTCCTCCAATTTACCCTGGACATCAATGGAGTAGGACAAGGATATAAGTAAATCGATGCATACAAGTTAAGCCTATTCAAATTAATCAAGAGCATTTATAAGAAGAATGTCCCTATACTGCATAAATTCATCTGTTTCCTACAGGTGCTGGTCACGAATATTTCTGGATTCGTGCGCTGTACAACACATATTTGAGGAATGAGGAGACAATGACGGGATAATTTTTTTAGTTCCAGCTTGCATCTCTCTAATGAATAAAATGATCTAATTGACCGACAACAGTGTGATACGTTTTTTCTCCACCTTGACATTTACTGCCCAGAGCGGTCAGATACACATGTATCTAGGTCTCTTATTTATATAGTATATTCAAAACTAGGATATGCCAACAGTGCTAAAATTAGTTATCTGACATAGGTTCGATACATGAGTTCATGCTCAAATCTGTCTATTCTCTGCAAATCTGATCAGTTCTCTCCATACCAAATAATCTCCACTAATGACATACGAAGTGAAGAAGAGTAGCAAGTACAGAGGTACACTTGTTGTCCTTATCCTCATCCAAGTCACCATACACAGAACGAGTTACTCATGTCCATTGTTCAACACATATCCCACCCCACATTAATGTTACATCATATCAACAAGGGATTGGGGGTGGGGGCGAGGGATCTATGACGAGTCAAAGCAACTTAGGAATTTTTCCAGCAGTGAAATATAGGGTCTTTTCATAAACTTCAGAAAATATCTAAACTATGTTGAAAGAAACAAAAATAAATATGGAACGATGTAAGATGTTGAAACAATTTGAAAAACAAACAATGTTTTCCAGAACCATAACACAAGAGTTGCTAATCCAAGAAGGCTATCAAGGGAAATGGCATCACACATATAAGAAAAATAACCTAATAATGTTAACGCAGAGAACATACCAGTTTGGAGTAACATGCACCTCGGTTTGCATGACACATGGAACGTACTTCAGCAGATGAAGGACCATCTGGCGCAATTTGTACTGCAAACTCATACTTTGACAATGCTTCTTCATATTGCCCAGCTTTAAACAATGAATTACCCTCAACCTTGGCATCATTTGCACGCTCTAAGGCTTTCTGATTCTCAAGAAAAATAGAAAAAGTCAGAAGAATGATAAAAAGATAACCAGAAAAAGAAAATTCAAACATCTTTGAAGGTTTTTCTAGAGAACACTATTGGCTATGCTATTAGAAGTAGGGACGGACCAATATTCCTCTTTATGGTCAATAAAACAAGATAAAAACTAGAGGGGGCTCAAGCATACAAGTTTTTCCCGTAGATGATCAGAACATATTATGAAAAATGAAATCCAGATAGAAAGAAAACTTGTCAAGGCAACAGCTCAATTTAATATTATCAAGCACAGCTGAACTCAAAAGGCTAAAAAATTAACCACCTAGTAGAAAAAAATCTATCTGATTCAAATTACCAGCAATCTAGTAGAAAATGAATTCCACTACGCAAACTCTAAACTCTTCAAAGTTGAGAACCTAAATGTAACAAGGAGTATTCACGGAATCACCTCATTTAATTGAGCATCGACAATCTCCACCTTCTCCTCAATCTGTTCTTCCTTAAGGCTTACCGCAGCATCGCCATTTGTGGAAGTAGGTCGATTATCATCACTCTTAGAAAGATTATTAGAATCCGGAACGCTATCATTCAGCTCCGTATCACTCGCGGTCTCATAGCCGTCAGAAGCATAGTCCGGCGCCGATTTGGAATCATTCTGCGCGGGGGCGGCAGGTTCTTCTTCGATCACCGCCATCTTTTGGAGCAACTTAAATACTGTCCTGCGAAATCAAATTGAGTAATCGGAGAGATTAAAAAAATGGGGTTTGGGAAGAGACGAGGGAGTATACGCAAACCTGAAAATTGCAGTTGTTCGATGAGGAATGAGGTTTGGGGATTGAAAGAGTTTCTAGAGATTTCTTTAGAAGGCTTAGGAGGACGAAGTGGTTAATTAGGGATTTGCAAAACACCAAGACACATCCAAACCTCGGCACCCTCAACTTTATGAATGTACATTTCACCAAAGAATGGTAATCCACTATTTGATCAAAATTTAACCAAAATTTAATCAAAGAATGGTAATCCAAAAATTAACCAAAGAATTGTTTTAAATGTAAATTTGATCAAAATTGTCCTCTATCAATTTATTAATCCAGCAAAAGTCAGATGGCATGTTTGACAATTAGTTGTTAACTAATTATGCGAATAATAAATTGTTCAAAATTTTGAGACCTACTTTTTGCTATAATAAGCTTATATCTAATATGATGTTATTTGCAACGGGTTCAAAATAAACTGATTAGATACTATATTAAGTTATTTTGTTGTTATAAAAAAAAAATTTATTTTGTCTCACAATTAACTGATTCAATTTAATTATTTTGCCAAACAGTTTCAGAATCTCTTTCCAGATCATCTCATTCCTCTGCCACCAGCAGCCCTTGCTGCATTTGTTTTTTTTATTTGTTTGGTGACATAATTAAATACACATCTATTTTCATATTTTCCATCTCTCGTTATGTTCGTTCAATAACCCCTATCATGTTGGGATGAGTACTTAGCTTAAGTGGTTAAGTTCTTTGACTTCCTACCTGAATGTTAGAGGTTCGATTCTCCACCGGCCCCCTATCCCTCTCCGTTATTCCTTTTGTAATTTGTGTGGCATTGGTTCCCATCACCTATTTTCTAGCCTGTGTATAGTTGTTCAAAAAAAAAAGAAAAAAAAAAAGAGAGAGACACCTATTGTGTTTGTCTCATGATGTCCTCATGTGCATCATCTCTACAATTCAGTTTGATTTTGAAGTCCATTATATGCTACCAATCTTCTTGGAAACTTTAATCTTTGTTATAGTCTTATAACCATATGTTTCCTCACTGCTTGTATTCACTATATGTTTTCCAGCAATTTTGGAGTTGATGTTGTTTGTGCTAGTAGTATTTCTTTTTCCAACTTTTGTCTCTATGGTCTTTGTTAGCTAATTTCTCTCACAACAAAACTACTATGGACTTGTTTGGAAGCCGACATATTCAGGAGCATATAGCGGATTCAATTAGTATATTCTCTCACAATTCTCTCTCCGAATCTGCTATCTGCTAGTGGATCCGCTGACTCCCAAACATCCCTATATATGTTTACTAAATTAAAAAGAAATTACAACTTATGTTTTCATATCTTTGATAAGTTTTAATTCTAATTGAGGATCACCTCTACAAAAGCAATTTAAAGAAAATCATTTTTAAAGGCATATAAGAAAAATATTTGTTTTTAAAACTATCATCCAGGTATTTTATGATGAATTCCCATGTTCAATTTACTCTAAAATTACTCCAAGCCCATTGAATTGATGCATGCATGAATCCTAAATTATAACTCTTTGAACTCTTCAATCAATCTTAGTAGAAAAAAAGGGTAGAAATCAAATTAATACTAAATATTAACTCATAAAATAACCTGTGATTCTTAAATCATTCAGCCCTTTGGATTGACTTTTGAAAAAAAGTAGAAGTCAAAAGTAGAAGTGAAAGCCAAAAACAGAAATATGTAACTTTTGAGTTTGAATGGAATATTTAAAAAACAGTTTTTTTTTTTCCCGATAAATGTGTTTGGATGTATAAAGAAATGGGCATTGGGTTGGGTTTATTGGGTTCGGGTTAAAAATTAAAATACCCTAACAAAACCCGACATTGGTGGGTACCCGACAGGCCGACATGTCGGGTATCCAATTACCCCACTTTTTTTATTTTTAATTTTTGTTATTTATATACTCCATTTTATAAAAGAATATTAAAAAACTTGCATCAAATAAATAAATCAAAGGGCACTATATCTAAACAAAGTTAACCAATAACAAAGAACTCTAGAATTAAATACTTAATTCATCCATAATAAATATATTTGTGGATTAACTACACATTAAAAAAATTACGAACATGTATGAAGAGGTTTTTAGCAAATACTACTAAATCTAGACAAATAGAGTAATAATAAGTTCTTATATTTGAGAAATAGGAGTATATAATATAAAATGAAGAATTTGAATAAATATTTAAATTGATAGTGAAGAATTCTCATATTTATAAACTAATTAATTATCAAACTTGATTGTGTATATAATTATATATCCACTGTAGATGATAATTGTGATAGTTTGGACTAAATGATAATGGCTTGTGGAATTATTAGAAGTTTGAAGCACTAGAAAATTTTTTTATAGAAAGTGTTAAAAAAAAACCATTGGGTTATTTTAGTACCCGATCGGGTTATTCGATGTTCAAACTTAGGACCCGATACCCGATCCGAGCTTTAGGTTGCCCGAACCCGGCTTTTCCCATTTAAAAAACCCGACCCAAACACGTTTTCCCGGTTCGGGGGTGGATACCCGATTAATCCGAACCCGATGCCCACCACTAGATGAAAAATGCTTTTGGAATGTTATAATTACGAAAGAGTACATGCTACTTATGAGAATAGTACATATTTATAGTGTAAGTTAAATATATTAGTGGGGGCATTTAAGTCTTTGCACACATTACTATGTGTTTTTGGTTTCTGCTTTTTGGGCTTTCCCAATAACACTTTTGCAGCTTTTCGAGGTGCTTTTGCTTTTTCTAAAAAGCAAAATCAAACACTCTTTTTCCATCAAATGTGCTTTTAGCTGCCAAAAATATTTATGTAAAAGTCATTCCAAACGGACTTATTGCCATTGCCGACACATTTGAGTTTTTGTACCCAAAAAAAAAAAAACTTAAAATCCTTTCAATCAGATTTATTCATTGAGTCTGCATGTTACTTATTGAAAAATATTAAAGGTGAAGATAAAATGTCATAGCTTATTATTAATTTGTTTGCAATTTATGTCCGTATTTTTATTTTAAGAAGTAGAATTTTTGTGGAAATTAATTAGGTCCATAGCCAAATTTAATTAAGTTTTTAATTGTCCAAGGAAGGATTACAAAATAGTGTATCAAAATTATGATCATAATGCAATACATAATTTTTTTAGGAGCCATTGAAGGCATGAGAAAGGAATGGTCGGAGCCATACAATATATAATTTAGAATTAGTTTTTAATTATTATTATTTTTTTTGGTAAACAGGTTGACTAAAAAATTATTGGTGAGAGATCTTGGAGTATATAATTCACACTAAATCACACATTAAAATACATATTCAAAGAACAACGTACTATCATAGTTTTTTTTTTTTTTTTTTTTTTTTTTTTTTTTTTTTTGGTTTTCCTTAGGTTAAAAAAAACATTGAACATAAATGGGAATTTATTTTTATATCACTATGATCTACTACATTACATGTATATTTTCATTGAGTTTTTACTTGGATAAATTTTCATACACAAAAGATTTAATTCATGGCAAAATGTAAACCCATACCCCATGCTCGAATTTCGCGACAGACATTGGGATTGATGATTGTAACAGAACTAATAAGTATTAAACTTTATTTTTTCCGAAAAGATTCGTACGATTATTGGCAGCATTTTTCCTTGCAACAGCAGCGCTGGAACTGGAACTGGAGCTCAAACATTCATTCCGAACACTCAAGGGTCAAGGCTGAACAATACATTTGCCTTTCGCCGCCACAAACCACTCCCATCTCACCTTTTAGAACCCTAATACAATTCCATGCTACTTTGAACCCAGAAATACCTACTTGTCATATGATAGAAATTGATGGGGGAATGACAGTCGCGGATAATTTCTAGTTTTGCACAGCTCAAATCCCCTGAACTAAGCAGTAAATTTATTTTTTCCATGGCCCTTCTGCGCAGCAGGTTTTCATTTGGTTCACTGCTGGTAATTCATCTGCCCGCACAAACATTTCTTCTAATAGTGAATATTAGCATTTCATATGTATATTATTAGTTTTCTTCTGACTTGGCAGTTGCAGAATACAATTCTTGTCCACTCGGGAGTCGAGGGAGGTAATCCTTTTTTACTTTCTTCCCATGCTATTTGGTAATATATGAAGTTTCCTGCATTGTATGCTGGATCTTTGATTAATCAGGTGAACTTTACGTTAGTTATTGCTGATTCTGGTTTTTGAGTCCCTTGATTCCGGGGTCTAAATTGGAACTTCTTGTTTATTGATTGCCAAGTGTACATAGACATAGGTATTTATATATGGTGTTGATGTTGATTTGGATTGGAGTACTTTTAGGTAAACAAGCTTTGGATGTTAAATTTTGTCATCAAATGTCAACTTCTTAGCATTGGTTGAAGTACAAGTTTAAGTGATATGTTGACTGTTGCTTTTGTGCTGGTGTATTTTCCAAATTTGAGAAAGAGGAGATGTTTTCTATGACTATTGTTGAATTGTTTCCTAAAAAATGTAGGAATTATAGAAAGTCTTCACCATAAGTATGGGACAATTGCATCAACAGAACAGAAATTGCAGAAATTGGAAGAAGAGGAATGGAGTCGGATTCCCAAGGATGAAATTGCAAAGATTAGGCATGCATTTAATGTTGCTAAAGAGAAGTTTCTTAAAGTGCCTGATGAATTGAAGGAAATGCCCAAGATGAATCCTAAAGGTCTCAACTTTTTTGTTTGTTCTTTATGTTGAAGCAAATCACTATGATACAACGTGTGCTGGTATTTCAGGCATATATGTCAATAAGAACTTGAGGTTGGACAAGATACAAGTGTTCGGGTTTGATTATGACTACACATTGGCACACTACTCTGCCAATTTACAAAGCCTGATATATGATCTTGCCAAAGAGCATTTGGTTAATGAGGTTTGTAGGCACTAGGCAGATTTTCTATAGGCACTAATTCATAATATATCAAATTAATGTTCCATGTGTTTAACAACAATTGTAGCAATTTACTTTTTTTTCTTTTTTTTTTCTTTTTTTTTTCTTTTTTTTTTTTTTTTTGGTTCTGAACTCCAGCTTAAATACCCTGATAGTTGCCTGAATTTCAAATATGACAACTCATTTCCAATAAGAGGGCTTTATTATGACAAGTCGAAGGGTTGCCTTTTGAAGCTTGATTTCTTTGGGTCAATTGAGCCTGATGGTTGCTATTTTGGCAGGCGCAAGGTATGATACTTACCAGCTCTCTTTTAAATAGTTTCTTTTAGGTTTGATTTCCTACAGGACATATGTTTCTCGATGATGGATTTTTTCCCCCTTTCAAATAGGCAGAAGGATGTCTGAATTTTGGAATGGAATTGAATTTGAGAGCATGTATAATGAACAACTATAAGTTTATGGGGTTATGTGTCAAAAGAAAATATTGTGAACTTGGGGTGAAGCTCAACTTTGATTTGTTGATGTTGATTTTTGTTTTTACTTGTTTTTCATGTTCACTTTTGATTGGGGCTTGGGAGGGGTTGGTTGATGTTTTTACAGGGTGAGATATAAATGAGCTAAGCACCGGTAATGGTGTAAATAATGGCTATGTACTTTCTTTGCAAAAACTATGTGTCTTATATTAACTACCTAAGTGCAGCTTAGCCGATCAGAAATCAATGATTTGTATGGAACGCGGCATATTGGTCGTGATCTAGCTAGAGGGCTGGTGGGTTTGATGGACTTCTTTTGCTTCAGTGAGGTTGGCTTGTATATCTCTGTTTTAGTTATTCCTGTCTAGTTTTTTATTCTTCATTTCTCTATTATTAAAATTGTCCTTATTTCCCATGAGGTTGGTTTGTTTATCTCTGTATTTATTATAATGGTATTTCTGTCTAGATTTTTATGTCACGTTTCTCCATCCTTAATTTTGTTTGTAATGTTCCATATGAAGTTATCTTGATGGCTTGTCAATACTTATTTTGCGATTTTAGAGCAGTCAATAATTTGCAGGATTTCTCATTTTTCCCTCTCAAAAGAAACCTTTGGTACAGGTTTCTTAAATTTCTGGTGACTCAATAGCTAGTCTGCTTCCAATACTTTGTATTCGTGGTTGGGTGTATTAAAGCATACGGAATTATAGATTCTTTCTCCTTCAAATATGGTTTTCAGTATTGTAGAAAGCTGATTCACCGCCATTTGGCCGTGCCCCTTGGAGGTGCTGCCTCCGCCATTTCACCGTGCCCCTTGGAGATGGTCTAACCTGGTAGACCTGCTCTGGAAACTTTTATGAACACCCTTTTCTTGAAATAAAATCTTTTTACATTTTTATGTGAAAATTTTAACTAAATAATGATATAAAATGTTTTATTTTAAAGCAATAATAAGAGTTCTAAAAATAACTTTTAAGGCATATGATTTTTAAAAAAACTTTGTATTATCATGATGATAATGATGATCATCACAGTTATTATTAAACAGTTCACACATTGCTGCTTTTTGTTTTTCCTTTAATCTTCTCACCAATAAAGGCTAAAACATTTATAAATATTACTGCTTTGCGCCGCTTTAAGTTTCTCACCAGAAAAGTCTTAAAAAAACATCAGATTTCTTTGATGTCTTTTGAGAAACTTTGGGAGAAAAGTAGTGTGTGCTAGTTTAAAAAACGGGTAACAAGTAAATAGTACCTGATTTGATGGGCTTTTTTTTTGGTTTGTTTGTTTGTTTGTTTTTTCCCCTTTAAATAGTGTTATATAAGAAAGGATTGTATTCTGATTGGACAATGTAATTGTCTATAGGACTTAGTAATGAGGCTGTAAATATATTAAAAACATTTCAATTTGAAATTAAGATATTATATATGATTGAGGTATATTATTAAATTGTATTCGCATATTCAATATTACATTAGAAAAAAAAGAAGAGTTTTAGATTGAAAAAGTTGAGAAAATGTGTTTTTTTCACTTCTTGACTGTTTCGCATATATTGATCGATCAAACCCTACATGGCTGAGGGCAGGGTTTTGTTTGAGACCTGAGACCTGATTTGAATCCCGGCAGGTCTAAAAAGCGAGTCTCATATATGATGGACCACCATATTTTTTTTTTCAATGAACTCAGTCTGCTCCATTTGGGGAAGGTTAGGGTGTAACCCGAATTACTTTAATATGCATTTCTGTTTTTCTTTTCAAACTTTCTACTTACTTTAATATCCTATACATTCATCACTTGGATGATCCATTGAACTAGTAATACTACTGTTTCATTTTATGGTACTGGCATTATAGCATTTATAACTATTAAAGAGTATTTATTATTAGTATCGATGGAGCATTGTACTGCCTCATTTAAATTTTGAGCAAAAGATTAAAGGTGATCATGATTTGAAAGAATAACTTGAGCAACTAGCAGTCACTAGGTCACTAGCATATACGTAAGATGTATGGAATTTACAACCTCAACTAACGAGGAAAACCCATGTGTTGGACTATTTTGTGGATCCTACCCCCAGTCATCCGTAAGGATTTTACAAAACTTTGCACGTGTAAAACTTGTACAAAAATGGACGGTGGGGATTCGAACTTGAGGCCTTTCGCACTAATACCTTGTTGAAGGATCATCTCAACTGAAAATTTAATAGTTGTACTATTTATTTTTAATTCCTCCTCTTGGCATTATCTTGTTTTTGTGATTTGCCAAATAAATGGACAATCTTCACTAGAAACTTTATGAGTATAGAATCTAAGAAGTAAGATCACATCCTAAATAGTAAATCTGATCCCGTAGTGCTAGTTTCATATTCTGCTATTAATTAATACTATTATGCTAATATACCTCATAGCAGACATTGGGTCTCTATGAAGCATACGTTTAATTTTATGCCAGAACTCAAGGTGCATCTTCAGATGTGGTTTTATGAGGCTAATAGCTATGAATAAATTTTTATTTAACATGTTGGATAACCCCTCAGCAAAGGGGAAAAGGGACCTGACCTTGCTAGATTGTTGAATGAAAACAACCTAACAGATTACCTTAAAACAAAGGAATACTTACCTTGCGTAGTTTCCTTGCTCAGAGTGTCTCGTTCTTCGATTAGCTACTAGAAAAGCCCCCTTAGTTTTTTCTTCTTCAAGAAGTTGTTCCAACAAAGAATGATGCTTAGTGGATATTTTGGCTCATACTATATTGAAATAATCAACATTAATAAAACTAATCCAAACTAGATGTCGCATGGCACAAACTCAATTGGCCCTAACATGACTCATAATATTAAATTTACATTTCACAATAAAATATTTTCTTGGAATGCATGACTTGCTATTACGTAGAAAAATGCCATGTCTTGATCAAATAGCATAACAGAGCTGGTCCTAACATGAATTATTTGTTATAGGCGTAGCTGCACTGATGGGTCATTTTTTTAACAAGAAATCATATGTTAACAATCAAGTTTTTCTATGTAATGCTTAAATCTAAAGTGCAATGTGACAATGATGCTGCTTATTAAGAGAAGTTCTTAAAAGAAGTTGATAATCTACAGGCGTCATCATATTGTTAGCAGTATAAACGGTGCTTATATTTTCTGTGGGTTTGGCTGCTTTTAAGGTTTGTAGCAATGTTTGGTTCTTGGAAATCATGTTGCCTTGTAAGGCTGGACTGTTGAGCCACATGCACGTTTTTCTGCAGGCATGCCTTATAGCTGATATTGTTCAGTATTTTGTCGATGCCAAACTGGAATTTGATCCAACTTATGTTTACCAAGATGTTAATCGAGCAATTCAGCATGTACATCGAAGTGGTATGATGCATCAGGGAATTCTTTCTGATCCAAAGCAGTACCTTGTAAAGAATGTAAGTTATTGCTTACCATGTTATTTTTATTTATTTGTGAAAATTTTAGCAAGTTAACTTTGTCATTGGTGTCTGTTCCACTTCAGGGGCGGCTGCTCCGCTTTCTGAGAATGCTAAAAGAAAATGGAAAGAAACTTTTCATGTTGACAAACTCTCCATATTATTTTGTTGATGGAGGAATGCGCTTCATGTTGGAGGTAACTAACAATTTAGAAGACAGGGACGATGACTTTAGCTTTATAATCAAATGTGGTAGCCTTTACTTGGTGCTTATATCATTGGGATATATATATACATGGGAAGCCATATATCTATTAGAAAGCAATTTTTGAGTTGTAGTATGGACATGAATTCAATCACATACACTTTTGAGGTATATATATATATTTTTTCCATTTATCTTTGTTAACTGCAATTGGATATTATTATGTTTTTATAATTACTTGGTGATTCCTTTATATTATTGGTCGGATTGGACTCCTTGTTAAGTTTCTTCTAAACGTGTCTGTAATAATAACCATGGAAAAATTTTCTTGTGCCATTTTTCAGTCAGTGATCTACCTTCAGATTCCGATATGCAGGCAAGATCCTTAATAATATTGTCTTACCTTATTTCTACCTTGAAAATTCTAACCTTCCTATTCAACCACAGTAAACAGTGTGAGTTTTTACTATTGGGATATGACAACGATTATGGTTTCGTATTCATAAATCATATGCATTTGATAATTGAATCATAACTTATAGTTAAAAAAAATCTTTGTTAAGATAATTTGAGTTGGCTTTATCTTCTCAACTACTTTAGGTCATCATTTTTGTCACTAATTTCATACTATATACTACCACCATTACTATTGCTGCGTCAAATACTAAGAGGCCGTTTGGATTGGCTTTTGGGGGAGTGCTTTTGGCTTTTGCTTCTGCCAAAAGCACTTCTGATAAAAAAGAGGTGTTTGTTTTGGCTTTTGGAAAAAAGCAAAAGCACCATGAGAAGCAAAAAAAGTGCTTCTGGGAGAAGCAGCCCAGGGGGTGCTTCTCCCAAAAGCAGAAGCCAAAAGCACTTCGTAAAATGTGCAAAGACTTAGAGCCCGTTTGGATTGGCTTCTAGGGAGGTGCTTTTGGCTTTTGCTTCTGCCAAAAGCACTTCTAGTAGAAATTAGGTGTTTGTTTTGGCTTTTAAGAAAAAGCAAAAGCACATCGAAAAGCGAAAAAAGTGCTTCTGGGAGAAGCAGCCCAGGGGGTGCTTCTCCCAAAAGCAGAAGCCAAAAGCACCTCGTAAAATGTGCAAGGACTTAAATACCCCACTACTTAATATAAATTACACTATAAATATATCTTATTATCATATTAAGTAGCATGTCCTTTTTGGTAATTACCACACTCTAAAAGCACTTTTCATTTTTATTCATCCAAACATATTGTTTAGAATAAGCCGCTTTTCAAACATTACATCCAAACACAAAAGTTACGTGCTTTTGCTTTTGACTTCTGCTTCTGCTTCTACTTTTGGCTTCTGCTTTTTTCAAAAGCCAATCCAAACGGGCCCTTAAATACCCCCACTACTTAATATAAATTACACTATAAATATATCTTATTATCATATTAAATAGCATGTCCTTTTTAGTAATTACCACATTCCAAAAGCATTTTTCATTTTTATTCATCCAAACATATTTTTAAAAAAAGCCGCTTTTCAAGCATTCCATCCAAACACAAAAGTTACATGCTTTTGCTTTTGACTTCTGCTTCTGCTTCTACTTTTGGCTTCTGCTTTTTTCAAAAGCCAATCCAAACGGGCCCTAAGTTCTATTTTCGATGGACTTAAAAAGGAAGAGAGAAGTAGAAATCAAAAGCAAAAGTTATCTTGTGTTTGGATAAGCTTTTCAAAAATAATTTCTTCTAGAAATGTGTTTCGATATGGAAAATGAATAGAGTAAATTTGACTTATAATTACCAAAATGGGTTTAAAAATATTTGGTGGGTTCGTGACTATTTGTGGAGGTTGTCAAGGATCCTTCTTTTGCAACGGCAAAAGAAGCTCCGGAAGCTACCCTTAGTAGCTTTCGTGACTACCGATGTGGTTTCTCTTAAAAACAGGACACCCCCAATCCCGTGCTTTTGCTTTATTATCAATAGCCCATTCCGATGCATATAATTTATGAAAGTTCTTTTTTCTCAAAAGTAGATGTCAAAAGTACTACAACAAAAAATCCATCCATACAGTATCTATAATAGATGTTTCCACACTTTATCTTGTCATTTGGATGGGTAAACTCTAGAAGAAGGTGACGAGCATTCAATTTCCCTCCTGTTCTAGGATGCATTAGGAAAGCATGACTCTTGGAGGGAACTCTTTGATGTCATAATTGCTAAAGCCAACAAACCAGAGTTCTATACATCTGAACATCCATTTCGGTACTCCTCATCCTTTGCACTTTTACCAATTTGTTCTCTTTTTATGTAGATCCTTAATTTAAAGATTGGAAGGTCATGGCATTATGGTATTGGTGTGATTTTCCATGGTAGATTGACACAACTTTGGCAGTAATGTTTATGTGGCTGCTATATTAATTGAAATATGTTATAAATGACGATGCAAAAATGGAAATAGACTATGCTGCTTATGTCATGTAGGTATTCTTCTCCAGAATGGAAATTTATTAGTCAGGACTCAATTTTATGAAGATTGATGATTACACTAAACTAATAAGGATAATCAAGGAAAAGTTCAGCATTAATTTAGTATTAACCTGAATGCAGTTACACGTAGTTTTTCTCCTTTCCACCATGTAACCTATATGACTCGAATGATCTATTCTTTTGGAGTCCCAGGAGAATATAAATGATGATTGTATCTGCAAAAAAGGGGCTTTTTTTTCTTCCCCAATCTCCATATAGTAACTGTCCTGATGCTTGAGAAACTCATTTTATGACGGTCTGATGCAACTCTTTGGAACCTAAAGTTTGTATTAATTACCTTTTCGTTTCTCTTCTCTGCATTCTGAACAATCCATATAGCTGGTATGATATGGAGAAAGATACTCTGGCCTTTTCTAAGGTGGATGCGTTTCTTCCGAATCACATTTATTACCAAGGATGCCTGAAAACTTTCTTGAATATAACTAAGTGGAATGGACCAGAGGTACATTGTCGTGGAAGCCTTTTTGTTTAGAACGTTTAAATGTTCTCTTGATTTATTTGGGTCTTAATATCTACTATACCATGCGATCATTTTTATCTCCAGGTGATGTACTTTGGGGACCACCTATTTAGTGATCTGAGAGGACCATCTAAAGCTGGGTGGAAAACTGCTGCCATAATTCATGAATTGGAGGTATGCTACAGTTGATCTTTTATTTTGTTCTAACTAGTTAATGCTGAGCAGGGTCCTTTAGACACTCAAAAGGAAAATTCTTGTTCACAAAAATAACCACGTCAAGCAAAATTTGTAGAATTTTCCTGAAGCAGGATCCTTGACAAGCATTCCAGCTATGAGAGTTAAATCATATAATATGTTTAATGAAAGCTCTACATTCACCCTGTTATGGTGTATCCTGAAGAGATCTTTGTTGAACTTTTGGAGGATCATGCATTCATGCTTATTAAACATTTGATATTTTCCAACTGACTTATCACTTAAATGGAAGGATGCAGAGAGAAATTGGCTGTGTCACATCAAGATAATGAATGACTTGGCTTCTCTAGTATCTGTTTATAGATAACACCTGATTTTGCAATGGATTGCTAATGAGCTGTTGATAGCATGATAAGTGGAGGTGTGCTGCTGTGGGCACAATGTGTCTAATATTCACAAGGCAATAGTTTACTTGTGTTATCCTTTTCCCTGAAATCCATGAGTGCTTATCTCTTAACAAATGAATACCATGAATTTAAAACTTTTCATTTTGGTAAAGACCTGGATAAAATTGTCTTTCTTCCTAGGTTGTTGTTACTAATCCATATTGTTCAGAATCTATGCATAGTATACTTTTGTGAATGAGTAAATGTGCAGAGTACTCAAAAGAATTGCTAAACCACATTAACATTAATTTACTCCGTCTGATTCTGATGTCTATTTCCGTTCTGTCAATGATTTTCTTTTTTCTACAGTCTTATTTATCTTGCTTGCGTTGTAAATTTTGGATCCTTCTTTTTTCTTTTGGTTACTTTCAGAATGAAATACAGATCCAGAATGAAGATAGTTATCGATTTGAACAGGTAAATGTTATGATAAGTTGATGGTTTGGATTTTTTCAAGTTTAGGGTTTGATGATTTTGATTTTCCGTAAGTTCTGTGAGTCTCATATTCTTTACAAGATGAGTAAAAATTGTTGTGATGCATATGAGTGTTTTATATATGTTTGGGCTGATGCTCAATCATTTTAGAGGATCGTAGATTACACTCTGGCAATTTTATTCACTGTTGTGGGTTCATTCATTCCTCGTTTCTCAATAGGCAAAGTTTCATATAATACAAGAACTTCTTGGCAAATTGCATGCTACTGCTTGCACGGTTGAGGGCCGTGAAGCATACATGTCGCTTCTTGGGGAGCTGAATGATGAGAGACACAAGGCACGTAGCAGAATGAAACGAATGTTTAACAGGTCATTTGGAGCTACATTCCTTACTGACACAGGTCAAGAATCAGCATTGGCCTACCACATCCATCGATACGCTGATATTTATACTAGCAAGCCCGAAAACTTCTTGTTTTATCGACCGGAGGCATGGCTGCATGTACCTTATGATATAAAAATTATGCCACATCACGTGAAGGTATTTGGATTATCTGCAAAGTTATTTAGATACATTAATCCTTAAGTTTTTAAATACTAGACACTAGTTAGTTTTGTCTAGAACTTCAGGTATTGCATATATTCTGTTTTGTGCTGCAGTGCTGTTGCATGTTACTGTATTCTATTTTTTTTTTTTTTTTTTTTTTTTTTTTTTTTCTTTTTCTTTTTTCTGTTTTGCGTTCCCCCTATAAGAAAAAGAAAAAAGAGTTCTTTCTTCATAAGCTGCCACAAGGTATTCATTTAACCCAGAAGATTTTGTAGATATGCATGAGTTGAACATTTTGCTTGTACATTTGCCTCACTGACATTTCATTACTTCTTATCTATAGCTGATAATGGTGTGAAGGTAAAATGACTTTGCGTCTTACTGGGATTACCTTTCCCAGCAGGAATTTAATTGCTTTGAGCAATTTAACTTGAAGATGAGTTGAGTCAGTAAAATTATTTGATTTATTACATTAGAAGTTTACATACGAAAACGTTTTTCTCGGATTGCATGTGTGTTTATCTATTATTATGTGTACTTGAATTTTATAGTAGTGTGAATATCTTTCAGGTATCTGCAAACCTGTTCAGAACGTGATTGGTTACATTCTGTGTTTCAAAGTGAACGAATATAGAAGAAAATAACAACCCCCCCAGTCCTGCATTATCTCAGAACTGCTAGAGATTGGGAAATAAATTAAAGACACAGTTCATTCATCAGTAATTGGTGAAATTCATTAGTTCCATCATTGATGAGATATACAAGGTGGGTCAGAGGATTATTTTGCAACATACGGTTCTTTTATTCTTTTGCGTCAAGTCATCTGGACTACACGGGGTTTCGACTTTTTGTTCTTTTGTTTTGGTTTACAGAATGATACCACAGGTTAATAAGGGATTGCCAGGTGTGCTTTTCTTGTGTCCCGCACTGGCATGTAATGTTCGCTGACCAAAAGACGTAAGTCAAATTTTCACAAGCCATAAAATTTTGGAAGGTTGTGTTTTCTATCAGCTTGTGTGATTATGTTGTTGGGTGGTAATTGAACTCTCTTTGCTGTCATGTTTTCTTACAATTCTGTAGGCGATGCTTTGTTGAATGTTGACACATGGTCTTTGCAATTTTCTTTGATCTAAATAGTTGATTGCTCTGGGGACACATACCAGTATTTAGGCCTGTTAATGGTTAGGATAAGCTTATACTTGGTATCTAGGCCAGTAAATGGCTACATTAATCCTATGTTTGGTATGGCTGTTCTTAATGTATTAGGTCTTATTTGCCAACTGCACTTTCAAATACTTAGTTAATAACCGGCAGCAGTTGACTAGATTGATTACTGGGATTTAAGGTCTTCAACCTTGTACATGGGAGATATCCCATTAATAAAGGCCACTCTTTAGCCGAACTGTTATTCTCGAGCCTTAAAGAGACCTAAGAGATATTTTTGTCCTTTTGGTTAAAAAAATTACTTAATTGATTTTTTATTTTCATTTATTATTGCTGAATTTAAAGCAAGTTTAAATATTCTTTAGAAAAAACAAAACAATTCTAGTCATTAATTTTATAATCTGAATATATCATTTATGGTTTTAAAGGAGTTGGATATGTATAGACTTGTAGTACATGATTTTTTTTTTAATCCACTTGCAAAATTAATTTTGTTAATCCACTTGCAAAATTTGTTAATCCACTTGCATTTGTCGCTATATTTAGTTGGCCAAAACTGGAAATATATATGCAGTTGCTTGGTATTTGGTTGCAAGGGGCATTCAATGGGTAAATATGAGTGACATGTTGGATGTTAATTCAATATGAGTGACATGTTGGATGTTAATTCAGAGATAGACCCCCCTAAAAAGTAGAGGGATTAAAATTTTCAACTTGAGCCTACATTTTTGGGCGAGAACTGAGAGGGCTCTCTATTGCTGTTGAGTATCAAACAAGTCCCACATTGGTTGTGCAAGTAAAAATAGACTTGCTTATAAGTGTCTACCCAACTTCCATTAGTAATGAGGCCTTTTGGTAGGAGCCCAAAAACAAAATCGGGCTTGGCTTAAAGCGGACAATATTATACTAATCCCGGAGTGGGATGACGGTGGCAGTCCCAACAATTGCCTACTTGTTTTGTTGTGAAGTGCCCATAGTATGTATAGTGATTGATACTATAATAGGACACACGTGAAACAAAAAGTAATTACATGAGCATATATAGTGATTGCTAGGGTTTAAGAAAAACCAAATGATTGATAGGGATGCACGCAAAAATACAGGATGCAAGTCTTAAGGCTTAACCTGCAGGAAGTCACTGAAAAGGGAACTCAATTGGCTAGAAGATGTGGTCATGTGGCTCAAGGCTTGACATTTCCAATCATGGGTTTGCCATCAAGAATCAGACAAGGAGGAGTATTGTCGGGGATGTTGCTCTATGAAGGAATGGATCAACAAATTGAATGATCTAGTGCCACGCTCCTGTGATGGGAACTTATAAAAATTCAAGCAGCAGAAAGTAACGCAATAATGAAAAATATGGGAGATATGTAAGAATATGGGAGATATGTAAGAATAGCTGTCTTGATTTCATGGCGGTAACCAAATAATGAAACAACATATATGTAAGTAATATAATGTTACTGAACCCTAGTCTTCAAAACCACTGGAAACCTTATTCAAGTAACGCAAATGTTAAAAAACATATATGGGGAGTTGAACAGGTTGACGAACAATCATATACTGAGAAACGTTAGATATTGATTCCTCAATCTCAGGGCTAGGATTTGTTTGTAGATCAGGGGAGTCGATAGTGTGTGCAGTCATCTGTAGGTGCAGACATGAGAGTGTTTATGTGATGACGCATCTTGTATCAGTGATGGACGAAATAGTTTATGTGATGGTTGAGTGATGGGGGTGATGCATGGTTTATATGATGGCTGGATGACAACATCACAAAAGCGCTCACAGACATTACATAAACTAGTATTATCTACACCCGAATGGGTATATAGAATATAATTTGCATAAAAAATAATAAAATATTGGAATGTAATACTAATATGTTGAACTAGTATTATTTTATTTAATATATAGTTTTTAAAGAGAGGGTTGCATCCTGATGGCGCCTACGATTCGGTCTTCGCCCTCATCAAAGTTTTGTCCAACGGCGCTGCATGATCCGGGAGGAAAGCCTCCTACTTTTGATAATAACTCTACTGTATCGACTCCGACTTCCGCTCCGGCAGTGGTGGGAGCGTCCCAGTCTGTCTCGTTTCGCGATGCTGTGATGGCTGACCCATCTTCGGTGGTGCCGCTCGTGTGCCCTTCGCCTACTGCGCGAGATTGGCTACAAGAGAAGCTCGCGTCTATTGAATTGGATGGTCCTCATCAACGGTGCCCTAAGATCAGGTTTCATGAGTCTGTTTTGGGTGAACTTTCTGAACCCTGGAAAGACACCCTTGTGGTTAAGGTGCTTGGCAGGATGGTAGGGTATACGACTATGAAGGAGAGGTTAACCCGTGCATGGAAGTTAGCAGGATCGTTTGTTCTAATGGATGTTAGCTATGGATGCTTTTTTGTCAAGTTTACAAGACCGGATGATCGCGATAAGGTGCTTACGGGAGGACCTTGGATGATTTTCGATCATTGCCTTGCGGTGCGACGATGGTCCGCTGATTTTCATCCGAAGAAGACTAAGGTGAACACTATCCAGACCTGGGTTAGGTTAACGGATCTTAATCACCTCTTTTACAATGAGAACGCGTTAAAAGTTATCACTGCGGCGCTGGGAACTCTTGTAAAAGTTGATAAGAATACTATAGGTGCCTCTAGGGGGCGATATGCAAGGGTTTGTGTTGAGATCGCCCTTGATAAACCCCTTCTAGGGATGCTTGATGTTGAGGGTGAAGTAATACAGGTATCCTATGAGGGGCTCCACCTGGTGTGTATGCAATGTGCCTGCTACAGTCACATGAAGGATCGTTGCCCAACAAACAGCTCTAATGCTGGCTCTGAGAGTACGCCTTCAAAGGATCAGTCGATGGCCATCGTTTCTATTCCTTTGCCTGGTGAGGGGAATAATTCGGATGGACCAGCGGAGGGAGGCCGTAAGGAGCTAGGGTTGCTGGACAAGGGGGCCAGTGCCATTCCAATAGCTACTGAGGAATCTGTGGAACTAGGAGTTGGCGATTGGATGGTGGTTAAACGGAAGAAACCACGAAATTTGAAACCAGGAAACACAAACAGATTAAGTAATGGTGTGACTAGGCAACCTGAGGCTCGGATGGTAACGTCTACGGTTGATGGTTCTAAGGAGCATAATGTGCTTGCTGTAGGGGTAGTTGACGCCACGGAGTTGTCTACACCTGATGCTCGAGAGGCCTTGATTACTCCAGCCAGGGGGCATGAGTTGCAGAATGCTGAGTCGGGTGGAACTCGGGAGTTGGCTACCGCAGCAATGGTGCCAGTTAAGGCGGGCTTGGCTAACAAAAAGCACGATCGATTTCAAAAGTTGTTGCATGGTGTGAAGAAGAAGCCTCTGACCATGAAATCAGGTCGTGGTGATGATGGGCAGGTGGGGAGCAAACTGGATGTGGAGTCTAAGCTCCCGACCAAGTACCGACACTTACTCAATGGTGGTCTGGGTAGTGATATTGTGATCTCTCCAGGATTAGGGAGCAAACTGATGGCCAACTTGGACACTATGCAGGAGGTGGGCATGGTGATAGTGAATGATACAGCAGGCTTGGTATCCAATGTGCCTAGTGTGGAAGGTACGGCTAATAATGAATTGGCCTTAGCGCCGCAATGATTGAATTCAAGGATTTTACTATACTTGCATGGAACATTCGTGGCGCCATGCATAGGAAAACTCAACGCCACATCATGGATGTCTTGCGAATGCACAAACCTTCAGTTCTTATCATCATGGAACCGCAAGGGGCATTTGAGAGACTACGAGTCTTTTTTTACCGACTGAATTATGAGGCTCTATTTATCTCGGACAGTGTTGGACGAGCGGGAGGTCTCTGGATCCTTACTCGTCTAGGTATTCCGTTCACTTTCTCAAGGGTCTCAGCTTATGATCGACTGGCTTCTTTCCAAGTTCATCGGGGCAGAATGAGCTGGACATTCACTGCTATTTACGCTAATCCTTGGGCTACGGGACGTGAGCTGGATTGGGCGCACATGCGTGAATCCTGTACAGTTATTAATGGTGCCTGGCTTGCATTGGGTGATTGGAACGACATACTTTCTGCCTCGGAGGTCATGGGTATGGAGTTCAACCCTGGTAATCGTGATCGGTTTCATGATATGTTGGAGGCATGCGATCTCCACACTATTCACACCGTTGGTGATCCTTTCACGTGGCAACGTAACACCACAGGTGGGCCGTTGGCGCGTAAACGGTTGGATCGTGCGGTTGCCAATGCTGACTGGCTTTCGAGTTTCCCTGAGGGCTTTATTGAAGTGGTTCCGCGACGTGCATCCGACCATTGTGGTATTTTGCTTCGCTGTCATCGTCGGGATGGGTTACCAGCTGCTCGACCCTTCCGATGGGAATATGCATGGGCTTCCCATAAACTTTATGAGCCTATTATTGATGCGGCATGGCATATGGGTGATTCGTCGTTCTCTAGTCGGCTCCAACAGGCACGCTATTCCTCCCTCCAATTTAATGAGTCGATCTTTGGTAATATTCCTCGGCGGAAGAAATGTATATTCCGTAGGCTTGCGGGAGTTCGCAAGTGTCTGCTTGGGATTGATTCTACATGCATGAAATGGCTTGAGTTGGAACTGCTCAATGAGCTCGATGAAGTGTTAAAACAGGAGGAAATTTTGTGGTTTCAGAAATCTCGAGATAAGTGGATTACTCTGGGGATCGTAATACTCGCTACTTCCATGCCCGGACCCTAATCCGTCGCCAACACAGCCGCATTGTGGGTCTGGATATCGATGGTCGGTGGGAGAGTGAGGAGTCGCGACTTCGTGATCATGCCATTTCACATTTTATTGGTCTCTTCGGTTTGTCTCTTCCTCCGGCTCGGGCGGGTATCCCTCTTGTACGATTAGCCCCATTGCCTGGAGGGGAACAGCTAGATCAGGAGGTTCGGTTTGAAGAAGTAAAGACGGCGGTTTGGCAAATGAAAGGCTTAGCTGCTCCGGGCCCCGATGGATTTCCCGCAATATTTTATAAACTGTATTGGCAAACTGTTGGCCCTTCTTTGTGGCAGCTCGCGCGCGATGCATTTCAGCAGGGTTGCTTCGATCCGGGGCTTGCTTCCACATTTATTTGTCTTATTCCCAAAGTAAGCATCCCCAAGGAGATCCAGGAGTTTCGTCCTATTAGTCTTTGTAATGTCTGTTATAAAGTCATTACTAAGATTATAGTGAATAGGCTTCGGCCTCTACTTCAGCAATATATTGGGCCATATCAGTCTGCTTTCCTTCCGGGACGAGGGACGTCGGGCAATGCTGCTATTCTTCAGGATGTTGTGCACTCTTTTCATAATCGCCATCGGAAGGCTCAGGAGTTCCTGTTGAAGATCGATTTGGAGAAGGCGTATGATAATGTCAGTTGGGATTTCCTAGAGGGTTGTTTACATGAGACGGCGCTACCTAGTTCTCTAGTCACTATTATTATGTTCTGTGTTCGATCCCCGGTGTACTCTATTTTGTGGAATGGAGCGGCTCTGCCACCCTTTTCTCCAGCTAAGGGTGTCCGCCAGGGCGGCCCTCTTTTCCCGTACTTGTTCATTATTATCATGGAAAAACTATCTCGCACTATACTGGAAAAAGTGGAAGAAGGGACCTGGAAGCCTATTCGTCTTGCTCGTACAGCTGCCCCGTTGTCTCATTTATTATTTGCGGATGATCTTCTCCTCTTTTCATTGGCCTCGGTTGATAGTGCCTGCTGCATAGATGCGGTTCTTTCCGCCTTTGCTGCTCAAGCCGGTCTAAGGATTAATGCTCGCAAGTCTATGGCTTATGCCTCGGCTTCAGTCTCTTCGGATTGCAAATTGGAGCTCACTTCAGTCCTTAATGTGGAATTCTCATCTACTCTTGACACATATTTGGGCTTCCCCATCTTTCCGGGGGCGGCTAAGAGACAATATTTTGAGTTTCTGCTTGATCGTATCCGAGGTAAACTTGGTACATGGAAGAGGGCATTACTCAATAAGGTCGGGAGGATCACCTTGGCCAAGGCCGTGTTGGCAGCCATTCCAAATTATGTAATGCAGCTTAACTGGATTCCCACAGCTATCTGTGACCAAGTGGATGCTTGCCTGAGAAATTTCATTTGGAAAGATGGGAATGGCCGCGGGATTCATTTAGTTAGTTGGAAAAAGATGGCCGTTCCGAAAGAGATGGGAGGACTTGGTATTCGGTCTTGTCGAGACATGAATATTTCTCTTCTTGGCAAGCTTGTCATGGATATGTTCTCTTTAGCGCCTAAACCGTGGGTCGCCCTGCTGAACGCTAAATATCGCACGACACTTGGGCAGGTTCCGCAACGGGTTAGTGCATCGGTTACGTACCGATCTCTTCTCAAAGCCGCTCCTTTATTTGTGGCTGGCTTCAGGTTGCGGGTTCGCAATGGCGATTGCAGTATATGGTATAGCCCTTGGCTAGCAAACGGACCTGTTGCTCCCAGACTGCCTTTCGTCCACTTCAACGATGTTGATCTTCGCTTAAAAGATCTGTTTGAGGAGGGCCGCTGGAAGTGGGAAACCCTGTACACTCAGGTGCCTCAGGACATTAAAATGGAGATTGTCGCACATGGACCTTTGGTACTTCATCCGCAAGTTGCGGATGCTTGGCGATGGAGTGGCACTTCTTCCGGTGAGTACACTGTTAAGTTCGGGTACTACTGGCTACTTAATAGTTGGGGCTGCCAAAAAGATATTGATAGGGCTTGGATATGGAACGTTAAGCTTCCCGAAAAGATGAAGATACTGCTATGGCTGATGGCCCGAAGCTCCCTTCCCACAAACGGCCTCCGGTTTCGACGAGGCATGGCGGCTGCTTCCTCCTGTACGCTATGTGGTGCTAGTGAAGAGACAATTGGTCACTTGTTTTTCCGTTGTCAATGGGCAGTAGATTGCTGGGCTCAGTTTGGCATTCATGCTGCTACACTTGGGACGGATGAGGATAATGCCATGGGTGCATCTTTGCGCTTGGTCTGTGGTGAGTGGACATACTTGCATTGGGCCATCCTATGGTGCATATGGAAATATAGGAATGCTGCTTGCATACGAGGAGAGCGGATCCAGATTGCTAAGGTGGCGGAGGAAGCTTGTCGCTTGGAGCTCTCCTTGTCACGGACGTTTGCGGGCCGTACCCAGCGAGTGGAGCTTCGTTGGGTTCATTGGAACCATTTACAAGGGGATGGCATAATTCTTCACGTGGATGGTAGTTCTGTGGGTAATCCGGGCCCGGCAGGGTTTGGAGGAGTTATTCGGACCCATGATGGGGGATGGATCGAGGGTTTTGCAGGTTTGATTGGTATTGGCACCAACCTTGTTGCGGAACTCCATAGTATCTTGAATGGCATGAAGCGTTTAATTAACTTGGGCGTGGAAGATGCTTGTTGTTATTCTGATTCTCTTGAAGCTTTGCACCTTATCCGTCATGGTGTTGATCATGGACATTGGCTTCGTGCATTGGTGTTGAGCATTTCCGACTTGTGGACGGCACACCCCGGGATTCGGTGGGCCCACATCCTCAGGGAAGGGAATTCGGTGGCTGACGCCTTGGCTAAGAAAGGGGCTCGCGATGTAGAGTTCTTTACGACTTGGGCTTTTCCTCCGGATACTGTCATTGCTGCATTATCGGCTGATCGTATGGGTGTCTGGTTTCCCCGTGTTTAGTTCGTTTGTTTGGCACTTGTGCCTTTTTTATTTCTTCTCTCTCTCTCTTTTTTTTTTTTTTTTTTTTTTTCTTTTCCTTTGCCGACGCTTGAATGCGTCCCCTGTTACCCAAAAAAAAGACTAGTATTATTTACACCCGAATGGGTATATAGAATATAATTTGCATAAAAAATAATAAAATATTGGAATGTAATACTGATATGTATGAATGCGAAATAACACACATCCAAGTTTGCTTGAATTTTGTATAAAATAATTATTATTCGCCAAAATATTTCACCCAACAATTTTGTATATAATTAATTCACCAATAATTAAATATAAAATATTGATTGTTCAAATCTTAATTACTTCCTCCGTCTCGTTCTAATTGTCACATTTGACTTTTTGGCACTATTCACTATTTAACTTTGACTCAAATTTTTATCATAGTTATGCAAGAAAAAATATAGTCAAGTTAAATCTTGTTAGATTCGTCTAATCGTGAGGTTTTATAATATCAAATGTTTATAATTTTTTTATCGTACACAATTTAAGTTATTAACTGTTAAAAATGTGTATCGACATGCGTGCCCGGTGGGTCCGTAGCAAAAATAATGAGACGGAGGAAATATTAATCTCAATAGTTTAAACGGCAGTACATTATTTAAATCTATATAATATTCATCTAATATTTGACAATGTATATGTATATAATATTCTTTTATTAGATGTAGATAATTGAATTAAATATAAATACTATTTACATCTATAAAACTATGAACATAATTTTCTTTTAAATATACAATATTTAGTAATCTACCGTTTAATCCAAATTTTAAGTAAAAAGTGATATCCTGTATACGCCAAAAAAAATTTATGTAAAAAGTATCTTCAGGCCGAAAATACTAATCAAACAAAAAAAATAGTATATAAAAGCACAATTAATTTTTTCTTTAAATTTAAATCATTGTTTTGAATACTAACATAACAATTATGCATACCTTCAATATAGATAATTTATCACAATTGATATGAAGCAAATAAAATACGTAAGTTAAAAATATCCTAAGTAAACAAATGAATGATATTACATAATGGACATATAAGATTAAATCAAAAATTAAAGTTAAACCTATTATTAGTCTATCACTATTCATAACATCAAGAGTTTTTATATAGTATAGATGGCTTTCCCAACATGCATGGCTGCACCTTTATAATAGTATAGATCCTTTATGTGTTATAGTAAGATGATTTGAAAAATTTACACCCTACGTCATTGCAATAAAGTCCCTAATTCAATTCAAAGAATATGTACTCTTAATTGGAAGAACAATTTGCGAAACTTGGAACAACTTTTTGTATGCTTCCTCTCAATCATTCAGTTTGTATTGCTTTAGTTAAAAGTTAGAATCCATTGTTCATTTTTTCACTGTTAGTTAAAGATTATCTATACACTTGTGCTCCATTGTGTAATAGAACAATCATAATCCCAAGAGAAATAAAGATTTCAGTTACTCAAAAAGTAATTCGAGTTGAACAAAATCCTAAGAAAACCCTACGACGTACACAAAATCTCTAAAAACCCTAGCTATCAACAACATATTTCCCCCCTTTTCAATTCCTTTATTTGATGTCGTCATGAAATCCTTTGAATCCATCCTTCCTGGTGTTCCTGAGGACTCGACATCCTACAGCAAACACAATCAAGAGGATCAATAAAATGGCGACATTGATGGACGCTAGCTTCATCCAGCTGAGGTTGACGTGGAAGAGCACCGCCACCTTGCATGACTGGCAGTCGAAGCACCACCCGTTGGCCTCATTCCTCCACGCTCTGCAGTCCGGGTTTTCGCTCTCTGCCATGAACGACTCTTCTGTCGCTGTCCAGTTCGTTGGGCTATTGTACTGGAGGCGACAGTCGTTTGAGGGCTTGCAGCAACCCGACTAGCATTAGCATCATCAAAAGTTGCTCGAATTCAGCCACGGTACGTACGGTGGTAGTATGCAATAACTCTGTTTTCTATAGATAGAGTTTGAGTTTTATAGAGATCTAAAGGAATTACTGCAATTACTTCATATATCTACATATATATACAACGACTGAGTGGCTGTTTGGATTAGCGATATGAAATAACTTATCTGATTATTGCGTTTTCAAAACACAAATAAATAATTAGGTTTGCAATACCATTTTTTAGAGGTTAAACTGATTATTTGCATTTTGAAAACGCAATAATCAGATAATCTATTTTCTTGCAACTTATCCAAACACCATTTGAAAATCCAATGATGCATCTTTTAGTTTTGTTTTTTATGAAGAAAAAAGAGATAATGAAAAGGTCAAGAAAACTTGGAAGTATGATAATGATCGAATCCAAGTACCTGAAGAGGAGTGAGGGTTTTGTTGTAGAACTGTTGAGCAGACATGAAGACAGTGTGTTCCATGGAATGACAGATATTGTCCTTCATCAGACAACCCTTGATCATGTCCCAGTTTTGATCCACCCTCGCCCTCATCCACCCAGAATACCCCTCCATCCTCAGCTCCCTGTACGCCTTCCCCGGAACCTCCTCCACGCCCTTTATCTCGTGCACCACCGCCATGGCCAGCGCCGTGGAGCACGCCAGCGCGACTATCGTCGCCAGCATCGCCCCCTGGTACAGCCACATGAGCCACGCCACCCGGCAACTGGCCCCCAACAAGCCAGCCGAGGAGAGCAGCAGCGCGAAAATGGAGAGGATGATGAAGGGCATCTGGAGATAACGCCCGCACTGCGTGGTGGATTCGCGCCACAGCCATACGGTGAGGAACAGGGTCGGGATTGACAGAAGGAGCGCCACCAGATTCACGATGCCCAAAAGACAGTTGCTCACGTGCGCCATTTTTTGATCATAAGTATTACTACTATATATGGATGCATCATAAAAAACATTTTTGTTTTAGGGCGGGCGAGAGGGGGAAGAAGGGATTCCCAAGGGTTAGGGAGGGACAATGTTCCATGGATTGGGAATTCATTGGCAGGGTCATGTTCGAAATCGACAACCGCGCCACGCCTTACAATGTTCTTACCACATAATAATAATAATAATAATAATAATAATAATAATAATAATAATAATAATAATAATGATCTCTTACAACTTGATAAACTAAGATTACGGTACTGTTTGGCAAAACAACTAAATGAAATTAGCTTATTCTAGGCAATTAAAAATAAGGGCCTGTTTGTTTTGGCTTGTGAAAAAAAGGAGAAGTCAGTAGAAGAAGGAGGGAGAAGGAGAATTCAAAAGCAAAATCAGCTCAAATAATTGTTTGGATGAATATTATTAAAGTTGCTTTTCAACGGAAACATGTTTGGATGAATTGTACGTAGAAGGACTTTTGATATATTAAAATTACTAAAATGGACATAAATATTATAAGGATATTTATAATTAATTTTATTTCCTTTTTAAATAGGGTTATTTTTGTATTTTTATTACTAAATGACTTCCGCTTTTAAGAAAAGTAACCCCTACCTACTTTGAAAAAAAATAGAATTTTAACTTTTGCTTCTCATGTTATTTAAAAAAAAAGTCAAAACAAACAACTAAAAAAATTCAAAAGAACTTTTGGAAGAAGCAAAAGTCAAAAGGTAAAAAATTAAGGCAAAACAAACAAGCTCTAAATTAGCTTATTTAAAAAGATAAAATAAGTTAAAGTAGTATTCAATCATCTCTTTTTGAAACCGCTGCAAATAGCAGCATTTTGTAATTAGCTTATTTTAGGAAAAAAGTTGGCATCCAAAATTGTCAAACAACTAATTTTAACTAATTTATTACTCACATAATCGGTTACCAATTAATAATAACTAATTCCCAAACAAACACTAAATATTTTTGTACATGGTTCAAGAAAGCCAACTTATTTCTTCTAAAAGACAATACGAACTTGTATTTTACAAATCATCATAAATTGGGCACATGGAAGCCAACCATATGCCCAAACCCTACTACAATTTGTACAAATAAGAAGCACAAGTAAATTGCAATAAGCCCATACCCCAAGCTCTTACCAATCCTCCATCTTCCTTTCAAAAGGACAACAAAAGCCCAAAACAAAGCCAGCACCAAAAACCCCATCGTCACAAAAACCGAATCCTCCACAGAGATTGCATAAAAATGTGGATAAGCCTTCCAAGCTGCCGCACCAAGCGACAAGCCCAAACCCACATGGATATTGAACAGTGGGCCCGCAAAGCAACCCGATGCCGCCACGTGGACCCCATCCGGCCCTCCATTTTTGGACATCGCCACATTCGCAACCAGGTCACCCACTGAATTCCCCCAGGCCAGAACTGTCAGCCCTATCAGGGACTGGCTGATTCCCAAAATAAGGCTCAATGAAACCAGCAAAGAAACCAATTCCTGTGCCAGGAAATAAGTCCATGCTATGCTCATAACGAACCCCAGTAAAAGCCAAAGCTTTATGCATTTTCTCGGCGGATTAAACCTGTCGGAAGTGCAGTATAAAAGGATCCCAAATGAAACCCCAATTAATCCACCAATTGAGTTCGCCAAAACCCTCGATTCCACGCCATTGAAATTGCAAGAAACATAGGTCAAGAAAATGGGCGTTACACTGGCCGAAATAACAGCATATGGCTTGGACCATTTCTCGGCCGACACGACCGGAATTGTCAGTCTTCTAGGCAAGTCCAGTGGCAGCTCCAACATGAACATGATTCTGTCCAAACACTTTGAAACTTTCCCATCTTCTTTAGCATTCAAATCCTCACTCAAATCCGGCACTTGATCTGTTGTGGAAATCGGGTTAGTTTCCACCAAAATTATACCCGAATAATGGAGCTATTAATTAAACAATAAAGAGAACACCAAGATTTAACGAGGTTCGGCACAAATTTGCCTACGTCCTCCGGGCCCCACCGAATAATTATTTCACTATGATGGAGAAATATTACAAAAGGGTTTTGGAAATAATTTCCTGACACACAAAACCCACTCGACAAGGAAGACTTACAAAAGCCTAAAAACACACACTCTCTCTCTCAAGCCTTTAATGCACAAGAGAAGTGCAGGCTGCTTTGCTCTCTCTGCTTTTCTGGGTGTAGTGGCAAATGCCAGGGGCATGGTATTTATAGCGAAGAGCAGCCCACCATTGCGCAGCGGAATGAACAGAGAAGCAGACGGAATGAAAACAGTATAGGCACGTGTTGACAGCTTTTGTCAACATTTCTATCATCTCACCCACCACATTTAATGTGTGGGACCACCACCATTTTACAAATCTCCACCTTGGTGCGTCCCAAATTCCAATCATAGTGACTCCTTCGAGGTTCTCTCATCACAAAATTCGGCAGGACCTCCAAATGCGCTTTTTCAGCGCCAGATTCAATATCTTGAGACATTAATCAAGTTCAAACAATGTTCGAACTTGATACCTGTTACAGCCTTCGTCAACATGTCTGCAGGATTCTCGGTGGTCTTGATCTTTTGTACCTTGACTCCACCTTCTTCAATTATTTCCCGCACAAAATGGTACCTCACGTCGATATGCTTGGTTCTAGCGTGATATACCTGGTTCTTTGCTAGATGAATGGCACTTTGACTGTCACAAAACACTGTTACATGTTTCTGACCAACTCCTAAGTCATCCAGCAATCCCTGTAACCAAATGGCTTCCTTAACAGCTTCTGTAATGGCCATGTATTCTGCCTCCGTTGTTGACAAAGCAACGGTTGACTGTAAGGTAGACTTCCAACTAACTGGTGCATTTGCAAGAGTAAATACGTATCCAGTAGTTGATCGACGTTTATCCAGATCTCCTGCATAATCTGAGTCACAGTACCCAACTATATGTTGACCAGTAACATTAGTCTTCTCAAATATCAACCCAATATCTAAGGTTTTCAAGATATACCTTAGAATCCATTTCACAGCTTGCCAATGATCTTTACCGGGATCATGCATGTACCTGCTCACTACTCCAACGGCATGTGAAATGTCAGGCCTTGTACACACCATTGCATACATCAAGCTACCCACCGCATTTGAATAAGGAACCTTTGACATGTATTCTCGTTCCTCTTTCGTCTTCGGGCATTGTGAAGCACTAAGTTTGAAATGAGGAGCAAACGGTGTACTTACAGGTTTGGTTTTGTTCGTCATGCCAAACCGCTGCAATACTTTCTTCAGATATTGCTTCTGAGTCAAACTCAGAGTGCCCCTCTTCCTGTCTCTCGTTATTTCCATACCGAGAATTTTCTTTGCTTCACCGAGATCTTTCATTTCGAACTCCTTGCTGAGTTGGGACTTCAACCTGTTTATCTCTCCTCTATGTTTCGAAGCAATTAACATGTCATCTACATATAGAAGAAGATAAATGAAAGATCCATCATGTAGCTTACGAAAATATACACAATGATCAAAACTGCTTCTGGTGTACTTCTGGCCAATCATGAATTGATCAAATCGCTTATACCATTGCCTTGGTGATTGTTTCAATCCATAAAGCGATTTGTTCAACCTGCAAACCCAATCTTCTTTTCCAGCAACTTCAAATCCTTCTGGTTGGGTCATGTAGATTTCCTCCTCCAAATCACCATGTAAGAATGCCGTCTTGACATCCATTTGAACTAGTTCCAAATCAAGCTGCGCTACCAAGGCCAATAAAATACGAATAGAGGAATGTTTTACAACAGGAGAAAATACCTCATTGTAATCAACTCCCTCCTTTTGAGCATAGCCTTTCGCTACCAATCTTGCCTTGTAGCGAACGTCATTCTTTTCTGGAAATCCTTCTTTCTGAGCATAGACCCACTTGCAACCAATTGCCTTCTTTCCCTCTGGGAGTTTAGCTAGCTTCCACGTGTGATTTGCTTCAAGGGAATGCATTTCCTCGTCCATGGCTTTCTTCCACTTTTCTTTTTCCGGACTAATTTTTGCATCAAGAAAAGTTTGTGGTATACCTTCTTCAATAACAGGAAGTGCATAGGCCAGCATACTTTCGAAACGAGCAGGTCTCCTAATTTCTCTTCTTGGCCTCCTCATTGCAATTGGTAAATCTTGTTGCTCCTGAGGTTCTTGGGTTAAAACCTCACTTTCTCTGGGCTCTTCTTCGGTACTTGGACCATCGTCTTCTATTAGTTGTCCATCTACCTCTCTGGTTGTAGATGTCTGAAACTCCACCTGTTGAGGATAATGCTCCACCTGCTGAGGAGTACTATCCGGCTGCTGCTTGGTTACCTTCTTCAACATTATCGATTCGTTGAAGGTAACATCTCTGCTAAAGATCACCTTTTTCATCTCCGGGCACCATAGGCGATATCCTTTTACTCCAGAAGATATCCCTACGAAAACAGCTTTTCTCGCCCTTGGATCCAGCTTTGATTCTTTTACGTGATAATAAGCAGCGGAACCGAACACACGTAAAGAATCATAATCATTTGCAAGTTTGCCAAACCATGCCTCCAAAGGTGTCTTGCCTTTAAGTGCAGTTGATGGTAGTCGATTGATTAGATGGCTCGCATATGTCACCGCTTCAGCCCAGAACTGCTTGCCCAAATTAGCATTGGACAACATACACCGAACTTTCTCCAATAAGGTTCGGTTCATCCGTTCAGCCACCCCATTCTGTTGTGGCGTGTCCCGCACAGTGAAATGTCGGGAAATACCTTCCTTCTTGCACAAATCGAAAAAAGGGTCATTTCGATATTCTGTGCCGTTATCAGATCGAAGCACTTTAATCTTCCTCCCGGTCTGGTTCTCCATCATTTTCTTCCAAGCGAGGAATTTCCCGAATGCTTCATTTTTTGTTCGCATGGGATACACCCATACTCTCCGGGAAAAGTCATCAACAAACGTTACAAAATAGTGGTTTCCTCCCAGAGAAGCCGTCTTGGTAGGTCCCCACACATCTGAGTGAATGTAATCCATAATGCCTTTAGTATTATGGATTGCTGTTCCGAACTTCACCCGCGTTTGCTTTCCCAGAACACATTGCTCACAAAATTCAAGTTTGCAAGTCTTTGCACCCTTTAGTAATCCTTGTTTTGCCAGAGTCTGCAAGGATTTTTCCCCAGCATGCCCAAGCCTCATATGCCATAGCTTGGTCATCTCCTCTTCCTTGTCTGCTTCTGATACTGCTGCTGCAATGCCAACCATTGTATTGCCCTGGAAGTGGTATAAGTTATTTTTCCTTATACCTTTCATGACGACAAGTGCTCCCGAGATCACTTTCATAATCCCATTCTGAATGTTGATGGAGTGGCCTTTGGCTTCCAAGGCTCCCACTGATATGAGGTTCTTGGCAAATTTCGGTATGTACCGAACTTCCGTCAGCACCTTGGTTGTTCCATCGTGGTTCTTCAGATATACTGAGCCAACTCCAGCTATCTGGCAATATCCGTTGTTGGCTAGGTAGACAACTCCACCGTCAACACTTTCAAGGTTGACAAACCACTCCTTCCTGGAACACATGTGGAATGAGCATCCTGAGTCTAGCAACCAGTCGTCAGTGCACGTCGTTACCGATGAGACACAAGCTAAAGAATACTCTGTCTCATCACTATCAGCAACACAAGCCTCTGCTACTGCTTTCCCCTTTTTCTTTTGCAGCTTAGGACAATCTTTCTTCCAATGTCCTTTCTCGTGACAAAAGATACATTCGTCTTTCGACACTCTGCCTCGTGACTTGGATCTGCCTCTTCTGTCCGGCTTGTACTTGTGGCTACGGCCCCGAACGGTATGAGCTTCACCAGTCGAACTCCTGTGTTCTAGCTTATCCTTCTTTCTGATCTCGTTAGAATATAAGGCAGTGGTAACTTCTTTAAAGGAAATTGTTTCCTTTCCAGTCAGCATACTAACAATTATATGCTCGTATTCATCGGGGAGCGAAGCTAACAGTATCAGCGCCTTGTCAACGTCATCTATCTTCTCGTCGAGATTCAATAAATCGGTGACCAAAGAATCGAATCTTGTTATGTGTTCATTCATCGTGGTACCGGGCAAATACTGGAATCGATACAACTTCGTCTTCATGTAGAGCTTGTTCTCTGTGCTCTTTTTCATGAATTTATCCTCCAGTTCTTTCCACAGTCTGTGCGCCATCGTCTCTCTCATAAGCGGATACTTCTGCTCCTTTGAGAGACATAGCCGAATTGTACCACACGCAAGACGGTTGATCCTCGTCCAGTCTTTATCATCAACACCATCTGGTTTGGTTTCTTCAAGTGCCCCATCCAGCTCCTGCTGGTACAAGATGTCCAACACCTCGCACTGCCACATACCAAAATTATTGGTACCGTCGAATTTTTCGACATCAAATTTGGTATTTGAAACCATCGTCCGTGATGACGATGTCACCAACGGCTTCGAATCTGAAGTTGACGTTTCACTGGACCTATCCGCCATTTCTGCTTCAAAGTTTAATTAATAGCTCACAAACGGTAGCTCAACCGAGATGCGTTTCTGATGTGGAAGATCAGCTTAGCTGCGACCACAGAGCATACTATGCAACCAAGGCTCTGATACCAATTGTTGTGGAAATCGGGTTAGTTTCCACCAAAATTATACCCGAATAATGGAGCTATTAATTAAACAATAAAGAGAACACCAAGATTTAACGAGGTTCGGCACAAATTTGCCTACGTCCTCCGGGCCCCACCGAATAATTATTTCACTATGATGGAGAAATATTACAAAAGGGTTTTGGAAATAATTTCCTGACACACAAAACCCACTCGACAAGGAAGACTTACAAAAGCCTAAAAACACACACTCTCTCTCTCAAGCCTTTAATGCACAAGAGAAGTGCAGGCTGCTTTGCTCTCTCTGCTTTTCTGGGTGTAGTGGCAAATGCCAGGGGCATGGTATTTATAGCGAAGAGCAGCCCACCATTGCGCAGCGGAATGAACAGAGAAGCAGACGGAATGAAAACAGTATAGGCACGTGTTGACAGCTTTTGTCAACATTTCTATCATCTCACCCACCACATTTAATGTGTGGGACCACCACCATTTTACATGATCAATATCCACTTGGCAAATCAAAGGCGCATTCAAATCGAACGACTCGTCGTAACAATCTCCTCCAATTTTCATGAAGGAAAACAGCACGTACAGAACATACAGGGCGAGGAAAGAAACACCCGCCCACGGACCGATGTGGCGGACCGTGATGCACACGGCGAGGCAAGAAAGGGACAGGAGAAAGAACAGGGCGTTAGTGAAGAAACTCTTCCTGCTGATTTTAACGTGGGATTTATCGACACAAATGCTTATGATTCCGAACACAATGCACAGAACGAACAGCGCCGCCCCAAGAGTACTGTTCAGGCCAATATCCACCGTCCCATTTCCCAGGAATGCGATTATGCTCGAAAAGATATCCGGCGCACCGTTCCCCAACGAAAGAAGGGTGAGCCCCGCGATGGTCGGGGAAAGGGTGAGGGTTTTGGACAGGCCGGATAGGGAATGGCAGAAGTAGTTGCTGGCCGTGTCGCCTAATAAGTAGAAGAGCACCAGAAGCCAGAGGGAGAGGGAGAGGTAGCCGAGAGAAGGGGTGAATGTGCAGTAGAAAAACTGGAGATAAGGAATATGGCCCCTTGGGTTGCATCCCTGGTTGGATTTTACGTACGAGCATTTCTGTGCCCTGGTTTGTGAGTTCTGATGAATTCCATGGCAGGTTGGGTCGTCTTGATTGTTAATTGGTTGGTGTAAGGAGTTGGGACTAGTGGGATTAGTGTTGTTGTTTGTGTGGGAAGAGTAGAGTGCAAAGAGGGTTATGGTTAGCAAGAGTGTGGAGAGGTGTTTGGAGGAAAGTTTTGCCATGGAAGTAGTGAGGAAGTAAGGGGGACAAAGACAGTAGTAAGGGTGATGAGAAGATGGGAATTTGGGTGTGTATTTGTAGAAGTAGTCTGGTGGATGAGTAGACAAGAAAATAGATTACAAGTAAGAGAATTTCAGGAGGAATCGAACTTGCTAAAAGTGGTTAGGATCAATTATTAGCTGTCCAAGTTTTGAAGGTAAGAAAATACACTTGGAAGTGGTTTTTTTTATTATTATAGTTCATTATTGTCTTCCAAATTCCAATCCATGCACCATATTATGCATTTAATTTGAGCTTTGCATATAGTATGTTTCCTACTGTGTGATCATGGTCAATATTAGACTGATTACTGACATTAATGTTATGATTGACTTCTATTTTGGGAATGTGGACTGCGAAAATCCTCTGAACTAAAAATATAGGCATGCAGTAGTGCGATCGATACTGTGAGTTGGAAATTCGTTTTCAATATTGCTAAATGTAATATATTTATTTAGAATTATGACGTAAGTATAGGGATGATAATGGTTGGGTTATGCATGAGACTCGAGTTTGGTTCAGTTCCAAATCTGCTTCGGACCATTATTCGTCTTTAAAAATGTGAATGAGTCGATTTTAGGTTCATTCCTACAAGAAGCGAGGCCGAACCCAACCTAGAATAATAATGCAAATATAAAAGTGTAATGAAAGTTCACGTCATTACAATTGGAATTTATATTACACGTAGGTAAATGTTCCTAAATCCCTATACCATCTCAGAAAATGAATTTGGAAACCATTTGTGCGGAAAATAGAATTTTGATTATTTAACTCTACTCTCGGACGTGTGAATGTGTTATCCTTGGGATTCAATTGCATAATGTATGTATGTATGTTTGTCGTATACAATTGCAACCCAAAATGGCCATACCTGCATACAATAAAGAGGTCCCATGCATATTATATACTAGTATATATATTCCTCGATTTTGGTGTTAGAGATGAGGAAATTTAATGAGGAGGAGCACGAGACCAAGATAACGAAATAATGCAAGGGCCACATATATCGTTTTCCATGGGATGGGAGGACTACCTATTGGGACAACTTACATATTCCAGAATATACTACTTCACATTATAGCTTTTTCCTTTCTTTTCCAATTCGTTGTTGAAAGTTTGACTGCAAGTAAGCGGTGGAAATAGGCTAGGATGGGCTGAACTTCGCCTTGAACGGCTTATGCTTATTCAATTTTTTAAGGCCTGAGCATATCACATATCCTATTAAATTTGATAGGCCTATAATGTAGGCCTAAGCCTGGCCTATGCCACATATTAAATTATTTACAAGTTTAATTACGTCTATTTTTGAAAATCAAGTGATTATTATTATTATTATTATTATTATTATTATTATTATTATTATGTCCAAATATAACATCTTTATATACTTGAATAAGCCTTATAAATATTTTAAAAACCCGATTATTTCTACATAAAATAATAATAATACGACATATTCCAATGCAATAAATATATACTAATAATAATTAAGAGGCCTGGCAACCTAATAAACCTTTTGTAAAGTATGCATTGAGTCTATTTAGTTAATAAACTTTCAAAATGGCTTGAGGTTAGCCTCTATATATATATATATATATATATATATATATATATAAAACCCGGTCTTGCTTGACCTGAAGTAGCCAAAGCCGTAGACCCGTGTTAGATACCCTAATCTATTTCCATGCTAACTGCAATGTTATAAAACTTCCAACAATAATTTAGGCTGTGAGTTCACCTATTCCTATTGTTGAAGCATAAAGATATACTTTCTCTGTTCTCATATGAATGCACCATACATGCGTTTCACGCAGTCCAAGACACATTTTATAAATGTTTATAACTCAAATTGTATATAAGTAAAAATTATAAAAATTTGATATTCTAAAACTACGTGATTAGACGAATCTAACAAGATCTCACATGACTATATATTTTTTCTTATATAACTATGTCTAAAAAATTAGTCAAAGTTACCTCATGAATAGTTACTACTATGCAAATGGTTCACTTTTATGATAACGGAGGTAGTATTATAATGATGGATCTTACTTGACAAAATTATGTGTGCCATTGAAAGCTATAAACATACATACTTCATAAAATAATGTCGCACGCGACGAAAGATCAATGCCTCCACCCCATGCTTCAAAGCTTTATGTGATTTGTCCTTTTAACACTTTATCATTTCACTTTTGCAAATGCAATCTTACGATTTTAGCAATATACCAATATTTCTCATTTCACTTTTGCAAATCCATTCAAACAATTTTCGCAATTTACTTAATTAGATCACGTATTGTAACAGTATAGCACTTTCCTCTCCGGATCTTTTTAATCTTATTCATAAAATTAGGGAATGGTTTGGGTGCAGGCAACAGCACATGCTGTCACATGCCGTTGTGATGCTAGCTAGAGGCCCTAAAAATAATGTGTTAAAATAATAAATGATTAGCGCGTAAGAAAAATTAATGATGGATAATATCATATTACATATGTTATCGTAAACATCACTTCAAAGGCATATAGACATCACTCCAAACAATACAATGTATTATTTTTAACTGAATATTGTGCATGACTATTAGCAACATCATTTATGAATGCTTACCCATCATTCTGTAGGTACATGCCATTTGTATGCATGTAAAAAAAAGGATTGATAAAATTAGCCGCGACTTGGAGTTGACATTATATTATTATTATTGTTGAAGAAAGAGAGGTTTGGATTTTGGTTTATTCATAGTATTTATCTTGGTTGTAATAATTCATGTGGTAGATATTTCACCATTAGTGCATGCATGCGTCGGTTTATTTGAATATATAGCTTTGATGAATTGAAGATAAGACTTACCCACCCCAGTTGGGTATTTAGTTGTATTTGTAAGACAGAGGCAGAGGCAGCATGTAGTGGTCAATAGACAATCGGCAATAATATAATGAATCATTGATATATATATATGGACGATGGTCAAGATAGATAGATAGATAGATAGAATTGGGCCAGTTAATATGTGCCCATATAAAACACCCACCGCAATATGCAATAACACATACTACATGCAATACATATCCTTTCTTTCTGCCGATATATGTGAAAATTAAATTCATTCATTTTCCCCTTTCATCTCTCTACTGGACCACTAATTAAGCGTATCTGGACTGTAGTATAGCATATATACTATTGTTTTGTGAAAAAAAAAAAAAAAAAGAAGGGGAATCAGAGAATCCTACCATAAAATGAAAGATAAAAAGAATTTGGCATAATGAAATAATGACCTCCCCATTTACTGAAAATAACCATTCATTATTATTATTATTATTATTAATCCTAGCTAGAATTTTGCAAAGAAGAATCATCCAAGAAAAACACCAATATGAGAGAACAAAACTGCATCTGAAAGCTCTTACATGCACGTCTTCAATTTTGACACTGATGGTTGCATAATAAACGATGTCCGATCGTACTGAAGAAATTTCAACTGTAGATGGATAACACATTCAACTTTAATAATTAAACTTTAATTTAAATGGTGGAAATTAAAATCCAACTCTCTCAAGCAGGTGCAGGTCCAGGTCCATCCAAATTTGTGGATGCTGTGTCACTGAGCTGAGCCAAGCAGGGCCGGGAGCTCCGACCACTTAGCACGAATGACATGACAAATGTACTTAAGGATTGGAATGGAATTTTAACAATAGATACTATCTGAATGGTCGGAATAAATGCCCAATTAGTCCTTTTTCTTTCCTTTTTGGCCAAATCAGTCCTTTATCTATTTTTATACCCAATTAGTCCTCTACCTTTTGCCTTAATGTCCAATTTAGTCCTTTTTGTATAAAATAATCTCCACTTGACTCTCTTTTATATTAAATTGACCTCCAATCTTTCAAACTATTTCATTTTAGCCCCAAAACTTTAAATAGTGATTTTTATTAATCCATACATCAAACAAATGCCCAACATGCTTCCGTAAGAAAATTAAACAAAACCTCATACCTCGGGTTTGACCGTCTTGTTGCCGGATCTTCCGTCTGGGATTTTACGGATTCCTTCCAACCACACGACCGCAGCCAATGGTTCACCAGCTCTGGGCTCCTTCAGCAACATTCAGCACAGTCCTATTTCGTTTCCTACCTTAGGACGTAGCGAGGTTTGGGGCAAAAGAGTTTAATTCTAATTTTAGAAGATTATAGATATATGAAGCCTGGATTTTACTGAAGAAATATTGAAAATATTATTTAAACATAATTTCTCCTAATGGAGAAGACAAACACTTAGCTCCTCATGGAGGAAGCAAGACTCTTGGGGATGTTCCCCATACTATTACAGACACAGAAAGGAAAATTTGCAGAAATGAAATATTACAAATGTTTTGAAGAGTTGGGAGGATTTTTCGATGCCTTCCATCTGCTTCAAACTCCTTTATTTATAGGCGCCCGCGGACTTCAACCCCGGATTCCAATCTTCCTCTAAATCCTTGTGACGTCACTGCGTTCGTCACTTGGCCTTAATTTCCACCGGCTACATTATTGTCCTTTTGGAATTATTGCGTTAGGTGGCTTTTTTGTCAACTCTCCACATTCTCTTGTCGGCCACTTTCTGCCAGCTATTCTGCCCTTCTTTGTCGGCTTTTAATTATGAGTGTTGCCGACACCTCTCTTTCTTTTACATCCAGCTAATCTCACTTTGGCTTGTGAAAGTTTTTTGGACGTTTCTTCCATTTGTCTTGTTCGGGTCCGGATTTTTTATGGGTTACCCGGATCTTTGTACCGAATAGGGGTTTCTCCTGTTCTGCACAATATGGGCATATGTGGTTATCCCATTGGCCAACATGCATCATGTTGCATGCCTTTTTTCTGGTAGACTCGGTTGCTGGCAACTTGTTTTCCCAGATGAGTAACCTCTTCTTTTCGAAAGAGGTTTCCGCAAACTCTGTGCTTTTCCCTGTTAAAGAATTAACCAGGAACGATCCATTTAAATTGTTTGAGAATATTTTAAACGGATATTTAACCTTTTCCATCTCGGTGAGACAGACCCAGAATCCCCATGCTCGTCGTGTGGAGATTTCATCTTCGCTGATTGAAGATACCAATGGTGCCTTCTCATCCATAGACTTAACTCTGTTGAAGGCAATCATATCAGGTCTCTGTAATTTAATAAATTGGAAGACCGGATAAGAACCTTTTCCGACTATCTCTGGTGCCGCTGAAATGAACTTAAGCTCCAGAATATCTCCTCTTTGCAGGTGCGGGTTGTTTTGCCATGATTCATGCACCGCGCTACTTATCCATCCCGGAAGTTTTTCGATTTCCGGAAACCCTGGTGATGTAGTATGAACAGATGCTAATGCTCCAAAGTCATACCACTTTCGAACTTCTTCTGGCTTCGATCCTTCGAGCATCCAGACCCTGTTGTATCTCCCGGATGTCTCAATTACTGTTTTGCTTGGGTTAATTCCCTTTTTGGAAACCAGTTGTTCCCATTTTCCTTGGTAATCCAGCCAGGCTGCAGATATGACCTTTTCCTCTGAATTAACCTTAGAGGTGCATGTCATGGGCCTAAGGTTAATTTCTTCCTCGTTTACCCCAGAGGCTGTGGGTTGACTTGAGCTTTCGGAAATGTGACTTTCCTCTTGCTCAACATTTTTGTCGGTATCCGACAATGGTTCCTTTGAAGCAGTACTTGAGTCTGCTTCTTCATATGTGACCACTTTAGCTTTTTGGGCACTTTTCTCTTTGTTTACCAGGGAGGCTGACGCTTTCCTGATTGGCTCTAATACTGTTTCCCATAGTGCTGTCATTGCTATATGGGAGGTTCGTATATTGATGCGGACCATGTCCACATCGCTCTGTTGTATTTGGCCAGCTGCTCGTGCATTGATTTCGAGCTGTCCAAAATGCTTTGATAGCTCCTCTAGGTTTTCTCTGAGGTGCCTGAATCTCGTAATGATGGAATCAGCTTCAAATGCTTCCATCTCTCGTCAAGAAATCTGCAAGAACATTTTCATGAGATTTTATAACATCAATATCATAAGTATAATATTGACATTCAGCCTGCCATCTGATAATACGAGCTTTTTCAATTTTTGATTCAAGTTTATTTTTTAGAAAAGCTCTAACATTAGTATTATCAACTTTTAATACAAATTTCTTTGCAAGTAAGAACAAGGGCCATTTTTTAAATGTTTTCCATACTGCAAAGAATTCCTTTTCATTAATGTGCCAGAGTTTGGCTTGTTGTTCAGTGAACAACCCTCCTGTGTATCTACAGGGTTCTTGACCCGTAGTTGTTTTTCTCATGAGCACTCCTGCCCATCGAAAGTCATTGGCGTCTGTGTAGACTACCAGCTCATCATCATCTTGAGGTATCGCGAGTTTTGGCAAGCTATTGTAGACTTGCTTTAGTTCACGAATTCTCTTGGTATGGATTTCATCCCATTTCCATCTAGAGCTTTCAGTCTCTTTAAGGAGTGGTCTAAAATCCTTTCTATATTTTGCAAGGTCTTTAATAAACATTCCCGCAAAATTTACAACTCCTAAGAAACTCTGAAGTTGTTTCTTGTCTTTTAATATATCAGGAAAATTGCGGATTTTCTCCACAATGTGTTCCTGTAACTCTATTCCTGCTTCATCAATTTGAACTCCTAAGAATTCAATTTTGTTAGCAGCGATAGTGGCCTTTTTCTCGGAGAGAACTAGACCTTCCCTGTGACATGCATCTGAAAATATTTCAAGATGTTTAATATGCTCTTTAATATTTCGAGATGCAATCAGAATGTCATCTATGTAGACGAACATAAACTCTAAATAATCCTTAAATAGATTATCCATCTTTCTTTGGAATATCTGAGGGGCATTAGAAAGCCCCGTTGGCATAACATTCCAAATATATTGCCCTTGTGGGGTGGAGAATGCTGTGAATTTCTTCGATTCATTCTCCATCTTAATCTGATAGAAACCAGATTTGCAATCAAATTTAGAAAACACTTTAGCACATTTGATGCAATCAATTAAGTGTTCTCTACTCGGAATGTAATAACCATCAAACTGTATTATTTTATTAATACCTTGATAGTTTATTACCAACCTGGGTTTACCTCTTTTTATTTCACCGTGGTTTCTTACCAAGAATCCAGGGCTACTATAGGCTGAGACTCCCGGCTCGATGAGTTTAAGATCGATATGCTCCTTGATAATTTGTTGCATATCTTTCTTATCCTGCATATTCATTAGGATGGGTTTGTATCGAACATACTCATATTTATATTGTTCTTTTACCTGTAGAGTAGCTTCGATCTTGTTTTTATCCCACCATGCCAGAGGATCCTCGTTAAAGTTTCCCTGGATAAGTCTTTTTACATTTTCGAGGGACAATTTAGTTTCTCCCTCAATGTCTAATGAAGTTATATTCAATGACTTCATTTCCTGCATTGCTTCTTTGAGGTTTATAATTTCCTCAATAGAAGCTTCATCGAATCCTTGCTGTCTAAAAGACAACAAAGCCTTACCAAACTTTCTTTTATCCTGCATTTTTGGATGGGTTAGTTTGGCATCATTATCACCACGTTTGCTGCGAAATAATATAGGCATTAACCTGTTGAATGCGTTTTCCCTGCGCAACACCTGTATCTCATTTCCACAATTTGTGGTAAATATTAACAAATTTCTTTTGTTATCTTGAACATATTTTGTAAAGGATTGTATAAAATTATTTCCTAACAAAATATCCGCTCCTGTGTCATGAAAGTAAATAGGAGGCGTTTTTACCTTATACCAAGGTGTACCAAATGCTCCTCCAATCATGATATTGGCTTGTCGAATACCCTTATTTAGTACTAAGATTTTTTGGGAAAAATCTCTTCCTGCAATAATGGGTAATGATTCCATAGCTTCGCTAGGGAAAACTCCTGGTTTTGCAGTGCAAATACCTGATCCTGAATCAATATAAGCTGCGAAATATTCTGACTTATATTCTTCATATATTATACCTACTGAGATAAAATGGAGAATGGACTTGTCATTTAATTCTGATGGTGTGACCCTTCAGATTAAATTCTATACCATTATCCTTTCTTACCCATGGTTTATGATTTTCGAGAAAACTTAATCCCAAAATCATAACCCCATTGTCTTTTCCGGCGGTGCCTAAGACTCTGATCTCGTGTCCTGCAATTTCAATTGTTCCTTCATAGGTTCCAATTGATGGCTGTTGCAAGTAGTATAAGTCATCACATGGAAAACGATTAATCTTTTCAGTGATGTCAAATATTACTCGTATTTCTTTCCATCCTTCAGGGCATTTAATCTTTATATTATCTACCCCAATGGATTGAGGAGTTAGATCTTTGATGAACTACTTCCCTTTATATGCCATAATTCTGTCTTCCGAAAAAGACATACGGCTTGCGTACTCAATTCTAGCACTCGTTGATCTGTCTAGAATTGGGTGATCTCTTATCTGTATGTCTACTCCTCCTAACCTTGGAATCTGGGTAGGATTTGGAGTCATAACTTTAGCGAATTCCTTGAAAATTCTAGGAATTTCTATATATTCTTTCCTGAGAAATAAGTCAGAATGATGACTATTGGAAAGTGCATAAGAGATCCTATAAGTTATAGAATATGGCCTGTTCCCTTCTTTCATCAGATCTTTTCTTTTAAAATCCTGATGAAGGGTTAGAACTCTACTAAAATCTTGGTCAGCTAAGTTATAGGAAATTCTGGGATGTATGTCAAACATTAACTTCCCAGCATATAAATTTCCTACCATAGTTCCAAGAAGACGATCTCTAAGGTTATTGATTCTTCTATCAGTGACTGATAGATGTAATTCAGAATCAATGCCTTCTTTGAAGGTTGCCTTAATTACTACTTCAATGGCTCCTATGTGGATCCATTTCATAGTAATGGCGATTTCCTCCTTCATTCTGCTTAATTCCTCAAGAATTTCTTCTTTAGGAATTAATTGCATATCCATAACATTACAAGTCAGTTCCATAGGAATGGCAAACTCACCTGCACTTACCTTGTAGATGATGTTATGTCTTCTCTGGTTGAGTCCCATCTGGTTAAGAACTCGTCCAATCCCGCCAATTCTGAATCCGTCATATGGGCTGAGGTTGGAATCTTGTCGCATTATCCTTTCCATGGTTCGATTTGAGATCGTCATCCTTGAAAAGAATCCAGACAGGTTTTCAGTGGTCTGAATCCTGTCCTCTTCAGTCAGACTCGGTTGAAGATCCATCTGAATATGAGTCCGAGTCACTTCTTAATTCTTCCTCGTAGATGCTTTCGTCAGAGGGGATGTCTTCAAACTGATACACTGGTACCAGCTTTCCATGGTAGACCGCTTCCACGATATCCTCCGTGGCTTCGTACCTTCGTATCTCACGATTCTGAGGGCAATCGGGTGAGATATGACCTTTGGCTCCACACTTCCAACAGTTGCAGTCTTTGAAACTTTCGTTGGCTCGGGTATGGGCTCGTCTGAATGTTCTCTTGGACGCCGTTCTCCCCGTGCTCCTTACTGCTGAGCTAGTTGAACCTTGGGATGAACTCTTCGTCGTTCCCGTTCTTTGTCCAGTTTTGTATGATCTGGCCTTGCCCTTGGACCACCATGCTCTTCTTCTTCGGAATGGAGGTCTTCTGAAACTCCTACTGTATGAGCCTCGACTCTTCTTCTTTCTCTTCTTTTCTTCTGATTCTCCTATAATTGTTGGAAAATCGTTATTTTCACAGCAAAGAGGGGTTCTTTTTATTTTACCTCTTAGTCTCTTGATGTTCTTTTGGGCTGCTGCCTGTTGACACCATTCCCTGAGCTTATCCTTTAAGAAGGACATCCTCCGGGCTATTGAGTCCACTGTACCAGAGGGTACTGTGTACGATTGGATCAACATCTCTCTCCATGGGCTGCAGATCTTTGCAAAGAACATGGGACATGCTACTTCAGCTGTCATCTCACTCCGAAAATAGTATTTACGAAACCAGTAGATGTATTCGTCTACTGCGCAAATACTTCTTAATTCCATACCCAATAATGCTTGGGTATAGACCTTGATTTTTTCGGTTCTCTGTTCTTCAAAATAACCATCTCCCACAAAATGGGTTTTGAATAAGAGGCCAAATCTTTCACAGATTGTGCTTTTGGATTCTCTCTCGAGTATTTGCTCTTTTAAAGCAGTCGTGGAGTTTTTCCAGCCCAGCTTTGCCGATCCTTCGAGACTCAGCTCTATTAATCTGACAAAGTTTTCTTTATCGAGTTCCAGGGTGGTTGCTGCAATCTTCATTGAAGCTACCCATTCATCGATCAGGTCTTCGATGTTTCGGAAGTCGATAACGTCGAGGTTCAGTGTTATGCCATATGGATTTAATGGTTGTAACGTCTTGGCCCACGGTGTGGATTCTGGTGCTCTACTTGGGTTCCGTCCTGGGTTTCGTCTTGCATTGAGATGCACCTCAGGATACCTGTTCATGTAGAAGTCTGTACTTTCTCTCATTGGGACATCAGGCGGTCCATCGTGGGTCACGTTGGATCCTGATCCTTCCGCATAACCCAATTGAAGAACTTCATTGGGTTTTACATTAACCAGATCCATAATCCCAAGTTGGGAAAATGATTCTGCTAATTCTTGTAGATCTGATAGATCTGCCCTGGAAACACTCATTCGACTGTTTTCAGGAGATCAATCATAAGCTCTTCTTGTGATTTCTGCTTTGGAACCATAGTTGCTTTACCCTTTTGATGTAAAGCTTGTACTGGTCCGAATGCATCTCTAATATTGGCTTGGTTATTCTTGGAAGATCCAGGAATATCCTTCTGCCTTTTCTTGATATCTGAAATGTCAAATTTCAGATTCAAAATCTCTTTCTTTAGATCTTGAAATACTTTCAAGATCTCCTCTGTTGACTGATTCAAGTTATCTATTTTCCCAGGTATAATTAAGACCTGGTTACCAAAATCTTGAATCGTCTTTTGGATTTCTCTTAAGTCTTTTGATAACTTAGAGCTATCCGGATCAATTTCTTTCCAATCAGTTCCTCTCATCTTGATGAAAGAAATTATTGTTAATAAAATCTTGTCTTCCAGACAAGTTCAAGAATTTCCTCTGAAAATTTCTATTTTTTGTTTCCAAAATTTGGAAATAACTCACTGGTTTCAAATTAAATGAATCCATTAAATAATTAAGTCTTCACCATTAAGAGATAAAATATTTTAAATAATATAATTAATATGTTCTTCATTAAAACCTAGGCTCTGATACCAATTTACATGCGGATCCGAAGTCATATGGATAATAAAATTATTTAAGTTTTGGAAGAGGACCTTTTTGTACAAAGTCAAACCTTCCTAGGGCCTTAATGAAAGTTTTTGAAAGTTTGGGGTTAAATATAAGGGTCCGGTTATGGTGCGATTGAACAAATCCGCAGCACATCAAGGCGAAAATCTTGATCGTCCAATTAAAATCCAAGGGTTGTAAATGCAAAAGGGTAAAGTTGTCCAATTAAAATATGTAACGGTTTTATTAATTACGAAATTAACGGATTAGTACGTATCTTTAACGGATTTATTGCATATCTTAAACGGATTTGTATCCTAAAATATCTTACAACAGAAAAAATCACTAAAAATCACTATGCTTTTATTTTTAGCGAAATTATTAATTCCTAATTAAAACATTATTCTTTTCAGCGATACATCACTATGCTTCATTTCATCGAGAGTGTAACATTATTTTCAGCGATACAACGTAATTCTTTTCAGCGACGGAACGATATTCATTTCAGCGAGAATGCCACATTATTTTCAGCGATGACTTCAAATTCCTTTCTCCGAGATTTGCATCTAATACACTTTGCAGAGATATTATATCTTTTCAGCGATGCAGAATGCAGGATGCATCATATGTTTTTATTTTTAACGAAATTATTAATTCGTAATTACAACATATTACTGTCACAAATTATATTAATTTGTATCATTATTTTCAGCGATACAACATTATTCTTTTCAGCGATGGCAGTCCCTTCATTTCAGCGAGAGTGCGTCATTATTTTCAGCGATGACTTTTGAAAAATAATTGTACACTCTCGATGAAGTGCAATTGTTTTCGTCGAGATACTACACTTTGCAGAGATATTATATCTTTTCAGCGATGTTTACTACTCTTTTCAGCGATGATTGCTAAACTCTTTCAGCGATTTCACTTTGTACTTTTCAGCGATACATCATATGTTTTTATTTTTAACGAAATTATTAATTCCTAATTACAACATATTACTGACACAAATTATATTAATTTGTATCATTATTTTCAGCGATACATTGTTATTCTTTTCAGCGATATAACTTACTTCATTTCAGCGAGAGTGTGCCATTATTTTCAGCGATGACTTGAAAAATAATGGTACACTATTGATGAAGTGCAACTGTTTTCTTTAAGATACTATTTTTAACGAAATTATTGATTCCTAATTAAAACATATTAATTTGTATCATTATTTTCAGCGATATAACATTATACTTTTCAGCGATGGTATGTGCTTCATTTCATCGAGATTGTTCTATTATTTTCAGCGATGATTGAGATTCCTTTAACCGAATACACTTTGCAGAGATGTTATAACTTTTCAGCGATGAACAACTATTCTTTTCAGCGAGTTCACTATGTACTTTTCAGCGATAGAGCATAAAAACCGCAAATCACTGAAACAATTCGTAGACACTAAAACCAGTTAAATCCATTCAAAGTTATAAAACATTGAACACCATAAAATCAAACCATAAATCAAAATCACATTCCATTCAAAATCACAGTCATAACACATCCAAAAACAATCCAAAAACATGTTCAACACCACCATTCAAAAAAAGTCATAAAAACATCTAAAAACTTCACAAAGAACAAGTCATTCCAAAAACATCACAAATTCAAGAGTCATTCAAAACACATTCCAAAAACATATTAAACCGCCGGGATATGAGCTGGATCAGAGATGGCTTCATGCATCGCCCTAAGCCTATGAATCAGATCTTCCCACATATTTGTAAAAGCCTTTTTGCGTTCTCCCAACTGCGCTGGAGTATTTGCAAATGAGACTTTCACGCTGCGATAGTGATTTGACATTTCACGCAGCTGTGTGGGATCAAATGAACGTCTGTTGACATCAGCACCATTAGATCTGCCTTCATTTTGGAGGACACCAATATGAATGTCCAGAGCTTCAAAGTGGGGATACATGATGTTATAAGATCTTTCAGCAGCCTCAATATCAGGATACTCAGTTATAATTTTCAACAGAAAATCCTGTGTTTCAACATATAAGAAAGATAGCTTATTAATATATAAGATGTAAATATAAGATACAAAGCAATTCATAGCACTGAAACAATAAGTACAATTGAGAGAACAAAGTAAATATAAGAAAGAAAACCATAATCAGTACAAAAGCAAACATAATCAGTTCAAAACAATCACTAAAACAACCATAATCAGTACAAAAACAATTCATATCACTAAAAAACAACCATAATCAGTTCAAAACAAAATCATTAAAACAACAATAATCAGTAAAAAAATAATTAATAACTAAAACAACCATAAAACACTTAAAAACAACTCATAACCCTAGAACAACCATAATCAGTTCAAACAGTTCAAACATAAAACACTGAAACAATTCGTAACCCTAGAACAACTATAATCAGTTCAAAAAAGCATTAAAAACCATAAATCAGTTCAAAACAATTCCAACCAAAAGGTTCCTAAGCATACTCAGTTGTAATTTCAATAAGAAATACCTGTGTTTCAATAAGAATATCCTGATGCTTCTTCGGCACATACCCAGCGTTTAACATTTTTTCTATCAAATCATTCAGTCCGCGCGCATTGTCACACGTGGGATGTGTGTCCTTCAGATAATTGCCGAACATCTCCCAGCATTGTGTGAACAAGTCGGATGTGCGACTGGAACTCTCTTCGGTGCATCTTCTTTTGGACGACATTTTTGAGAAATGAAGGTGATTCCGATTACGGTTTTGAGAAATTAGGGTTTTGAGAAACGGTTTAGAAATGAAGATTCGAGAAATGAATGTGATTCCTTTTATAAGGCTCACAATTTAAAAAATTTTCCGAGGCCCATTTAATTTTATTTAGGCCCATTTCATTTAGGCCACTCCATAAAAACGAAATATAGAACCATCGCTGAAAACAACATAGACCCATCGCTGAAAACAACTTAGACCCATCGCTGAAAACAACATAGACCCATCGCTTAAAAGACTTACCAATCATCGCTGAAAACAATATAGAACCATAGCTTAAAAATGCTATATTCACATTTACAAACATTTTGTTGCTTAAATGAATGTATAAATATGAAATTTTCAGAAAACTCAGAAAAGAGAAAACATATCCCAAAATGCTTGATGTCCATCGCTCAACATAACTCAGAACTCAGAAACATACATACAAAATCAAAAAACGACGATCTATCACCATCGCTTAAAATGCTTGCTCTATGTCGCTGAAAAACATACAAAAACATCGCTTAAAATGCCATTTACACATCGCTGAAAAAGTTGCTCTTGACATCGCTGATAATCACATGTACAAACATAACTCAGAACTCACTTAAATGAATGTATAAATGTGAAATTTCAGAAAACTCATAAAAAGATAAACATATCACAACACATACATAAAATCGCATAAAATGCTCATATACAAATCGCTGAAAAATGCTATATACACATCGCTGAAAAGAATACAATTTCATCGCTGAAAAGAATATTCAACCATCGCTTAAAATGCTTACAACTCATCGCTGAAAAATTGATAATCACATCTACAAATGTTTTCACAAAACTGTTTTCTTCTACTTTTGGCCAAACTGTTTATCTACAAACCTCAAGTAATCTCTCACAAATTGTGGATTGGTGATCCTCACCAGCATCAGTTCCCATGCTCCTTTTATACGTTTGCAGATTAGACTTCTGAATTTGTAATCATAATGCATGATCTTCTTTTTATTTCCTGTGTTACAATAATCCAGGGCCTTCTGATCCATTTCCATGAGGAGTTCGAGATAAGAAATTCTGTAACGCTCCATCATGGCGGACACCATGTCTCTTTCCAGGGCTTCTTTTAAATAAGACATATCTTGTGCCAGATCATATTTCAGATACTCCTCTGCCTCAGCCTTGTTCATCAATCTGTACTGTCTTGCATTCTTTCTCAGCACTGGCCAGTTCTTACGCGTTATCTCATGTAACACTTTTTCCCTTAGAAGTCTGATGTGCTCAGCATGTTCAGGATCCACATCAGTTCCTTTTTCAGCTATCCCAACCTCAGGATCCACATCAGTTCCTTTTTCAGCTATCCCAACCTGACCGAATCGCTCCAAATCAGCCAAATAGAGAATAATACTCCATAATTTACAATGCCCATGTAAGAATAAAGAGATGTACATTTAAGCGATCACAAAAAGTGCAATATATATAACCGATTAAACAATAGACATTTAACAGATGAAACAATGTACATTTCAGCAACGAAAAATTTACATATACATTTAAGCGATGTCATCCATCGCATAAAAAAAACAGCTCATTCATTCATCAAAAACACTTCATTTCATCATTGTTTCTTTTTCCGACTCTTTTTTGGCTTAGGTGGTGCTGGTTTCTTTACCTCAAATGACTGACTATGCTGGGCAACCAACTGCATCTCTCTACTCACTTCTCCTAGCACAAAATCTTTCTTTTGATTGACATCTGACATCAATATTTCAGCGCAGACCTTGGCTCTTTTTGCCAGATTATACCTCTTGTTCTTCATTTCTGCCAACATGTCATCCATAATTAATCCTTCCCAATAATCCATATAAGACAAGACAAAAACACCGCAGCTGTGCTCATCTTTCTGCTCTGCAAGCGGCGAGAAAAGCATGCGATATGATGCAAACCATTTTTCAGATTTCATCAGTGTATTTCCCAGCATCCTCAAGTTATACCATATCCTATTCAAAACATTATAATCAGCTGTCCACCCGCCTTCAGCATTCTTGCTGTTGAAGTAAAAAATTCTTCTCTTTCTCATATCAACAGAAAAAGCAACCCAGTGGTTTTGTCGACAATATGGGAAGAAGAACTGGAACATTGAGAAAACATATAATTAGAATCTAAAAATGATCAACAATATAAACAAAATTATCAAAACAAAAATGTATCTTACACTCTCTGCATTCAACACTACATCAATCATTTCTTCAGGAAAAAACTTGAAATCTTTCACGAATGCATCAACAAGTTCTGCACCATCTTTTAATGGTAAATCTGCATCCACCTCTGCCTCTGAAAATGTCTGTTTCAAAAGATACAACATATCATGCATCAAAAAGAAGTTAAATATATATATATCTATGTATGTATATATATATCAGACTCACAGCAAATAATGATGAAAAACAATATTTCAGAATTGGTTTCCCATTGGCTCTTTCGAATTCACGACGGTTGATCACTTTCGCGTAACAGTTTATAACAATATCCGCAATATCACTATCAACCCTCAGTGTTTCGATGTCAAGCTTCGACAAGTTCATTTCTTGATCATCATAAACAATTGTGTTCTTCGCTTCAACCTTTCCTAGAATATTTGTAATGATTGCCCAAACAGCCACATTCAACTCTTCTGGAGTACAGGTATATGACGCCTTAAATTCTGGATATTCTTTAAATCGGGTATAAGTCATATCCATGAATGTAAACTTGTTGCATTTTTCAATAGGCTGGAGATCAATCATCATCACTCTAGGAGGCATATACTTCTCCTTCAATTTCTCAATTGTCTTAGCTCTATGAACTGTCTTAGCTTGTTCCTGAAAATTACAGATGATATATCAATGATCGCTGAAATATGGAAAGGGTCATCGCTGAAAAACACTTAAATTATCGCTGAAAACTATTGACATACCTCTGGATTCTCATCTCTTACAACATTCTCATTCTCGGATAAGCCCAAAGAAAAGGTTGGCACATCTTCTCCATGCATCTATACACATACTAGAGTAAATTAGAGAAAATACCTCTATTTACATCACAATTGATATAGCTAAAAACTATTAAAACCTAAAGTCACACAAGAAAATATATCATTCACCATGTCCAAATCGCTGAAATGTGAAAGATTTAATCGCTGAAAAACACAGAAACCATCGCTGAAAACTATTAAAGTACCTCTGGATTCTCAGCCACATCATGTGCTGCATCTTTATCAGCCCCATCATGTCCTACATCTTTCTTAGCCCCATCATGTGCTAACTAAAAAATCACACAAGGAAAATATATCAAAACATTTTGTTACATCACAATTGATATAGCTAAAAACTATTAAAAACTAAAGTCACAAAAGAAAATATATCAAATCATATCCAATCGCTGAAATGTGGTCGATATCATCGCTGAAAAACACAGAGACCATCGCTGAAAACTAGTACAGTACCTCTGCATTCTCAGCCACATCATGTGAAGCATCTTTCTCAGCCCCGTCATGTGCTGTATCTTTCTTTGCCCCATCATGTGCTAACTAAAAATCACACAAGAAAAATATATCAAAACAGTTTGTTACAATAACCCCTATAGCAAACATTTTGTCACTGTACATACATTCAAGGAATCGAAACTGAAAGGGATTCGGAATCGAAATAAAGATCTCTGCAATAAAAATAAACAACACAGAAAAAGCAAAAAAGAAAAAAGAATGTCAGAAACTACCTTCAAAAAATATTATGAAGTACAAAATTTATAAAACTACCTTCGGTACATTTTCAGGTAAATTTTCAGTGTCCGGGGCAACTCTCTCTTCAGTTTTGTCTTTTACATTCCCAACATCTGCATCACCTCCTTCCAGCAAACTTGTCACCTCCGGACCCCCTTGACTCATCACAACATTTCCTGCTCCTGCTAATATACCCATCAAGATTTCTCCTTCGCTTGCAGTTATATCAAGATTAGTTGACTGTTCTCCTTCACGACGTCGACCCACATTAATCAACAGTTCACCTGCATCTTGATCACAAGGGGGGTGTGGGGAAGGTTCAACATCATTTCTGGATGCTTCTATGAGAGGATCAACATTGCCTGAAGCATCAGCATCCATATATTGGCAAGCAATCTTCAAAATAGAGTCCATTGTGTGATCAGAAAGATGAACAACTGGTTCAGAATCAGTTGTCTCATTTGCATTAGCTTCATGGACAACAGGTGAATGCATAGGCTGCAAGCTAGAAAGATTGGCAGCTTCTTCATTTCCAATAGCATTCAAATCCACATTTTCTCCTAGAAAGATTGGCAGTTGGTTCATTTGCAGTAGAATTCAAACCCTCATCTTCCACTTCTTTCCCACCCCTCCTTTTCTTCTTTAGACCAGAAACAAAAGTGCTAAGTCGATCGTCATCTTCCTCCACAGTCCTTTTCGTAACCCTCGATTTCTTCTTAAAGTCAATATCTGGATACTTTGCATTAGGGAAAACCTTCCAGATATCAACCATCTCCAAGTATCGATCCTTTTTACAAGTAAATCCAACCAAATGAAGCTCTTCACGCTCATAGAAATCAAAAAACATGTGCTGAAAAAAACAAAAACAAACAAGATACATAATCAACAAACAATTACCATAATCAACAATATATATCACATAACAAATATAAATTGCATAAAAAACACAAAATTAAAAATTACCATTAAGCAAAACAGGTCTCCACAGGGGCGTGCTTGAGCACTGGTTCCCTTATCCAATTTTGCCTTATACTCATTCAGAGATTTGATAAGAAATTGTCTAATATGAAGACACCAATTGTACCTTAAAGCTTCTTCCGGAGATCTAAGAAACTGAAGATACCTCTTGTTTACAACCCTCCCTGAGTTAGGAGTAAAGACTTTCTGCAGAGCAAACAAAACATACATCCTCCAGTAGTCATCCAATGGAATTTCATTATTCTCCGTATTCTCTAAAATAGCTCTAAGATCCTTAACAGGTATCCGATTAGGCTCCTTCTTATTCGTAATAAGAGAATACTTTTCACAAAATTCATCAGCAAAATCATAACCAATTTCATTATTCTTCAAATCTATTATAAACTTATCAACTCCCCATGGCAAACCATATACTTTATGAATGTCTTCATCTGTAAACCTCCATCGACGGTTTTTATCAATAATAAAGCATTCCTCCTGAATGCTCCACTGATTAATCAAAGTTATAACAGGATCAACCTTGAGCATGCACATTTTGAACATGAGCAGACAACTGAAGCAAGTATCGTGAATAAACTCTTTCTTCCCATCTCCGTCAGTCTCGTTCAGGATATTATTTAAAAGACAAATGCTAGATGGGACGCAACACACCTGAGTATGCACTTTTTCAGCCATTCTTGATAAACAAAAAGTAAAGTATCACCGTTCGCCGTTCGCCGTAGAAAAACAATCGCCGTTCGCCGTAGACGCAGAGAATCGCTAAAATCGCTGAAAAGCCCTAGAGAAAGTATCGACAGTGATAAATTGAAAATTGGCGGTTAAATTGACATTAAATACTACACGGTGAAATCTCGACGGTTATTTCTTATTAATTACTTAGACGGTTATTTTTTATTAATTACGCGAATTCTGAAAAAACATTGTAAAATTTTTATTAACTACTACACTGTTATTTTTTATTAACTCATCTCCATCGCTGAATTGCACTGTGACGATCGCTTTTTATCATTTCTTATCATCGCTGAATTGCATTCTTTACGCGATTTTCTGAGACATTGTAACATTTTCTTATTAAATACTACACGGTTATTTTTTTTATTAAAACTAACTTTCATCGCTGAATTGCATAACGATCATCGCTTTTATATATAAGTAATCATCGCTGAATTGCATTAGTTATCACTGAACTAAGTCGATCAATACAATATTAATGAACAATACACTTCATGTCATTTCTAAAAAAACAAAAAACTTCATTTCTGCATCCGTTTACGATGTTCTAACTCTTTCTTTTTCCGAACAGCTTCAGAAATAGAGACCATTCTCTTGTTCGATTTCTTCCGCCCTTTACAAGTTTCTCTTTCCCTTAAATGCAAATTTGAGTAATCTGATGTACTTCCAATCTCTGCAAAAAAAAAAAACAAAAACATTGAGAAACACTAATTTCAAAAAAAGCAAAAACATAAATATGTCTTTGATTAGAAATTACCCGACTCTTTGTTAATATCAATGTTGTCATACTTTGTTTTCATCAATGTCTCAAAGTCATACATAAACGATTCACAAGCATCCTCATTTCGTGACAACACAATTGCTGATTTCAAAAACAAGCCACACAATTTCCGGTATCTAGATGCTGCATTGACCACATTTGTTTCTTTTCCAACACCAACATCAACATAACTAAGATCACATTTTGCATTCCTTGACCACCGCCGCAAAATATATTTATCTGGAATAGTATGAAACACTTTTGCTCCACTTCCTGACAGAATATCCATCACCCTCAGAGCATGACAACATAAAATCCCCATATTCTCAAACATATTGCAACTGCATCCAATTGTACCATCATCAATGTTAACATTCACATGATCACCAATCAACTTTGAATCTGCATCTTCTCTCTTGCAAACACGATAAATTAATGCATCTGGTTGAAGCTCAACCACATACCCAAATGACAAATCATACTCATTGTTGAAAATATTGAACACATTTGGTGTGTACTTCTCAGCTATATATTTCAATAGTGGATTCATAATAAACCTGGCAGAAACTTGTCTATCATCTGCCTTAAAATCTTCCATCCGTTCATTATCCCTCCTTGACTCCACAACCCTTTCAAAATGTGCAAAGAACTCAACATAGTTATCAACTGGCCTTAAGAACCTGTGAAATGTCAACACAATATGGGGATGTGAAAATCAAATTCTCAACTACATAGAGCAAACACACATCGCTGAAATAAATAGAACACTCTCGCTGATCAAAACAGTATCGTCTCGCTGAAAATAACTATTCAACTATCGCTGAAAACGAAATTTATTCATACCGTTTCACAACTGAGTTAAAAGATTCACTTAGCTGAGTAGTCCTCATTCCTGCAGTAAAATGATTTTTAACCCAAGCAGCGGACCATTGACTTCTCAAATTATAAGTAGTCGACAACCACCTATGTTCAGATTGTGAGAAACAAGTTGATAGCATGTATTCCCATTCCACCTCAAATTCCATCTCTGTCCTCACATCATATACCAAATGATGAAATAGCTTATCAAACCTAAAAAAATGAGTTCAACATGTACATATCAATATCCAAAATCGAAAAAACAATTGAAAGTAAAAATAACTAAATATTTACCTTGGTGTGTACAGTTGACTCAAATTTTTTTTCGCATTTTCTATAATGTGCCAACTGCATAAAGCATGATAGGTATTAGGCAAAATTTTCCTAATTGCCGGTGCCATCGCACAATCTTGATCTGTGAAAATCGTTTGAGGTGCCTTATCCCCCATACACTTCAAAAATGTTTTAAATAGCCACTCAAATGATCTTTGAGTTTCATCAAGCATCAATGCAGCTCCAAAAATAGAAGTCTGTCGGTGATGATTGAATCCAACAAAAACAGCTAATGGTCTGTAATTTTTATTTGTCCGATACGTTGTATCAAAGGTCACACTATCACCAAAAGCTTGATAATCCATCCTCATTTCAGCATCTGACCAAAAGATATTTGTAATTCTCTCATCATCATCCAGATCATACTCATGGAAGAAAAATGGATTACTGACACATTTCTCAGAGAAATACTTCAATACAACACCAGCATCCCCTACTTTTAAATTTCTTTGCCGCCTTCTAACAAGTGCATTCTTCAAATCGTCCTTTAAAAATCCTACAAGTCCACTACCTCCAGCACCCATACTCAACAAGTCATACGATGACTTCAATGACAATCCAACTTCTTCATGTATACCAGCAACAACACTGTGTAACTCATCAACTCTTCTATTCGATTTCAACATATGCTTCCTTGATGGTCCATGCAGATCATGATTATGATCACCACAGAAAAACACAACTCTATAAACTTTTTCATCAGTTTTATAATGTAACCTCACCTTTGCTTCACAACCAGTTCGGGTTTCATCACTCCTACGAAATTTCAGACTCTTAGAACGACAAGATGAATCACTATCCAACAAACAACCACGACGAAAACCTTCCTTATTGCACGCATATTGTAAATAGAACAATCTATCAACTTCATGTGGCTTTGGTCTCTCATACATTTTCCTTACCGAGAAACCTAAACTATGAGCATAATCACAATAAAACCTAAACGCATCATCAGCTGTAACAAAACTTAACTCACTCCAATTTATGTTGCCTGTGAAGAAATAAACAAAGAATTCCCATTAAAATAATAAATACACGTAGCTGACATAAACCATCGCTTAAAATGCTTAACGTCCATCGCTGAAAATGCTAGACAGTTCTCGCTGAAAAAGCTAGAAATACATCGCTGAAAATACTAGGCATGCATCGATGAAAATATAATGGTTCTATCCCTCATAATCACATGTACAAACGTTTTGACGCTTAAATGAACATATAGATATGAAACTTCAGAAAACACAAAAAAAAAAAAAAAAAAGAAACATATCAAAGAAGAACTCAAAAACGCTAGTCAGTTATCGCTGAAAATGCTCGTGATGCATCGCTGAAAATGCTAAGAGTTCATCGCTGAAAATATAATGGTTCAGTCCCTCATAATCACATGTGCAAACGTTTTGACGCTTAAATGAACATATAGATATGAAACTTCAGAAAACACAAAAAAAGAGAAACATATCAAAAGAAGAACTCAAAACTCAAAAAACATACATAAAATCAAAAACGACGATCTGCGATAAAAATACTCAAAATTCCAAAATGCTAAAAAGTACCATTGGACGCAGAACTCGAATCTGAAAACGTTGCCGACGCATTCAACGACATGCTAATCGCATTCATAATTGCCAACAACTTCCTCACACCGCCGCAACACGTACACAGCAAACAAAACACAGAAGAGAACTTGTCACCAAAAAAAAAAAACAGAAGAGAACTCGGAAATCCAAAGAAGACGACGTCCAACGGCGAACAATATGGCAAATATATGAAATTACTTTTCTACCCTTAGAGTTAATCTCAATCGTCGATTTTTAAAGACAATCAACGGCTGTAAATGCCCACAGCACATCAAGTCAAAAAGGGTGATTGCACCCTAACGAAATTGTAAATATAAAAGTGTGGATGTCCACTAGCCCAATTTAATAATACAAAAGGACTATTTTGGCTATTTCATGCATTTGTAGAGGACTATTTTGGTATTTTGAAACATAAATGACTATTTTGGTTTTTTAGCAAAGATAAAGGACCATTTTGGCTTTTATTCCCTGAATGGTGCAAATCGAGATCCAACAATTGGATTGAATCTCTCCCCAAGAGTCCTATCTTTACAGTTGGACTTGGCTCAATTCTCTGACTTTTTAATATTGTGTCGCTTTCCTTGATTGGTCCATGATTACAACCTTAATTACCATTTATTTGCGTAACTATAATAGTATACTAGAAATAGTAGATTTAACATTATGCTAATAGGATTAGATGTAATTAGAATTATTTGAGCAAGATTAGAGTACTTGGTACTATTTTAAATTTCAAAAAAGAATTGAATGTGAACTAAATTAGCAAACATGGATTGGGGACTTACCCTAGCGGTCAAGTCACCGTTTCCCAATCATAGGTTGAAGGTTCGATCCCCACCCGACCCACTATCCATCCCCTTTACTTTTTTTTAGAATCTGAACAATATTCATTAGTTACTTTGACTCAATTTGCTTCCCCCTCCCCCCTTTTTAATTAAAATAAAAGAAAAAAAGAACATTGATAGCCTTAGGTACTCCGAGAAATGTCATACAAATGCGATCTAAAGTTGCAGAAAATGGATGCAAGCAACAAAAAGCCACAAGCACCGAGCAAAGTGTGGAGTAAAAAAAATTCTAATAAGAATGCAGTAAAACTATAGTGGAAAGAAGTAACCCTTCCACTATATATATATATATATAATCAAACACTATATGCTTAGTTATTTAGTTATATCATACATGTATAGATAGATAACTAAGGAATCGATAACGTACGGCACACAACTACAAAAGCTAGAAATCTCATCTATGAGATCAGATAGAAACACTAACCACATGATCCATCCACAAATTTTAGGTCAACCTATATATTTTCTTGAATTGAGTTTTGTTTTACTACTATCTTACATGGATCGGATAGATAAAATGTTTGGAGGACGGTCTTCTCTTATTAGCCTCTTATCAATGCAATTTTCGCATTGATAAGAGGTTAATTAATCAGACTCATCTAACAAGACCAATCAACGGGGCGTATCACTAACCGTTTGTAGTTGACAATTTAGTATCCACAACAATCCCTTGTAACTCCACGTCTTCACCGTTGATGATCTTCTTATATTCGAAATACAGACCCCTGTAAGCCAGCACGACCATAAACGTAGCCAAGTACATAAGAACAACAAACAAAATTGAATAGATCTGCATCCCAATCAACCACTTGTCAGTGCCTACAGCCAGATTGAATCCTCCATCAGCAATCATGAAGAACACAACATAACTGACATTGAGTACGAAAAAGTACAGTCTCTCCCCCTTAATCAAGTCCCTCGCCTTCCTCAAAGCTTCCAGTCCGGAGGAGGTTTCTTCTTCGACCACAGAAATCACGAGGGCTAATAATGCCCATGGAACACACATGTAGAGGTAGAAACCAAAACAAAAGATCCCAAACACAATGGCTATTGCAATGGTTGTGGGAGTAGTGTTGTACAGAACAACAAGCGGAGAAACAAGCGCGCCACAAACAGAAAAGAAGGCAACGCTACATAACGATATGTAGAGGCTTGTAATAGAAGACCTTTTCCATGTTCTCGACATGCAAGAAAAACAATCCTTAAGTGACAAACACTGATCTGCAGCATAGGCTTCATCCGAACCTACTACTAGGGTTGAAATGGTGCACAGGGATAAGAAACCATATATGAGGACAGTGAAGGCAAACTCAACAGCTATAGCGAGCGCTGTGTCAATTCCAAGATATGTCGTCTCTTCAGACATGAATGATGTTGGAAAAAGGGGGTTTTGAGCTCCTTTTTGCGTAATGACGATATTTAATTTGGATTAATTAAATAGCGTATACGAATTCTACGTTTCGCGTAGATTGTCGTAGTGCATTTATTTTCTCAAAACCGTTGTCGGGTGAGTGAGAAATAAGTGGTCGAAATGGGTCATTGAATGCGGCTAGTTGAAACGCTTGTGTTTAAATGGTTGTTAAAGGGTAGGTAAAAGTGGCGCGTCCCACATCGCGTAAGCAGTGGGAGTTGAATTAGTTTATATTGTTCTGCGTGTTAGAAACAATTAAACTAATACAGATTGATCAAGTGTGGGGGAAGCCCACACGCGCGCGCCCGTCCCGTCCCGTCCCGTCCCGTCCCGAGCCGAGCCGCGCCGTCGCCGTCGCCGTCGCCCGCGCCCGTGGACTTGGACTTGGACTTGGATCTTGGATCTTGGATCTTGGTAATTGGTAATTGGGCTTTGGGCCTGTCTAATTTTTTAGACAAAATTTATTTGTCGAGCCCATGCGCCAAGCCCAGTCGTTGAAGCCCACTCTGATTTCAACACCCGTCGCGAGTTGTTGAAAACCATTCGAATTCTGAGTTGAAACTGCCCCATCAATGTCCGCCGGCGGTTTCGTCTCCTCCAACTCCTATAAATGGCAGCGTCAGGCAGGCTTAGGGAACACACCATCAACTGCATACACTACATACACTACATTCTCTCCTCCCGACTCTCTCAGCTCTCTGTCTTGTTCGCCGGCCGTCGACGTTTGCGGTGCTGCTGCGTCGAGGCAATCGTCGTTTTACCTTTGGGACGTTCTGCCGTTGCCGGAGCACTACCGGGGCATAAACGTCTTGCGGGAAGAGTTCCATCTCGACTCGACGTTTCTTTTGTGTTGATGTTCCGTCCATTTCTTACAAGCGCAAGACGTTTATAATGGACGGTTTCACTGCGCCGCCACCGCCTCCGCTGACGTCTCATCCGCCGCTGCCGCCGCCGCCTCCGTTCCCATGCCTGGGTCTGTCCAGGCGTCCGCTGTCGTTACCCCAACCGCAGCGGTGCCGTCAGTGCTGACCACTGCCACTGTCGTTCCTCCACCCGTGACGCTGCCGCTGCCGTTGCCACTGCCGACGGCAGACCCAAACGCCTCCGTCGATCAATACTTCCTTGATCCAGCGACGGCCTTCCTGCCCCCGTCGCCGACGCCTAATTCTGGCGGCTTTGTTTTGCCCAATTCTGGGCAGTTTATCTCTGGACACTCCTTTGGAACAGTTTCGTTCCAGCCCAACGTTTCGGTTGGGGCGTCTTTACCGTTTTCTGGACAAACAGTCGGGGTTACACCCGCAGGACTTAATAACATGAACACCGGTTTACAACCGGGCGGTGGGCCGCTGAACACTAGTTTGCCAACTTATGTTCAGTCGGAGCCGGCCTTCGTGCCGGGCGTTGGGCTGTCAACAGGTTCCGTCCCTATGGCGTTGCCAAGGTCATTTGGAGTGGCCGAGAAGCCGTCAAAGTTTGACGGGCGTGATTTCAAGACGGGGCAACAAAAGATGTTGTTCTATCTGACCACTCTTGGTTTGGCCGGGTTTTTGAGGAGCAGCCGGCCGTCCCTCTCTGAGATGGAGACCGATCCTCAGAAGCTCTTCGCCAAAGAACAATGGGTTCACGGTGATTTCATGTGTAAGAACTTCATTCTGAGTGCTCTCACGGATCCTTTGTACGCTGTGTACTCTTCTGTAAAAGGTGCAAAGGAACTGTGGATTCAGTTGGAACGGAAGTACAAAACGGAGGATGCTGGTACTAAAAAGCATGCCGTTTCCAAATATCTGGGTTTTCAGATGGTTGACGGGCGTTCAGTGGTTGAACAAGTTCAAGAGTTTCAATTACTGATACATAGCGTTCACGCTGAGGGAATGCAATTGCCCGATGCGTTTAACGCTGCGGTTGTGATCGAGAAGCTGCCTCCTTCGTGGAAAGACTTCAAGAACTACTTGATGCACAAGCAAAAAGAAATGTCCCTTGAAGATCTTGTTACACGGATTAGAATCCAGGAGGATAACCGCAAGGCCGTGTCAAAGAGCCATTCCGTGGAGGCTAAGGCGAACTTGACTGAAACCGGTAAACGCAAGCAGCCGACCGCTGCGGGCAAAGGTAAAGCGGTTGCCGACGGCCAAAAGAAGAAGAAATTCTCTGGGAATTGCTACAACTGTGGCAAGGTTGGGCACTTTGCCAATCAGTGCCCAAAGCCGAAGAATAAGAAGCCTGCTAAGCCTACCACTCACATGGTACATGCTGAACCTGACGGTTGGGAAGACAACCTTTGTGCAGTGGTGTCTGAAGCAGTATTGCATATTGATGATGCTAAAGGTTGGTTTGTTGATACCGGGGCTTCGTGTCATGTGGCTGCCAACAGGGAGTTCTTTACTTCATACCGGACTGTTGAAGGCAGAAAGCTGCACTGGGAAACCAAGCATCATCTGATGTGGTTGGCGTTGGAAATGTGATACTGAGGCTAACTAGTGGCAAAAACTTGACTCTGAAGGATGTGCTGCATGTCCCTGATATCCGGAAGAATTTGGTTTCTGGTTCGCTGCTAGTTATTAGTGGTTTTAAACTTGTTTTTGAGTCTGATAAGTTTATCATGACTAAGTTTGGAAAATTCCTTGGTAGAGGCTATCTCACCAATGGTCTTTTCAAGTTTAATGTAATGGCTAAACGCCAAGTTGTTGAGCAAGCTTCTGGTAATAAAATTGAAGGTTCTTCTTACTTGCTTGAGTGTTTTAATTTATGGCATTGTAGACTTGGACATGCAAATAAAAATGCTATAAAGAGATTGGTAAATTTAAATTTACTTAAGGAAATGGAATTCAACGATAAAAACAAATGTGAAATTTGTGTTGAAGCGAAAATGACAAAACCTCCATTTCCAAGTGTTGAAAGAAATACTAAACCCCTGGATTTAATTCATACGGATGTATGTGATTTTAGATCTTTGCAAGCTCGGGGTGGTAAAAAGTATTTTATTACTTTTATTGATGATAGCACTCGTTATTGCTATCTTTATTTGTTGAGAAGCAAAGATGAAGCTATTGAAGCTTTTAAAAACTTCAAGCTTGAGGCTGAAACTCAGTTGAATAGCCGAATTAAGGTTATTCGGAGTGATCGAGGAGGAGAATATGTTGCTCCATTTGCTGAATTGTGTGCCGAATCCGGAATAATTCATCAAACTACAGCTCCATATTCACCGCAGTCCAATGGTGTTGCGGAACGTAAGAACCGTACGCTAAAGGATATGATGAATGCCTTGTTGATTAGTTCAGGGTTACCCCAGAACTTGTGGGGGGAAGCTGTTTTAACAGCTAATTATATTTTAAATAAAATACCTCACAAAGGTAAGGAAGTAACACCTTACGAGTTATGGAAAGGTAGAAAACCTTCTTTCAAATACCTCAAAGTGTGGGGGTGCTTGGCTAAAGTTGAGGTGCCACCTCCAAAACAAGTTACAATCGGCCCCCAAAACAGTTGACTGTATCTTTATAGGGTATGCCCTCAACAGTAGCGCGTATCGTTTCCTGGTACATAAGTCAGAAATATCTGGTATAAGTGAAGGAACAATAATTGAAACAAGAAACGCTGTGTTTTTTGAAGAAATATATCCTTACAAGGATAAAGTGGAATGTTCAAATAAAAGAACGTTTGATGAAGCTACGAGTTCTGATCAGCCGAAGCAAACTGACAAGGGAAGTATTTCTCCTGAACCAGTTGAACTTCGTCGTAGCCATAGGGCCAAAGTCGCTAAAACTTTTGGTCCAGATTTCATCACTTTTATTATAGATAACGAACCAAGAACTGTGAGTGAAGCTCTGGCTCGACCAGATGCTGCGTTATGGCAAGAAGCCATAAACAGTGAGTTAGAATCCATTATGCAGAATCGCACTTGGGTTCTTACTGATCTACCGAAAGGTTGTAAACCCTTAGGATGCCGTTGGGTCCTTAAAAGAAAGTATAAAGCCGATGGATCGATCGATAAATATAAGACTCGCCTTGTAGTTCAGGGCTTTAGACAAAAGGAAGGAGATAATTATTTTGATACTTATTCTCCGGTGTCTAGAATCACCTCCATTCGAGTGTTTCTCTCGATTGCTGCACTTTACAATCTTGAGATACATCAAATGGATGTTAAGACTGTATTCTTAAATGGTGATCTAGATGAAGAGATTTATATGAATCAACCAGAAGGCTTTGTTGTTCAAGGACAAGAGCATAAAGTCTGCAAACTGGTTAAATCTCTGTATGGTCTGAAGCAAGCGCCTAAGCAGTGGCACTTGAAATTTGATAATGTGATGTTGTCAAACGGGTTCAAGTATAATGAATGTGATAAATGCGTTTACTACAAGGGAATAACAGACAAATTTGTTATAGTTTGCTTGTATGTAGATGACATGTTGATCATGGGCAGTGACTTGAATATGATTAATCAGACCAAGAACATGTTAAAAAGGAATTTTGACATGAAAGACATGGGTGTAGCCGATGTCATATTAGGGATAAAAATCATAAGGCATCCCGAAGGGATTGTTCTTTCTCAGTCTCATTACATTGAGAAAGTATTAAGTAAATTCAACGCTTATGATAGTCGTCCGGCAAAGACGCCTATGGATCCCAGTGAAAAGTTGAAAGTAAACAGGGGTGAACCTGTGGCTCAAGAAGAGTATGCAAGAATAATTGGTAGTCTAATGTACTTGACTAATTGTACTCGCCCGGATCTTGCATATTCAGTTAACAAACTGAGTAGATATACTAGCAATCCAAGTCGTGAGCATTGGAAGGCTATTATGAGAGTCTTGAGATATCTGAAATATACTCAAGAGTTGGGGTTACATTACACGAGATATCCTCCTGTTCTTGAAGGGTACTCTGATGCCGATTGGATATCAGAGAAAAGTGATTCATTATCCACAAGTGGTTATGTATTCATGATTGCGGGAGGGGTTGTGTCTTGGAAGTCACAAAAACAAACGTGTATAGCCCGATCCACCATGGAATCTGAATTCATAGCTTTAGATAAAGCCGGTGAAGAAGCCGAATGGCTTCGAAATTTCCTCGAGGAAATTCCATGTTGGAAGAAACCTGTGCCAACAGTAATGATACACTGTGATAGTCAAGCAGCTATTGGCAGGGCACAAAATGAGATGTATAATGGTAAGTCGAGACATATCCGTCGTCGACATCATACCGTTAAGCAGTTGATCTCTAGTGGGGTGATTTCTCTAACTTATGTGAAGTCTAGAGATAACCTAGCGGATCCGTTAACAAAAGCTGTGAACAGAGATCAATTTTGCAAATTGCGAGAGGGAATGGGGTTAAAACCCACACCTAAAGAATGATTACATTGGTAACCCTACCATGATGCGTGGAGATCCCACAAACTTGGTTCAAAGGGACAACTAAGATGTATGATTTCAAATGTGAAAACACTTTTGAAGAATAATCTTCATCCTTTCCCTCAGAAGCAATGATGAAGTGTTTGATGCCTGTCTGTGGTAGAGGTTGAGTTTAATGACTCTTAATGATTCTGGAACTGTGTGTTCATATAAGTGTGACAGGATACTTGATCGAATCACCTATATAAGTAGAAGTGTGACCGCTTCAGTAGAGACTTATGAATCCAAAGGGGGTTTCCATGGCCTGGAATGGAACCAAACGTGAGAACGGACAAATAGTCTGAAAAGTTACTGATTCTTTATTATTGGACTAGTATACGTTGTGGGGGATAGTTCAAGAGTAAAATCACTACGCCGCCTGTATACTCGATAATATTGATATGGTTTAAGTTCAAAGCCAAAAACTACTTAAACCCGTGCAGTAACCTTTCTTTAAGAAGGAGTCGGGGCATTTGCATCTGCATTGCATTCACTGCTGCTGTTATTTCCACTCATGTGGGGGATTGTTGGAAAAAGGGGGTTTTGAGCTCCTTTTTGCGTAATGACGATATTTAATTTGGATTAATTAAATAGCGTATACGAATTCTACATTTCGCGTAGATTGTCGTAGTGCATTTATTTTCTCAAAACCGTTGTCGGGTGAGTGAGAAATAAGTGGTCAAAATGGGTCATTGAATGCGGCTAGTTGAAACGCTTGTGTTTAAATGGTTGTTAAAGGGTAGGTAAAAGTGGCGCGTCCCACATCGCGTAAGCAGTGGGAGTTGAATTAGTTTATATTGTTCTGCGTGTTAGAAACAATTAAACTAATACAGATTGATCAAGTGTGGGGGAAGCCCACACGCGCGCGCCCGTCCCGTCCCGTCCCGTCCCGAGCCGAGCCGCGCCGTCGCAGGCGCCCGCGCCCGCGCCCGTGCCCGTGGACTTGGACTTGGACTTTGATCTTGGTAATTGGGCTTTGGGTGGGCTTTGGGCCTGTCTAATTTTTTAGACAAAATTTATTTGTCGAGCCCATGCGCCAAGCCCAGTCGTTGAAGCCCACTCTGATTTCAACACCCGTCGCGAGTTGTTGAAAACCATTCGAATTCTGAGTTGAAACTGCCCCATCAATGTCCGCCGGCGGTTTCGTCTCCTCCAACTCCTATAAATGGCAGCGTCAGGCAGGCTTAGGGAACACACCATCAACTGCATACACTACATACACTACATTCTCTCCTCCCGACTCTCTCAGCTCTCTGTCTTGTTCGCCGGCCGTCGACGTTTGCGGTGCTGCTGCGTCGAGGCAATCGTTGTTTTACCTTTGGGGACGTTCCGCCGTTGCCGGAGCACTACCGGGGCATAAACGTCTTGCGGGAAGAGTTCCATCTCGACTCGACGTTTCTTTTGTGTTGCTGTTCCGTCCATTTCTTACAAATGAATTATGCAGACCAAATGCAAATCTTTGGATGGAGAGAAAGGGAATGGCCACATACAACCTCCCCGGTTGGGAAAGGATCTTTTCCTTCAGAGTTGAAAAGAAACTAAATGATACAAAGAGCTTCATTGTGGAGAATGAAATGCTGCAGCAATGTATTGTGTATACTATTTCACAAAGTGTGATTAATGGTTGCATATATGTAGGTGTAGCTAATTAATTATTATCTTTAATTTGAGTTGAAGAGTTTTGCTTCTACCATTTATGAGTAGAAAATGACTTGAAAGGGAAATGTATAAATTATAATTTTATGAATCACTTATCAATTAGTTTGTACAGTCTAACTTAGCTTGCTGCAGCTACCAGGAAGCTGTCTACTTTTTCTATAGATAATGCATTTTTATTTTATTTTATTTTATTTTTTCTGAACCGCCTCTAAAGGATGGTGAGAGCCATATCACATAAAATTACGAATTACCGGACAAATGAGAGGGATAGAGGGCAGAATCGAACATACAACCCATAGTTTGGAACTCGTCCCTTATAAATAATGCATATATTAAAGGGTTGGATAATAATATAAGATTAATCTCAGGAAGAATTCATGGGTTTCAAAAAAATCATTGATCCTTGACCCAAAAAGTATTAAATGCCACGAAGAATAAATTTGGTTACCCCACCTATATACTATTAGTCAACCTTAGTTAATATAACACGGAGTATAGTTGAATAAAATGCCGAGTATATATAGTTAATTTGTTGGATAATGCAATTTGCAATGTCCCCTTTCAACTTCATTTTCTATCAATGGATAAGTAGGCTTATCTAGTCTTTATATTTCTTCTTCTCTAAATTAATCTTTTTTAAACAAAAATTATCCCCTAATTATTAAAAAAAAGGACTTGCCAAAGTGGTCAAATCCTCTAACTTCCAACCTTTAGGTTGGGGTCGGGGTTCGATTCCCCACTTGACCTCCTAACACTTCTCTTTATCCCTTTGTAATTTGTGCGGTATGAGCTCTCACCACAAATTTCCTAGCCAGGCTGTTCAGGCAAAAAAAAAAAAAGTGCTAGCTTGCTGCAACTATTAGGACATCTCCAACAAAGCTCTCCTACTTTTTCCTAACTCTCCTATTTTTTCCTTCCACATCAGTTTCTCTCTCTGCCACATCATCCAGCACTTCATTTCATTTTTTTTATCTCCAACAAAGCTCTCCATTCTTTTCCACATCACTAATATTTTTATCTATAATAATATTAATAAGTAATATTTTCATTAATTTTACTATTTATTTATATTTACTTAATAATATTAATTATGAAATATTTTAGATAATAATTTATTAATTGTAGTTAAATAATTATTTTTATTCAATATTTTGTCATAATAATTTATTAATAATTTTTAAAAATAGCCATTAGAAAAAATCCATTTGAAAAAATAGCTGTTAAAAAATATCCATTTGAAAACTCGCCGTTCGAAAAATAGCTGCTAGAAAAGTAGCCGTTTGAAAACTAGCCGTTGCAAGTCTTTACCTATAAATACACTATTTACCCTTCATTTATCAACATCTCACTTAACATCATTCTATACCTCTTCATACATCCTTCTATTTTTTTCCTCTCAATTATGGAGCCGAACTCTCATGAAGCTTCAAACTCACAAAAAATGCTTACACATTTCCAAGTTTTATGAGCATGCTTGGAGGTTCAGAATATTCACAAACACCATCAAATGTGAATATGCCTTACAATTATCAATTACCGCAACATACATGTCCCTCACATACTTCCATTCCTCCAAGATTTTATCTACCGCCGCAATATCCCATTCCTCCAAACTTTTATCCTCAAAACTTTCAAATGGGTGGAGGTTCATCACATCCTACCAACTTCATGCCAAATACAAGTACGACGGAGACTCCCCAATTTTGCACACAAGTTGCCGATGAAGAAAATGATGTCCAGCTCATCGCTCCACCAAGAGAACAAAAAAAGGCGTGGAGTGCAGCAGAAGATGTATTACTTATTAGTGCATGGATCAACACAAGTAAGGATGCAATAACAGGCACAGATCAAAGGGCAAAAGCATATTGGCAGCGAATTTCAACGTACTTCAATGAGAACAAACAAGATGAACAAGTAAGTCGAAATTCAAGTCAATGCAGATTTTGTTGGCAAAAACTAAGTGCAGCGGTCTCAAAGTTCGTCGGCTGCTATGAGCAAGCAACCCAACAAAAATGAAGTGGCCAATCCAGCACAGACGTTTACAATAATGCCAAGAGAATATATCATAGTGATCAAGGAAAGGAGTTCAAACTAGAGCATGCATGGCGTTTACTGAAAGTCGAAGTAAAATGGATGACAACTTATTGTGAAGCTCCTGACAAGTGGTAGTAGTTCAAAGAGATCACGAACAAATGAAGCCGGTTGATACATGTCTAATTCAAATCTACAAACACCACAAAGTGGCAGTATTGGTGAGAACGAAACCCCACCCATTCGTCCACCTGGAGTGAAAGCTTGTAAGAAAAACAAAGGCAAACAGGGACGGAAGAGTAATTCAACATCCATATCTGATGATGCTTACGAACAGTTCTCAAATGCAAAAAGATGCAGCTCTTACCGAATTAAAGACACTCCATGATGCGAGATTGCAACAAAAGGAAAAACATGTGTCTATGACATACAAGACTGCATGTGTCTATGACATACAAGACTGCACAAATGAATTTATTACAAATGCTAATGGCAAAAGGAGACAATGTTACTGAAGCTGAAAAGGCTTTAAGAGAAAAGCTTATGGCAGAACTCTTAATGTAGTGTGTGTTTTTAAAGTGTCTATAGTTTGTAGTACTTTAATTTATGTTCTTATGTTGTATTATTTTCTTATAAGATGTACTATGTTGTGGTTTATTTATGAAATTATGTATCATCGTTGGGAAAATAGTTGTTAGGAAAATAGCTGTTGGAAAAGTAACAATTGGAATATATATAATATTTTATATTTTATCTTATTAGTATAATATATTTAAAATTAAATGTTTATTTATGAGGTAATATTTATAAATATAATCTAAATATTAAACTAAATGAGAACAAATCATGGATTTAAACTCAAAAAAGAAAAAAACATATAATTAAAAAGAAAGAAAAATCTAAAGAGACAATTTAAATTTTTAAATGAATTAATTAAAAAAAAGAAAGATAAAGTTAAAAAGAGAAAGAAAAAATTAAAAAAGGAAAAACAAAAACCAAAAAAGAAAAAGGAAAAACAAAAAAAAACAAAAAAGGAAAAAAGGAAAAAAACAAAAAAGAAAAAAGGAAAAACAAAAAAAAAACAAAAAAGAAAAAGGAAAAACAAAAAAGAAACAAAAAAAGAAAAAAAGAAAAAAAAAGGGGAAAAAGCTGCCAGGCACAGTGTGCCCGGCAGTGCTCCTCCAAAATGTTTGGAGGAGCATGCGCCACGTCAACGCATTGCTGACGTGGCGCTGGACATGGGAGAACTATAAATTTTAGTTCTCCCCATTGGAGATGGCCTTAGTTTTTTTTTTTTTTTTTTTTTTTTTGATTAGCCAGAGGCCTGCCAACATACAACCAAGAAAGAAGAAACAAGAAAAGTGAAAATAAAGCAGCTAACAGCCGGGCAGATTACTCCCTAGGGAAATGCCGTTCCTATGGCATCCGCAAAGACTTCTCTCCGAACAAAATCGGGCGGAAACGCCCATGTGGTAAAGAACTCTTCGTTGGATGCCCCTCTCCTAGCAAGCCCATCCGCCACTTTGTTTCCCCCTCGGAGCACATGATGGATGTTGACGAACTCAAAGGATTGTCGTAGCCTTCTAATCCGACACAGGATCGGGGCGAGAGTGTGGGACTCCTCGTAGCCTTCTAATCCGACATAGGATCGGGGCGAGAGTGTGGGACTCCTCCTGTACCTCCAATAAGCGAATGGCCGACTGGGAGTCTGAGTAAACATGTATTGAGCGAATTTCCAGCCCTGCCACATACTTCAACCCAAACGCAATAGCTGCTAGTTCAGCAAAAGTGGTCGACACTTCACCAAAAAACCCGCAGCCACCCCCACTCTATGCGCCGTGCTCATCTCGAACTACAAATCCAAAACCCGCACGCCTTCTTAGGCTAAGCCAACTCCCGTCCACATGTAGAATATCACCTTGAAGCCCGAGCATATTCCACCTAACTAGTCTGGGAACACGCTGAAGAGGTGCACTGCCCTGCTCAACATCATTGCAGAGGTTCTTGATCTCCTTTAAAAGGACCCAGGGCGGCTTCTCATGCCCTGTGAAGACCCGGGCATTTCTCTCCAGCCAAAATGTCCAAAGCGCCATTACAAACTTAACCCCATGAATTTTGTAGAGAGCTTTCAGCAGGGTTCGTATGTCCTCCTTAGGCGTCTGGTCACAGTCTTCCGGGATATCAATTTCAAGTCTCCTCCAACAGATTCTAACCCATTTACAATCAAACAAACAATGCCCCCATGACTCCACCGCCGAACCACATAGGGTGCAAAGAGGTGATGTAGCAAGTTTTCTGTGGAATCTAGTGGCATTAACCGGTAGAGAATTGTGGGATATAAGCCAAAGGAAAAAACCCACTTTTTCAGGTATATTAATATCCCATAACCACATCCAATCAGTAGTTGGAGTATCGAATTTCAAAAGGTATTGATAAGCAGTTTTCACAGTGTACCTCCCATCCGGATGAGCATCTCAGATCCATGTGTCAGGCAGGTTATCTTCTATAATGGGCGGGGGAGCAGCTGTAATCTCCTTAAGCGGTGAAGAAGGTATTTGGGAATTGATCACCTTCCAGTTCCATGTACCTCCACTGATGATGTCCTTCACTTTAAGTTGTATGTCGGTAGTTTCCACAAACGGGAGTAAAGGGCCTATCTGTTGTTTGTTCCACCAGGGGGAGAACCACAGGGAGGCGTTGCCGCTGCCCATTCTGAAGGAGAATCCATCCGAATAAACGAAAAAACTTTCTGCAAAGTGTTAAGAAGATGAGACCGCTCTCTGTCTCTTGGGGTGAGCGAGAGGTCAGCCGCTGAGAATCCATCCTTGACAAGTTTAGCCCATGGTTTGTCCGGAGAATGGATGAGACCCTAGAGGAGTTTACCAAGGAGAGCAATGTTCATAGTTCTGGCTCTCCTAATCCCTAGTCCTCCAACTGATCTAGGAGTGGAAATCTTTTCCCAATTAACTAGATTGAGACCTTTGCCTTGCCTGTCCTTCCACACGAAGTTCCTGATCTTTTTATCAATGCCTTCACATATGGATTTCGGAGGCCAGAAAAGTTGCATATAATAGGCGGGGATGGCCGAAAGAATTGCTCTACAAAGGGTCAGTCTACCTGCTTTATTCAACAACTTCGAGGCCCAACCGTTGAGTCTGGAATCCAATTTGTCGATAATAAAGGAGAAGTCAGCGATCTTAGTCCTCTCGGTGAAAGTGGGGAAGCCGAGGTAAGTCCCAAGTGAATTTGCCGGTGGGATATTAAGTGTGGCTGCAATCCAGTCGCTTTCAATCCGGTTCACATATTTCGGAATAAAGAGCTTCGACTTCAGGGGGTTCAGGTTTAGGCCTGACTCATTCTAAAAAATCCTCATGGTGTTGGCAATGGCTTTAATGCTCGATCTCTCAATCATGGAGCAAAGAATGAGGTCGTCTGCAAATAAAAGGTGCGAGATCTCTACCCCTCCCCGTGACATTCTGATAGGAGTCCAGTTTCCCCTTGTCACTTCTTTAAGAATCAATGAGGAGAGCTTTTCCATAACCAAAAGGAATAGGTAGGGGGAAAACGGATCACCTTGTCTTAACCCTCTCCCCGGTTTGAATGATTCGAGTGGACTTCCATTCCAAATAACCGAGAAAGAGAGGGATTTTACACAATGCATGATGAGTTGAGTTGTCGAGCTTGGAAAATCCATCTCCTGGAGGCAGGCTTGTAGAAAATCCCAATTGACATGATCATAGGCTTTCTCTAGATCTATCTTAAGGATGATTCCCTTAAGTTTGGATCTGCTGCCCGTAAGATGTCCCATAATTTCTCGAAGGGTTCACGACATTATCAATAGTTCCCCTACCCGGTAGGAAAGCCGACTGATATTGTGAGATAGTCCCTTGGAGGATAGGCCTAATCCTGTTGACAAGCACTTTGGTGAGGATCTTGTATAGCACGTTGCACAGGGTGATGGGTCTAAATTGTTTGAAGTTGGAGGGAGGCGTGACCTTAGGAATTAAACAGATATAAGCATTAGCAATCTCCTGTTTGAAGAATCTGTCAGCCATAGTTTTCCTGATGAATTCGAACGTTGAGTCCCCAATAATTTCCCAGTAGTGCTTATAGAACAGGGCGGGGAATCCATCCGGACCCGGAGCCGCGTAAGCTTTGATATCTGCTATGACTGTGTTCACCTCTTCTCTATCTAGCTCAGCTTCCAATCTAGATTTGTCATCCAAATTAATATGATTAAGGCGAGGTATGACCTCAGTAGTGTCTGGCTCACAACACCCCACATGAGAAGTAGTGGTGGGCGCAACAAATAATTGGGTAAAATAGTGCCTGGCTTCAGCCTGAAGAGTTTGATCATTCTCACACCATGATCCATCAGCTAAAAACAAACCATGCACCCGGCTGTGATGCCTGCGGCTGCTGGCGATAGCGTGGAAGTAGGATGAATTACGGTCTCCCAGCTTCACCCAACTCCTCTTGGCCCTTTGGAACCATTTGACTTCTTCTTGTAAAAGAAGTTGGTGGTATTCCTTTTTCAATTCTGTTTCAAGTAGGTGAAGCCTAATATAATCAACCCTTTCCAGGGTCTGTGATATCCCAGCCAGTCTGTTCTTGATTTTGGTCTTCTTCCAATAAAAGTTCCGAGTATTGGAACGGTGAAAGGTTTTAGACGCTTCCCTGACTGAATCTAGTTGGCAGAAGATAGATGTTGCGTTATGCTGCCAGGCAGAAGCCACCACCTCCCGATACTCCTCCATATAAGCCCATGAGGCTTCCCACCTAAAGGGTGTAGATGGGGGAGCTGTCGGAAGAACGTCACAGAGAACCAAAATAGGTGAATGATCCGATCCTAATCTCTCCAAAATACGCGCATAGCCAAGCGGAAACAGATATAACCAATCCAGATTAATCAAACATCTATCCAATCTCTTCATAATTTGGTTGTCTACTCCATTTGGCCGGGACCATGTAAACATCACGCCTTGTGTGTTTATCGTAGATAACCCACAGTCTAGAAGAAGTTCTTGAAATTCTTCCGCACGATGTAAATTATACCTCCCTCCCCGAACTTCATTAGAGGCAAGAATTTGGTTCCAATCCCCTACAATGGACCAGGCACCATCACCGATCAACTCCTTAATCATCCGCAAATTATCCCAATCACTCTTCCGAGCAGAGGCTTGCGGTGAAGCATAAACCGCTGAGATATACCAACTGAGGTTAGTACTGGAAACCCCCAAAGTGATAAATCTATCCCTGGCATCAAAAGTTGTGATCTTTATTTGAGTATTCAAGCCAATTCTTATGAGCGTCTATATACCCTCAGCTCGACCTTGAGCTTCCTGGATGCATATAGGAGCATAACCCACTTTTAACATGAGATTTTCAGATTTGTCGAACCTAGACAGAGGTTCCAAAAGAAAAACTAAATCCGGAGAGTGACACTTCAGGAAATCCATGAGAACTCTGCGTTTCCCCGGCCCAAGGATCCCACCCACATTCCAAGAGAAAATTTTAAAGTTCTTAAAATCCATAAACAAAATTTTGGGTAGAAAAGGTACCAGCAACAATGGTTAATTACGAGGTGCAGTGGCCGCCTCCTGTTCGCCTTCCTCCCCATCCGTTCCTCGCATCTCCACATCGCAATTGGGGGTGCATTCCTCTTTTTTTTTTCCCCTCAATTTCACTGCCAAGCTCTGTCTCCAACCCGGCCTTTGTATCGGACTGCTGACCTCGGCCATTTACAAGCTTCATGGCCTCGGGGATGTTAAATGAGAATTCATCCTCTATTGCCTCCGTCGGCCGAGCCCTCTTGGCTAATGCGTGGTTTCCATCGGAATTAGGACTGTGTTTGACCGGAGGTGTTTTACCCCCTCCAAGTACCTTCTCCCTTTTGCTTTGGACCTGTTATTAATGTCTAGAGTATTGGTAATAGTCTTTAGGGGCCTGAGATTGGAATTGGGATTATTCCCCAAGGCCATGTTCTTCTGGCCCATCTTACCTTTACCTCCTTTACCCTCATTTCCCCGTTTTTGCCCATTAGGCTTCCTCTTCACAACCTTGATCCAATCACCACTTTCAGGCTGCAACGGGACACCTTCCTCTTTTTGTCCAGTCATGGGATGGTCACGGGGTGCTTCCAGCTTGTTACTTTCCTCAACCGAACCCGCAGGTTTTTCCACAGCCCCTGCTTTCACTTTCTTACTTTCTCACTTTCCACAGCCCCTGCCTTAGTTGTGTGGTATGAGCTCCCAGCATTAATAAAGGGAATGAGGCTTAACCCAAGTAGTCATGTTTCATGCCTTCCAACCATTGGTTGGGGTCCGATTCTCACCCCGCCCCCTATCCCTCCCCTTTATCCCTTTTGTAATTTGTGTGGCTTCGGCTCCTATACACATTTGCCGACACATAAGAGTCAATGTTTTTTAACAAAAAAGAATAATCAACACAATAAAAGAAAAAAATAGTAGTATGACATAAGCGTAGAGTTCATTTATAGAGTTCAATTATGCCATGAAGTCAGAGAATAATCCTTGTGTAGGTTATAGAGTTAAATTATTAATTAATGACTTGTTAATGAGGGATAACTGTTGACCAGGCTCGGTCAACTTGATATAAACCTAAAATAATATTTATTTTTATTACATTTTCTTATAATAATAATAAAATAATAATAATAATTATAATAATAATAATAATAATTTTCCTAGCCTTAATTGGCTGTATAAGCAAAAAAATTAAATAATAATAATAATAATAATAATAATAATAATAATAATAATAATAATAATAATAATAATAATAATAAGAGTTATAAACATACTTACTACCTTATTTTCAACAAATTAAAAACTTGAAACGCAAAAATTGAAATATACTAATTATAACTTACAGAGTTTGAACCCAGACATATACTGTATGAACTTATAAAGAGCTTATGAACAGTGCACCTTGAGCTTTATAGTTCTAAAAATACCTACGGGATTCAGAGTTCTTCATTGTAGATTAAATTGAGAGGAGATGAAGGATAAAATACTGCAATGTGTTGCGTATATTATTTCACAAACTGTAACTAATTAATGATTTTAAATATTATGCGTGTTATTAATAACCAAATTCACTTGAAAAGAAACCCTTTACCTTCAGGTTATTTTGGTAAAAAATTGAGTTAAAAATCCATTTGGTTTATCAAAAATGATTTTTTTTTAAAAAAAAATAATGTAAGGTTATAAATTAGTTGCTGCTTGCTAGCTGCTGCATCTACCAAGAAGTTGTGTCTAATTTAATACTCCCTTCGTTTTCTTTTTTTTTTTTTTTGTTTTTGTTTTTTTAATTTTATTTTTTTTATATTTTTACTACGGACCCACTTCGCATGCAGCCCAGTGCACATTTTAAATCATTAATAACTCAAGTTCAGTACAAATAAAAATTTTAAAAATTTGATATTTAAAAACTATATATACGACGACAATTCTATTTTGTCACTTCCTTTGTGCCGCCAGATGGTTGTAGAGGCGAAATGGGTTATGGATGTAAGACCATGTTATCTGTATCTGTAGAATGCACTTCTTTGTATTATTGAATAAAGTTATCTTCCCCTCCAAAAAAAAAAAAAAAAAAAAAACTATACGACGACCTGAATCTAACAAGATCACACTTGACTGTACGTATTTTAACTTGTATATATAACTATGATAAAATTTTAAATAATTTTTTCCCAAATGTAGCAACAAAAGAAAGACGGACGGAGTACTTTAATCCATTAATTCTTGGATTCGTGAACTTTCAATTTGTTGAATTTTTTCATATGCCTTGTTTGATCATATCCTGTTCTCAACAAGGATGGTTCTTGCGCACGAAATGATTTTCTCTGCACAAACAGTTAATAAAATGCTAGTATCTGATTTCTTCTTCTTTTTTTTTTTTTTACCCCCAAAAAAAAGAAGGAAAAGAAGAAGAAAAATCACCAAACACTTGGAACATGAAGTATACATTATTAAGACAAAGTGAAACAAACATATCACATATCATTCAGACATTAACGACTGCCTGTAACTTGCAATTTAGTGTACAGAACAGTCCCATGTAACTCCACTTCTTCACCATGGATCTTCCTGCACTGGAAATACAGCACCGTATACGCCACCGCGATGAAAATCACACCCAAATATACAGGACCAGCCAACAACAATCCATGTACCATCTCATGATTTTTCAGCCACTTGATTCTGCTGCCTAAACCCAACACGGATCCTTCGGCGATCGTCAAGAGGACAACACCAGCGACATTAAGCAAGAAACCGTGCAGTCTCTTCCCCTTAACCAGCTCTCCAGCCTTCACCACTGCATCCACTCCCGAGGGGGTTTCTTCGACCACTGAAACCACTAGGGCTAATCCCCATACCACATACATGTACAGGTACAGACCTAACCAGAAGATCCCAAACACAATGGCAATTGCAAGGGTTGTGGGAGTATAATACAGAACAAGTGGAAACAAAGGCATAGTAAATACGAAAAGGAAGCCAAGGCTAAATAACGTCACGTAGAAGCTTGTAATAAAAGGCCTTTTCCATGTTCTCCATATGCAAGAGAAGAGTTCCTTAAAAGACAAAGACTTGGCAGAGTAGGATGCGGCTGAAACTGTGATTGTTGAAATACCGGACACGAAGAAGACGACTGATGTTGCGATATTGAAGGCGATCTGAACAAGTATAAGGAGCGCTAGGTCTCTTCGAAGATTGGGGTTAAGTGAGGGAGGGTTTAAGCCCGGTTGGGGCATAAAAGTGGCCGGATCTTGTGGGTTGAAAGATTGAGGGCCGGGCAAGAGATTGGGAATCATATCGAAGGCTAAGTATTCGATCAAGTGGAAGAACAAGGCGGTGAATGTCCAACATAAAAGGATTGTAGAAAGAGCGATGAACAGCATGAGCTTCCCATTTTTGGGAACAAGTTTGATGGATTCCTTGAGAATGGAAAAAAAAGTGAAGGATGAGAAGAGGTTCGTCATTGTAGGGAGGTTGAGGATGAATAAAATGCTGCAATGTGTAGTATATGTTTTTTCACAAATTAAGTGTGCTTAATGGTTGCATATATGTAGCTAATTATTAGCTTTGAGTCGAAGAGTTTTGCACTTTCGCTCTACCATTTATGAGTAGAAAATGTCTTGAAAGTGAAATGTATAATAATGTTATCATTACTTATCAATTAGTTTCTAGTTTCTACATTTCAACTTGCTGTAGCTACCAGGAAGCTGTCTACTTTTTTCCATATATTATTTTAATAATGCTTTTTTAAAAAAAAAAATTTTTTTGCCGAACCACCTATATAGGTTAGGAAATGAATGGTGAGAGCTAGCGAGGGATAGAACCCTCATACCATATAAATTATAAAATTACTAGGGAGGGATAGAGGATCGGTGAGAAATCAAATCATAACCCGAAGTTTGGAAGTCATGGTATTTGACCTCATTCCTTAATAATACATAGGGTATGTTTGACACGGTGTATTATGATGTATTAGGGCGTACAATATTAATATTATGCTACTAAAATAATATTATCCTATATTTGGTATTTTTCAAGAGATGTATATTTATTATTTTAATGAGTAGTTTGATGTATTAATTAATATTATACGTTGTTGGAGGGTGGGTTTATGGCAAAAAAAAAAGACAAATACGTCCTTTTTCTTTTCCAAAAATATAAATCAGTCCTTTTTCCTTTTTATTACCTAACAGTACGCTACAAATGACAATTATGTTCAAATCAGTCCCTTGTTCACTAATTATATTCTAATTGCTGACGTTGCAAGAGTTTAAATTTAAACCTGACATGTGAGCATAATATTAATATTTTTTCTTCTATCGTTTGCCAATTCAGTTATAAACTTTTGTTTTGTTCCATTTAGTCCTCTACCCAAATCAGTCATTTTATATTAATTGGTCTCCAACCTTTCAAATTATTTCATTTCAGGCCCAGAATCTTAAAATTTTTTATTACTACTAATCCATTTATCAAATAAATGCCAACATACTTCCGTAAATAAAATTAAACAGCAAACCTCATACATTGGGTTTGACTGCCTTGTTACCGGGTCTTTCAAGTTCCGGGATTTTACGGACTCTCTCTAGTCACCCGACCGTAACCAATGGTTCATTGATTCTGGTTTCCTTCAGCAACAATTAGCACAATCATACTTTGTTTCCTACCTTAGAACGTAGCAAGGTTTGAGTAAATGATTTAATTTTAATTTTTGTGTAAATGATTTAATTTTACTTTTTGGAAGGTTATGGATGCAGAAAGCATGAACAATAAAATTCAAGCTATTTTTTAAATATTTTTAATAACATTTGAATAATATTTTTAATATTTTTCAATAAAATTAAGGCTTCCTATATCCATAACCTTCCAAAAATTCAAGTTAAATTATTTACTCAAACATTGCTACGTCCTAAGGTAGGAAACAAAGTAAGGTTATGCTGATTGTTGCTCAAGGAAACCAAAACCAATGAACCATCGGTTGCGGTCGGGTGGTTAGAGAGAGTCCGTAAAATTCCGGTACTTGGAAGACCCGATAACAAGGCAGTCAAACCCAATGTATGAGGTTTGCTGTTTAATTTTATTTACAGAAGTATGTTGGACATTTAGTTGATAAATGGATTAATAGTAATAAAAAATTTAAGGTTCTAGGTCTGAAATGAAATAATTTGAAAAGTTGGAGGCTGATTAATATAAAAATGACTGATTTGGGTAGATGACTAAATAGAACAAAATAAAATTTTATGACTGAATTAACAAAAGATAAAATAAAAGGGACTAATATTATGTCCACGTATTATATTTAAATTTAAATCATTGCCATATCGGCTGTTAAGTCCTTGAGTCCTATGTTGTGAAGATGATCAACATTGTTCTATAGTTGTGACGACGACTCATGAACAACGCAATCTGATAGCGGAGAAAGGACAACAAGGGACGCTGACGTGGCATAGTTTGTACAGCAGATTTGAATTTTTGTGCAGATACTCGTTGTCCCTCTGATGTTGAAACAACCTATCAACAACGGGTATAGCACAACTGGAAAGTACAGGAAGGACAGTGACGTGGCCACTTCCCTTAGCAGGCTTTTAGGGTTTTCTAATGGGCCTTGCACATCTATAAATACCTATTTTCGTCCTCCATTCTTCTTAAGACTTATTCCAGCCGCAAAGGATAGAAAACAGAGCATTCTTCAAGGTCCTTCTCTGCCATGGTGATCTAAGGGAAGCTGGAGCCATAATCCCCCCAGTTCGTTGTTGACAGAAGCCAGAAACAACCATTCTACAGCTGGGTATTTCTTTGTTGTTCTGACTGCTGCATTCTTATGGGGATTTGAGTTTGTGTTTATGCATTTCTTGGCATATCTATAGTAAACACAACTTGTGCTTAGTTTGAGAGTTTGGAAGCCGCAATCACAGCTCAATTTACAGAGCATTTGCAGATCCTTAGCTGTGATTATGGCAATTTGGAGCTGCTGAAGAAATCCCCTGCTATTCGTTGTTGCCAGAAGACACCAACAACCGCTTTACTGCTGGTATAACTTTTAGTTGTTGTGTCTCCTAATTTTTCATGGGATTTGGGGATTGTGTTTAAGCATTTCTGAGTTTATTATTTTGTAAACACAATCTGCGTGTATTGTAGGTGTTTTAGCACCATTGAGCTTATCTTGTTTTGAGTAGCTAGATTCCATAAACACCATCTTAGAACCTGCTGGTGAATTGAGTGCATTTGGCTAGATAATTGAAGCTCCCATGTGTTCTTCTAGTCTATTTGGGTAGATAGGAGAGTTCACTAGAACGTAAGGGTGTCTAGGGTGTGATTGACTCTTGTTCAATTTGTTTGATGGAGATCTAGTGAAATCCTGGCTTGGAGCCCCCAGATGTAGATCGGTGGATCGAACTGGGTAACCAAATTCCTGTGTTCTTAGTTTTATTTTCGCACTCTGTTCTGTTGGTTGTTGACTGGTTGTTGGGATAACGCTCAAACATCGTTTCCGCACTGATTTATTATCTTGACAACTGGGAAACAATATACTCTGTTTGGTATTGGTTTTTGCCCATCTTTAGCTTTTGCTGTTCTCAAAGGGGCACCTGTCATCGGCAATTAGATTAGTGAACAAGGGACTGATTTGGACATAATTAGCATTTGTAGCGGACTGTTTTGGTAATAAAATAAAAAAATGACTGATTTAGATTTTTGGAAAAGAAAAAGAACGTATTCATCCTTTTTCCGTGGGTTTATGGTGTATTTTTTTTATTTATTCTTTTTATTCTTTCTTTTCCTTGTTCATCTCATAACTATTAAATACTATTATGATATTAGAAAACATATTATTTTTATATTATTTACTCTATTAAATCATTTTTATTTAATTATTATTTATTAAAATATTATTTATTAATATATTAATTATTTTTGATTTAATTCATTTAAAAAAGATTTTTAATATATTATTTATTACTATTTATTAATAAATCAGAAAATTAATTTTTTATTTAATTGTTTATATTAATATAATATATCATGATGTAATACAATATCAAAACCAAACACTGTATATAACATTAATTGTAATACAATACATTAATTATAATACAATACAGTATTCTAAACGTGGCTATATATTAAATATTATGCATGAAATAAAAAATCATTGACCCTTGACCCAAAAAGTATTAAATTCCAGGAAGAATAAATTTGGATACCCCACCTATACACTATTAATCAACCTTAATTAATATCATACCGAATGTAGTTGAATTAATAATCGGGGCTGAGTTGTTATCCTGATTCAGGATATACATATTTGCTATTTTTTAGTTAAATCGTGCTGTGAGAAGAGGGAGTGCAGTGGCGGTATTAATGTGGTCCATTGCTTGCCATTTTTGTTGGGCATTAATTTTATTATTTAATTATATGGTTTCCTGTTTTATATGTCTAATTTTTGGAAGAGATTGTGTGTTAATATTACTTGCTGTTTTAGTGGGTGTTGGACTAGGTAGGAATTTTTTACAATTCAACATAAAATGCTGACAATTTTTTCATTTTCATAATTATCTTTCTGCCACGATCCATTTTGTGCACAAAACACATAGTATATGATAGTATATCATACTTCCCCCGTTTTTTAAAGATAGCTACTGACCAACCTAGTGTAAGAAAAATGGACGGAGGCAGCAACACAGAATGAACGTCGAGTCGAGTTTGGAACTCTTCCCGCAAGACGTTTATGCCCCGGTAGTGCTCCGGCAACGGCAGAACGTCCCCAAAGGTAAAACGACGAAACGCCTCGACGTAGCAGCACCGCAAACGTCGACGGCCGGCGAACAGAACAGAAGATGAGGGAGTCGGGAGGAGGAAGCTTATGCAGAAGAAGAAGAATGCAGAAGGTGGTGTAATTCCTAAGCCTGACCCTGCTGCCATTTATAGGCGTTGGACGAGTCGAAACCGCCGGCAGCCATTGATGGGGCGGTTTCAGCTGGTTTTTCAACAGCTGCTTCAACGACTGGGCTTGGCGCATGGGCTTGACAAATAAACTTTGTCTAAAAAATTAGACAGGTCCAAAGCCCACCCAAAGCCCAATTACCAAGATCCAAGTCCACGGGCACGGGCGCGGGCGACGGCGACGGCGCGGCGCGGCTCGGCTCGGCTCGGGACGGGACGGGACGGGCGCGCGCGTGTGGGCTTCCCTCACACTTGATCAATCTGTATTAGTTTAATTGTTTCTAACATGCAGAACAATATAAACTAATTCAACTCCCACTGCTTAAGCGATGTGGGACGCGCCACTTTTACCTACCCTTTAACAACCATTTAAACACAAGCTTTTCAACTAACCGCATTCAATGACCCATTTCGACCACTTATTTCTCACTCACCCGACAACGGTTTTGAGAAAATAAATGCACTACGACAATCTACGCGAAACGTAGAATTCGTATACGCTATTTAATTAATCCAAATTAAATATCGTCATTACGCAAAAAGGAGCTCAAAACCCCTTTTTTCCAACAATCCCCCACATGAGTGGAAATAACAGCAGCAGTGAATGCAATGCAGATGCAAATGCCCCGACTCCTTCTTAAAGAAAGGTTACTGCACGGGTTTAAGTAGTTTTTGGCTTTGAACTTAAACCATATCAATATTATCGAGTATACAGGCGGCGTAGTGATTTTACTCTTGAACTATCCCCCACAACGTATACTAGTCCAATAATAAAGAATCAGTAACTTTTCAGACTCTTTGTCCGTTCTCACGTTTGGTTCCATTCCAGGCCATAGAAACCCCCTTTGGATTCATAAGTCTCTACTGAAGCGGCCACACTTCTACTTATATAGGTGATTCAACCAAGTATCCTGTCATACTTATATGAACACACAGTTCCAGAATCATTAAGAGTCATTAAACTCAACCTCTACCACAGACAGGCATCAAACACTTCATCATTGTTTCTGAGGGAAAGGATGAAGATTATTCTTCAAAAGTGTTTTCACATTTGAAATCATACATCTTAGTTGTCCCTTTGAACCAAGTTTGTGGGATCTCCACGCATCATGGTTGGGTTACCAATGTAATCATTCTTTAGGTGTGGGTTTTAATCCCATTCCCTCTCGCAATTTGCAAAATTGATCTCTGTTGATAGCTTTTGTTAACGGATCCGCTAGGTTATCTCCAGACTTCACATAAGTTAGAGAAATCACCCCACTAGAGATCAGTTGCTTAACGGTATGATGTCGACGACGGATATGTCTCGACTTACCATTATACATCTCATTTTGTGCCCTGCCAATAGCTGCTTGACTATCACAGTGTATCATTACTGTTGGCACAGGTTTCTTCCAACATGGAATTTCCTCGAGGAAATTTCGAAGCCATTCGGCTTCTTCACCAGCTTTATCTAAAGCTATGAATTCAGATTCCATGGTGGATCGGGCTATACACGTTTGTTTTTGTGACTTCCAAGACACAACCCCTCCCGCAATCATGAATACATAACCACTTGTGGATAATGAATCACTTTTCTCTGATATCCAATCGGCATCAGAGTACCCTTCAAGAACAGGAGGATATCTCGTGTAATGTAACCCCAACTCTTGAGTATATTTCAGATATCTCAAGACTCTCATAATAGCCTTCCAATGCTCACGACTTGGATTGCTAGTATATCTACTCAGTTTGTTAACCGAATATGCAAGATCCGGGCGAGTACAGTTAGTCAAGTACATTAGACTACCAATGATTCTTGCATACTCTTCTTGAGCAACAGGTTCACCCCTGTTTACTTTCAACTTTTCACTGGGATCCATAGGCGTCTTTGCCGGACGACTATCATAAGCGTTGAATTTACTTAACACTTTCTCAATGTAATGAGACTGAGAAAGAACAATCCCTTCGGGATGTCTTATGATTTTGATCCCTAATATGACATCGGCTACACCCATGTCTTTCATGTCAAAATTCCTTTTTAACATGTTCTTGGTCTGATTAATCATATTCAAGTCACTGCCCATGATCAACATGTCATCTACATACAAGCAAACTATAACAAATTTGTCTGTTATTCCCTTGTAGTAAACGCATTTATCACATTCATTATACTTGAACCCGTTTGACAACATCACATTATCAAACTTCAAGTGCCACTGCTTAGGCGCTTGTTTCAGACCATACAGAGATTTAACCAGTTTGCAGACTTTATGCTCTTGTCCTTGAACAACAAAGCCTTCTGGTTGATTCATATAAATCTCTTCATCTAGATCACCATTTAAGAACGCAGTCTTAACATCCATTTGATGTATCTCAAGATTGTAAAGTGCAGCAATCGAGAGAAACACTCGAATGGAGGTGATTCTAGACACCGGAGAATAAGTATCGAAATAATTATCTCCTTCCTTTTGTCTAAAGCCCTGAACTACAAGGCGAGCCTTGTATTTATCGATTGATCCATCGGCTTTATACTTTCTTTTAAGGACCCAACGACATCCTAAGGGTTTACAACCTTTCGGTAGATCAGTAAGAACCCAAGTGCGATTCTGCATAATGGATTCTAACTCACTGTTTATGGCTTCTTGCCATAACGCAGCATCTGGTCGAGCCAGAGCTTCACTCACAGTTCTTGGCTCATTATCTAACATAAAAGTGACGAAATCTGGACCAAAAGTTTTAGCCACTTTGGCCCTATGGCTACGACGAAGTTCAACTGGTTCAGGAGAAACACTTCCCTTGTCAGTTTGCTTCGGCTGATCAGAACTCGTAGCTTCATCAAACGTTCTTTTATTTGAACATTCCACTCTATCCTTGTAAGGATATATGTCTTCAAAAAACACGACGTTTCTTGATTCAATTATCGTTCCTTCACTTATACCAGATATTTCTGACTTATGTACCAGGAAACGATACGCGCTACTGTTGAGGGCATACCCTATAAAGATACAATCAACTGTTTTAGGGCCGATTGTAACTTGTTTAGGCGGTGGCACCTCAACTTTCGCCAAACACCCCCACACTTTGAGGTATTTGAAAGAAGGTTTTCTACCTTTCCATAACTCGTAAGGTGTTACTTCCTTACCTTTGTGAGGTATTTTATTTAAAATATAATTAGCTGTTAAAACAGCTTCCCCCCACAAGTTCTGGGGTAACCCTGAACTAATCAACAAGGCATTCATCATATCCTTTAGCGTACGGTTCTTTCGTTCCGCAACACCATTGGACTGTGGTGAATATGGCGCTGTAGTTTGATGAATTATTCCGGATTCGGCACACAATTCAGCAAATGGAGCAACATATTCTCCTCCTCGATCACTCCGAATAACCTTAATTCGGCTATTCAATTGAGTTTCAGCCTCAAGCTTGAAGTTTTTAAAAGCTTCAATAGCTTCATCTTTGCTTCTCAACAAATAAAGATAGCAATAACGAGTGCTATCATCAATAAAAGTAATAAAATACTTTTTACCACCCCGAGTTTGCAAAGATCTAAAATCACATACATCAGTATGAATTAAATCCAGGGGTTTAGTATTTCTTTCAACACTTGGAAATGGAGGTTTTGTCATTTTCGCTTCAACACAAATTTCACATTTGTTTTTATCGTTGAATTCCATTTCCTTTAGTAAATTTAAATTTACCAATCTCTTTATAGCATTTTTATTTGCATGTCCAAGTCTACAATGCCATAAATTAAAACACTCAAGCAAGTAAGAAGAACCTTCAATTTTATTACCAGAAGCTTGCTCAACAACTTGGCGTTTAGCCATTACATTAAACTTGAAAAGACCATTGGTGAGATAGCCTCTACCAAGGAATTTTCCAAACTTAGTCATGATAAACTTATCAGACTCAAAAACAAGTTTGAAACCACTACTAACTAGCAGCGAACCAGAAACCAAATTCTTCCGGATATCAGGGACATGCAGCACATCCTTCAGAGTCAAGTTTTTGCCACTAGTCAGCCTCAGTATCACATTTCCAACGCCAACCACATCAGATGATGCTTGGTTTCCCATGTGCAACTTTCTGCCTTCAACAGTCCGGTATGAAGTAAAGAACTCCCTGTTGGCAGCCACATGACACGAAGCCCCGGTATCAACAAACCAACCTTTAGCATCATCAATATGCAATACTGCTTCAGACACCACTGCACAAAGGTTGTCTTCCCAACCTTCAGGTTCAGCCTGTACCATATGAGAGGCAGGCTTAGCAGGCTTCTTATTCTTCGGCTTTGGGCACTGATTGGCAAAGTGCCCAACCTTGCCACAGTTGTAGCAATTCCCGGAGAACTTCTTCCTCTTTTGGCCATCGGCAACCGCTTTTCCTTTGCCCGCAGCGGTCGGGTGCTTGCGTTTACCGGTTTCAGTCAAGTTCGCCTTAGCCTCCATGGAATGGCTCTTTGACACGGCCTTGCGGTTATCCTCCTCGATTCTAATCCGTGTAACAAGATCTTCAAGGGACATTTCTTTTTGCTTGTGCATCAAGTAATTCTTGAAGTCTTTCCACGAAGGAGGCAGCTTCTCGATCACAACCGCAGCGTTAAACGCATCGGGCAATTGCATTCCCTCAGCGTGAACGCTATGTATCAGTAATTGAAACTCTTGAACTTGTTCAACCACTGAACGCCCGTCAACCATCTGAAAACCCAGATATTTGGAAACGACATGCTTTTTAGTACCAGCATCCTCCGTTTTGTACTTCCGTTCCAACTGAATCCACAGTTCCTTTGCACCTTTTACAGCAGAGTACACAGCGTACAAAGGATCCGTGAGAGCACTCAGAATGAAGTTCTTACACATGAAATCACCGTGAACCCATTGTTCTTTGGCGAAGAGCTTCTGAGGATCGGTCTCCATCTCAGACACGGACGGCCGGCTGCTCCTTAAAAACCCGGCCAAACCAAGAGTGGTCAGATAGAACAGCATCTTCTGTTGCCACGTCTTGAAATCACGCCCGTCAAACTTTGACGGCTTCTCGGCCACTCCAAATGACCTAGGCAGCGCCATAGGGACAGAACCCGTTGACGGCCCAACGCCCGGCACGAAGGCCGGCTCCGACTGAACATAAGTTGGCAAACTAGTGTTCAGCGGCCCAACGCCCGGTTGCAAACCGGTGTTCATATTATTAAGTCCTGCGGGTGTAACCCCGACTGTTTGTCCAGAAAAAGGCAAAGACGCCCCAACGGAAGCGTTGGGCTGGAACGAAACAGTTCCAAAAGAGTGTCCAGAAACAAACTGCCCAGAATTGGGCAGAACGAACCCGCCAGAGTTGGGCGTCGGCGACGGGGGCAGGAAGGCCGCCGTGGGATCAATCAAGTATTGATCGATAGAGGCGTTTGGGTCTGCCGTCGGCAGCGGCAACGGCAGCGGCAGCGTCACGGGTGGAGGAAGGACAGTGGCAGTGGTCAGCACTGACGGCACCGCTGCGGTTGGGGTAACGGCAGTGAACGCCTGGACAGACCCAGGCATGGGAACGGAGGCGGCGGCAGCAGCGACGGATGAGACGTCAGCGGTGGCGGTGGCGGCAGCAGTGGAACCGTCCATGATAAACGTCTTGCGCTTGTAAGAAAAATGGACGGAGGCAGCAACACAGAATGAACGTCGAGTCGAGTTTGGAACTCTTCCCGCAAGACGTTTATGCCCCGGTAGTGCTCCGGCAACGGCAGAACGTCCCCAAAGGTAAAACGACGAAACGCCTCGACGTAGCAGCACCGCAAACGTCGACGGCCGGCGAACAGAACAGAAGATGAGGGAGTCGGGAGGAGGAAGCTTATGCAGAAGAAGAAGAATGCAGAAGGTGGTGTAATTCCTAAGCCTGACCCTGCTGCCATTTATAGGCGTTGGACGAGTCGAAACCGCCGGCAGCCATTGATGGGGCGGTTTCAGCTGGTTTTTCAACAGCTGAATTCAAATGGTTTCAACAACTCGTGACGGGTGTTGAAATCAGAGTGGGCTTCAACGACTGGGCTTGGCGCATGGGCTTGACAAATAAACTTTGTCTAAAAAATTAGACAGGCCCAAAGCCCAATTACCAAGATCCAAGTCCAAGTCCACGGGCACGGGCGCGGGCGACGGCGCGGCGCGGCTCGGCTCGGGACGGGACAAGACGGGCGCGCGCGTGTGGGCTTCCCCCACACTTGATCAATCTGTATTAGTTTAATTGTTTCTAACATGCAGAACAATATAAACTAATTCAACTCCCACTGCTTAAGCGATGTGGGACGCGCCACTTTTACCTACCCTTTAACAACCATTTAAACACAAGCTTTTCAACTAACCGCATTCAATGACCCATTTCGACCACTTATTTCTCACTCACCCGACAACGGTTTTGAGAAAATAAATGCACTACGACAATCTACGCGAAACGTAGAATTCGTATACGCTATTTAATTAATCCAAATTAAATATCGTCATTACGCAAAAAGGAGCTCAAAACCCCTTTTTTCCAACACCTAGTACGCAGTCCAATGCACAATTTAAACCATTAATAACTCAAATTCGGTAGAAGTAAAAATTCTAAAACTTCGGTATTTAAAAACTACAAGATGAGACGAATCTTACAAGATCTCACTTGGCTATATTTTAACTTGTATATCTATGATAAAACTTCAAATCAAAGTGTTTAGGTGAATAGTGTCAATTTTACCAATGTAGCTATCTTTTCTAAACGGAGGGAGTATAATATTATATTTTTATCAAGCTTCCCTAGGCAGATCGCCAGAACCGTATCATCCCCCGCTACAACAACTATGCTTCTTTTCGTCAAACTCGCAGGCCTCTGAATTTAGATATACAATCACCATATTGACATTGCATGCATTACGTGAGTTTCGTTTTTTTTTTTTTATTAAAGGTACCTAAATAGCCAGTTCATCCATTAGCAAATGTCACTTCCGATTATTTAAGGGATTTTTCCCCGAGTTTCATTTTTTGTTTAAGGTATCTAAATCAGCCTGTTCATCTATTAGCAAATGCCACTTTCGGTTGTTTAAGTAATTCCCCCCCCCCTTACGCACACAAACCTGCATGCTTGATTTCCCATTTCCAAACACACCATTAACATCACCATATAAGAATGTAACTGTTAGTACAACATAACTTATGATTCAGTTGTCCTCTTCTTTTTTTTTTTTTCTTTTCTTTTTTCCATCTTCTTACGCACACAAATCTGCCCTCTTATTGTTTCCTTTCCATTATGAAAGTTACATCACCATATAAGAATGAAATACAACACAATAAAATCCATTGAGGTTTACAATGGATATTCGTTTATAACTGAATATACATCATGATTTATTATTCAGATCTCCTTTTTTTTTTTTTTTCTTCCTCTTAAAAACTAATTGCCCCACTATCAGCTTCCGAGATTTGTATTCACATAAGCTTCGGACGAACCTGCGCGGCTTCGCCTGCACAACACATCACATGTAAATACACAACACGATGCTAACTGTAAGGCATCACAAACAAGCAAAACATCATCACCAACTACCAAGACCAACATCAACTTAAATATTGGATATAACATTCTTCACACTTGTTTAGGAACATGAAATAGCACAGCACATTACATGCAAATACATAGCACACTACTAACTGTCAGGCAGCAGATAACAAGCAAAACCTCACCACCGGCTACCAAGCCAAATCCACCTAAATATTGCATATACCATTATTCACACTTGATTAGGAACTTGAAATAGCACATCACATCACATGAAAGACACAACACACTATTAACGGTAAATAACAAGCAAAATCTCACCACCCGCTACCAAACCCAACTTCAACCTAAATATGTCATATGTCATTATTCACACTTGATTATGAACATGAAATAGCACATTAATTGATTAAATAAACACTTCTATACAAAAATTAAAGCATTTTCTTGAAGCCTGGGTGTAAGATACTAAGCTATGAAATATTACACATGCAGAGTATATTATGTGAAACCAACGGATTATGCACATCATGTTTGACCAAACTACAGCCAATAACATTTTGCTTAATGGGATGCCAAATAACATGTTAAAAAAAAAAATTTAAAAAAAGGGATGAGATGTGCCCGACACAAATTCGAAATCCATTCCACCCAAAATCATAATAAAGATATCATATGTATCATAATCAAGATACCATATATATCAGGTAGAATCGTATTGCAAAAATTATAATCGTACTTGACAAGATTGGTGCTACACAGTAGTCTCCGGATTCGGCTGGCAACCATCCTCCTCCACCGTCCTCCTCCGTCGCAACACCATCTCCGGACTGGGTTCTTGCATTGTCACACACTTCGACGGCATCATCAGTGGCCGCTTTCAAGCTATCCCCATTAGGTACAGAATCCTCGTCGTTAGGCATTTGATAGGGTGATATTTCAGGGTCTCCGATGTGGTTAATTCCATCCGGCAAAGAGTTGAGATCCAACATGTTGTTTTCTATGCCCTTCGATTTTGTCTGCTTGAGTTTTGGAATCACAATAGCCAAAACAAACCTCCATAATTGCTCCACCATAAATTGGCAGTTACTAATGATTCAATTATTCCACCCATTAATTTAGAGATTGCAAAATATCTTTCCATTTTTATTAAAGGCACTGGAATGGTATGATTGCACTGCACGCACAAGTATAGCATTTTGTTGGAACGATGGCAGCATGGCCGGATATCCAGTTTTTTATGGAGTCGGGATAGTAACTCTATCCTAATAATCGTAATGTCAATGTTTATAAAAGAATAATCGTACGTGGGCCGGTATACTGTTAAATTAGTAAAATGCGGAGTATATTTAAATTAATAATCTGTTGGATAATCCTTATATATGATAGCTGTCGTCTAGCTACAAAAAAGATAATTCCAACTCGAGTAAAAATAAAGTAGATAATAGCGAGTAGGGTCGTCTCCTCAGGGATCAAATGAAATATTAACTATGATTAATCACAGTAATAAAATGGGGGAGTTTGATTGAAATTAATTCTACTAAAAATAAAATAAAAGAGAATGAGTGAATAAAAAATAATTAAAGGGCGATGAGCAGGAGAATATTGGAAAGTTGAGGAAATCAATCAAATAAAGGTACCTAGCTTAGGACTTGAACTCGCCGGATTGGAATTGGATTTAATGTTGATCATTGACAAATATTTCCTTCTCCTATTAAATAAATTAGTTATAGTCACTCGGCAACCGCTCCATGACCAACTTTTCCTTACTTAATCGGTGAACAAAGCACGGCCGTTATTCACTTCCCTATTTGAATTAAGATCCTAGGTACGACCATAGAAGTACTTATCCGATTGCATTAAATTCTAGAAAAGCCTAATTCAAATGGATTAATCTACCTACGCGGTGATATCTCAAATGATTCCATGATTCCCTAGAGCTTTAATTCTCTAGTTGTTACTCAATTAGATTAAAGTGCAATTACACGGACACCAATCTAATTATAGCGATTAAACTCCTAAATTAATCAATTATGGGCGCCTCACAATCAACCAAAATAGGAATTCATGTCGTGAAAACAGAAATCATGAAAATACTTAATAATCAAAAGAAATTAAACATTTAAAATATATCAAGCCTCACAACGGCAATCCAATCCCAACAGGGGTTCAATCCTAAGCTAGATAATGGAACTACTCATTAAACATGAAAGAAATAACAAAGCAGAAAGTAGAAAACATGACAAACACAATGTTCAATGAAGAAAGAAGAAAGAGCTCCAACAATCTTCATGTCTCCAGCAATGTCTCTCGTCTCCAGGCCCAGTCAATGATCTCCAGTAATCGAAATCTGCCTTCAAACAGCAACCATAAGATGTATTTAACCTCCCCCAAGTCTTCAATTTTCGTCCACATCAACACAAAGAAAAGAGAAGCAAGAAATTCCACCAAATCTCCAAGTTTCCTTCTTTACAAAATCTTGATCTCCTTTTTGGAAATAAGTTCTCAGCCACAATATGCTTTCCATGAACCCAAAATATCTTGAATTAAGTCCCCAAATTCGTCCATATCATCAGCCAAGTCGCCCGGACACATAAGTAATCAAGTTGGAAACACCTCAGCAACAACGTATGCACAACAGGACTGACCATCCCCCTTGTGTGTGAGCATACGACCTGAAGCGTCTCCAAAATGTCATCAATTTGATGTCTTTCTCAAGCCAAGCTCATTTTTGTTCCTACAATCCAAAACACTTTAATAAGACACCAAAATGGATCAATACTCATCAATCCACCATATGGAATCATATAAAATATAAGCACAAAATGATGAATATCACCTTACGTAGGTCATACTGTATTTTTCTTTTTGTGAATTACCGGGTATCCCCATGTCACATTGAGGCAAAGACTAATCCCTCGAGGATATACATGGGCAATGAAGGGCGTCTCTCCCAAAGCAGATTTCTGCATACACAATACTCGAACCCGAAACCTTGCTTAAGCGACTAGAGCCTCAATCCTTATGTAAATAAATAAAGATATTTGACAAAAAATATATTAAACGCTTATAGTCAAAATAATAAAATTAAAATGCAATTTAATCATACCAAATATTAAATTAAGACATATTCAATATAAGGTATGACGAAATAATAATAATAATAATAATAATAATAATAATAATAATAATAATAATAATAATAATAATAATAATAATAATAATAATAATAATAATAATAATAATATATGAAAAAATTCCTAAATTAAAAACTCATCACATAATCACCTCGATCCATCGTTTTTTTGAGTTGGAAAATCTTTTCAAATATCATTCTTGTTTTTTCTCAGCGATATTACTTCAATAAAAGGAAAAGCAAAGTTTTTTTTTTTTGGCTCAACAGCCTATACAGGCTAGAAAGCAGGTGGTGGGAGTCAATGCACACAATAAAAGGAAAAACGAAGTTGAAAATTTATGTTATCTAAAAGAAATTCTTTATTTCTTTTTTTTTTTTTTGGAAAAATAAAGAAAAGGAAAATTCTTTTTAAGGGTACTAGTGGGTAGAGTTGGAAAAAAATGGCACTTATGGTTTCATACATAGTTATTAAGATCTCGATTTTGATCTTAAAATCTTACGATTTTATGAATCCACTTCTTAAAAACGATTTAGATCTTTATAGGATCTTAAATTTAGTAGGATCTCAATCTTGATCCCGATCTTGATTGTAAAATCCCGATATTAATGGTTGAATCTTATGATCCTATATGATCGATCCTACCAAAACTTGAAGTATGCTCTCATAATCTCATATTTTCATAAAATCGATGTTGAATTTTATTTTTGACTGTTTATAATACTTTATTGCTTCATTTACCTAATAATATTTTATGTTAGCTTCCATTTGTTAATATGTACAATTTTTTTAATATATTATTACAATTTGGTAGGATCTTAGGATCTAAATTCGATCCTACGATCCCGATCTTGCAAAGATAAAAATGATCACAGGTAAGATCTCGATCTTAATAACCTTGGTTTGATATAATGGTTATATCACAGTCGGCTCCAAACCTAGCGGTTCCGTTTCATGTTTAACCATTTTTTAAAAAAAAATGTTCTACTAATTTTTTAATTTTCTTTTTACACGTTTTTAATTCTAAAACTCGCTTAAAACTGGGCAAAACATATAGTTTTATATTTTTTATTTTTTTGGAGTAGCCATTGAAGATTTGGGAAACGCATGGTAGGAGCACATACCATACAATTACAAATGAAATAAAAGGGAGGGATAGGGGCCAATGTGGAATCGAACTTCCAACATTTCGTTGGAAGTCAAAGGACTTAACCACTTGGGCTAAGTCCTCATCCCCTCATGTAGCTTTATTTAACTACGGGTTTAAAAAAAAAAAAAAAAGGCCAATTAGCCGCCTGTTTTACAGTTTAAGGTTTTTCGAAAAATAATTGTTGAATGGTTAGATCAAGCCGGGTTTTCAATTAACCAAGGAATTCGTTTCAAATACAAACTATAACGGTTTTTAGGATTTCTAATTAGTTTAAACTAACCGAACCAAATATTATTACTGAGTTTTTGACACAATTTATTACTTTTGTTCAGTTTTATTGTATGTATATAATAAAGAAACATAGTCATCTTGGATTTTCTTATATTCGTCTAACCATATAATTTTATATTCTATATTTAAAACTTTTTATTTAAATTTATTTTAAAAATACTAATCATTAAATAAATAAATTGAACTTCGCACGTGCTAGTTAAGCCGGACCATTTCCAGTTCATGATTTCAAATATGACCGCTGATATTTACACACCACTATTTTACTAAACACACCATTCTTAATTTTAAAATTATATCATTTTACTAATACACACACCATAAAGGGTTAGGGAACTTACCATAGTGGTAAATCCCCCGACTCCCTTTATAGGTTGGGGTTCAAATCCCCACCCGGCCCCCCTATCCCTAAACTTTGTTCTTTTTGTAATTTGTGTGGCATAAGCTCTCACCACCTCATTCCAAGCCTTTAATGGCTCCTCCAAAAAATACACACCATAAATATTTACTATTATACCCTTATAATTGTTTATGAAAAACTCCATTCTCCACTTCTTCATTCTCCTACACCACCACCGTCTGAATCCCCCTTAGTGCTACCCTCCTTCAAATCTCCAATCCAACTCCCACATGCTTTAATATTTTCATATGTATGTTTAGGAAAATATATCTAACAAACAATATCTATTCAGGAATATATTTCGAACACGTAAGCCTTATTAAGGAAAAAAATTTGAATGTAGCATATGCATTCAAAATATTTGTCCGAACATAACCCATATGTTCAGGAAATCACTCTTGACAGATCGCAGAAAAGACCAAAAAAAAAAAAATCGATTTTCAAAGTGCTTGCCATGACTTCTGGGGGCGACTTCTTATCCGACATTTCACACATATCCACTTGTAGAACACTTTAATGTGTTTTTTCAATAATTTGGCTTGGATTGAGTGGTATTTAGTGTAAGAAATATATTAGAGTTTGAACGGAGAAAAGAATGAAGAAGAGGGAAGAATGTGAATGTGAGATGAGATTTAATTTATATTTAAACATGATGTGTATTTAGCATTTTGGTGGTGTGGGTTTAGAAATATGGAGATTTAGAGTTTCAACGTGTGTCTTATGATTTATTTTTTTTACATGGGGGTATTTTAGGAAGACTAAAATGGGATGGTATATATCCTTTATATATATAAAAGTAGTAAGAAACTACACACACAGTTTCCCGCCCAACATTTCACCCCTCACAAACCAATATTTTATTATTTTCTCTCTCACCCACTGCACAACCCTGATTTTATTAAAAAAAATCAAAATGACATGGAAACTCATGGGACCACCCCATTTAGCTGGCTTTAATTCTCTGAACGTCCACACTACCCCATATCTTCTTACCTACTCTATTTAAAAACCCTAATTTGTACAGCCCTCTTTTGCCATTCCCATCTTCTCATTTACGAATTCTCCCTTTCCGGAAAGAATCCAGTTCTTCCCCTCCGTCCTCTCCCTGAGCCGTCCTATTCCACCACCGCGTTTGTTGTGAGCGCCACCACCATCTCATCATCCTCTTCTACACAATTTCTGTTGCCGACGCCGCCTCCGACAGCCCCATCTTTCGCCTGGTATTGTGTTCAAAATCGTTTGTCACCAAGAGCATAATCGCCTCCTTGATTTACATGGTTGTTGATTTCTCCTCTCAGGTATTCTTCTGGAACCGTGTCTATATTTTATTTGTGTTTATATAATTTTTGTATTTTCTCTATCTTCCGGATTCCATCTTCCTCCATCTTATTTTGTTTTTTTAATTGTTTTTATTTTGTAGGTTCCTCCATTATTTCTTCTTGCTTCGTACTAAGGTAATGAACTTACCCCTCCATTGCACACACTTTATTCCTCCATCCTAGCTTTTCTCTGCAGATCCGGTTTTTGTGATTCAATTGTGGCATTTCTCTGCGTGTTGCTGCAATATTGTTGATTTTTCTATTGTTTGTATTTCTGTGTTCCATCACAATTACTGTTCTTAAAGTCTATTCTCGGGTTCGACAGGTATACAAGAACTGTGGTGTATGAATGGACATGGATAGGTAGACCTATGGAATTTCTTCACTGTTTTATGTTCTATCATGTATAGTCTTAATGTTGAATCACCATTTTTATTTATTGATACAGACATTTCAGCTTGAACATTGGCAGGGACTTATGACTAACACCCTGTCTTGAAATGTGCTATTAGATAGGTAGTAATTTCATTTCTTTAAGCATTTCCTTCATTTACTCGAAAAATTCCAGGGACCCATGGCTAATATCCTTGATGTATTTTTGTTTTCCTTGGCTGCTGTTTCGTAGGGTTGGGATGATGAGGGAGAAGCTTTGGAGTATTTGCAAAGACCTATATGTTCACGTTTCATCTTTTTAATTTGTTTAAGCTTAGTCATTGGTTGATCCATTAGATGGTGTAAAATGGTGGGTTTGGTTTGACATTTTCGCATGGTAGGTATGTCAATGAAGGAAGCATATTGTAATGTCTAAAAGCCTATACAAATATTTAATGTATTTTGATGTTAAGGATGATCATGTTTTACTGACTCCCGTTTATCTAATTGTTTATGGTATTTTGATGTTAAATATGATTATGCTTTACTATATATTGTCCCTTCCCTTTTGTCCGTAAGTGTATAGATGATTCATTAAACTAATTCGATTCTCTGTTATGCTCAATGAGTATCCATTATATTGGGAATCTTTTTTAGTTAAATTTCTATAGCATAAAGGGTTTTACTTGGTTGAAAACCTCTGCCATGATTGATGGTGAAGACTGTGAGTGATTAGTTTTATAAAAATTTTTGGGCAATTGATACTATAAATTAACGATCAGCTCTCCAAATTCTCTTTTTTTTTGGGGGGGGGGGGGGGGGGAAGATTAGCTCTCTTTCTATATTGATACTATACTATATACAACTTATATTTCAATTACACATAATTTATCCTAATCAAATAAAAAAATATATTTCCCTTAAATAATGATTATCTTTGGAACGGAAGAGATTTAAATTGACTTTGGGAACATATCTCAAATATATCTATCCAAACATGATAATAATTGACTTTGAGTTCCCAAAAAATTTAAAATTGTCTTGAAAATTTATTTGGCATTTAAAATTAAATAATTCTAATATGATATAGTATTATATATGTTTTATAGTTATAGGTATCCAAAAAGGCTGAGATAAGAAATTATTATTTTATAGTTCTCATAAAAATAGTGGTAGTTTAATTTTACACAATTCATCACTGTAATTATTACTTTATATATAAGTAATTATTATTTCATAGTTCCCATAAAAATGGTGGTAGTTATTACTTTATATATATTTCCCATAAAAATTGTGATTGAGTAATGGTTTAATTCTGGTCAGTAGTAAGTTTAGATTGTTCTGGTAATTCCAAAATTTTAAATACCTTTGAAATCAAACCAAATTACTACTCCCTATATTATAGATTAAATCCTTAAATATATATATATATATATACATATATAAATATATGTACAACTAATAAAATATATAGTCTAATAAATATAAATATATGCACCCATAATAATTGATGAGATGTCAAATTCAAATCATTCCCTACAATTTAAACACTCGATTTCTTTTTTATATCTAATAAAATATAGTATATAAAAAATGATGAATATAAATATTCATATTTGTTTTTTATTGAAAAGCCAAACAATCATAAACACATAGCATGGCTTTAATGAAAGTAACGTGTGTATGATTGATTGTTAAAATATTAAATATACTCATCTAATTCTAAATCTCCAGTAAATGTTTGAATATCTCATGTATATTATATTTTAAAATATAGTATTCATAAGAATATGAATATTACGTATGTCAATATATCATATATTTTTCAATCAAGGACTAATGGTTCAATAGGCAAGACATTGTGCTCGAGGAGTTTAAATTTACATTATATTCCTTCCGTCATCAAATAATAATAACATTAGCTCATCCAAAAAATAATAATAACATTACATATTTTCACGAATCCAATGCAAATGTTTAACAATTGATATTTCAAATTGTAAAAAACTTAAAAATTATAAAAATTAATACCTATAAAACTATGTGATTAAACGAATCTAGCAAGATCTCATATTTTATCTTATGTAATTATATTAAAAAGTCTAATCAAAGTTACTCGATGAATAGTATTCACTATGCAATCATTAATATGATTAAATGACTGAGGGAGTATATATGTATCTGACTCCAAAATTTGAATTATTTTGGTATTCTAACAAAATTATACTACCACTATCGTAAATTAATAATAAAATATTATAACCCAAAAATAATGATTGTCCTTGGGAACCCAAAAGATTTGAATTGTCTTGATAACGTATCCAAATTATAGATACATGTATCTGATATATAAATAATTCATTCAGTATTCGTTTCCCTATAAAGGTGAACAATATTGTATTTATTAGGTAATTATTTCATTTTTATATTTTTTAAAAGTACAGTTTAATTAATATGATGAACTTTATTGATTAATTAAATTCATTTTATTGTTTGGTCTAATATTTTAATGAATGAAATTTCTTAAATTAGATGGCTTTATTAATATTGTTCAGCTAAAATATTTTGATTCAATTTTCTATATGTTTAAATCTGAAAAAGTTTCGTACATTAAATTGAATTTTAAGGAGCCCAAAAATGATGATTGTCTCCTTGGACACCCACACCCTACCCTTCATACAAGAAATATTTTGTAAGTTCTAAAAAGTGACAAGTGAGTAGTGATTGATACCATTTACTATAGATTAATTGTTCAATAGATACAAAAGATTATAATTTTTTTTAAATGAACTAATTAGTGTACTGAAACTGTCTCAACTTCATTTTTTTTTTGATAAATTTTTACTATTTGTTCGAGGTAAATGTATGAATGTATGATTAGATTTTGAAACCCCGTATATTTGAACTGCCTTGGAAAGCACTAAAAATAATTTAAATATTCATATTTTCCCTACTCATAATTTAACCATCTAATTATTATTTAAAAAAATAAATATATTTGTTAGACTTTTTATTTCAAAAAAAATATTTTTAGTGGCATCTTCAATTTTTTTGACAATTTGATTTAATCTAAATTAATAAAGTGTATTCCATGGATTTATTGAAATGAATATATATAATGATACATATATGATATAAATAACTTTTTCTATATAGGGAAACAGATACTGAAAGAGTTATTTATATCATATCTATATTTTGAATATGTTAATAAGACAATTTAGATATTTGGGGTTCTCAAAGACAATCATTACTTTTTCAAATATAGTATTTTTAAATTAGGTTGAGAACATGTTCAAATTATACCTACTACTCCTATTACTCTTCCAAAAGGAAAAATTCATATCCCAAAAAAAATTACTACTACTCCAAAAATTCAAAACCACATCGATTTTGATGTTTCGCCTCCACCTATTTTCTAGCATTGAGTCTCAAAAATAAATTTGCTAACATTAAATCACGTGTCCCTTTACATTTTTTCACGTCAGATGTAATAATTATCCTAAACCTATACTATTACTATTCATTATACACTGCCCATTAAGTCTATTATCTCTTCTTCCCAATTATGAATTACCTTATTGGAACTTGCTATGTGATTGATTTACAGATTATCCATTCTCTCTCTACTTTTTTTCTTTTTTTTTTTTTAACTGCATATAATTCTAAGAAATACAGATTGTGTTTATCATCATATTTTAAATTAATGATGCACGCAATGAATGACCTTAATGTATAATATAATATTACGATTATATGAACTTGGTGATATATCCATGCAGAACTTGGTGATATAAATGAACTTTTTCTTTAATAAAACTATTATACCTATTTCTAGAACAAATTCAATTGAATTGGATCTAATTTGGTCAGTCCGCGAGCTACACCCCGCGGACTGACCAATTTAGGCTCACTTCTAATTATAAAGCTTATATATTAAGTGTATTTAAAAAATGTAATATTGATTTAAGGTTTAACAACTTCAGAACTCATATCCATTTACAATATTATATTTTTTGGTAACAATGACGCAAAAGCTTCGGCTAAGGGGAACAAAAACTTTACAATATTAGTACATTTTTTTTTTGTGTTTGCATTTTTTGTATCAAGTTATCCTTCGAGATCAAGTTATACCTAATATAGTTTGTCCGCGAGCTGACAAACACGTATTATTCTTGAACGCAAAGTAGTATTATTCTTGAACTAACAAACACGTATTTACCCCTGGCCAGTTATATGTTGCAGCTCCTAAAATCACAATACGTACTGGGTTAAAAATCATAATTTGTAATGACGACGATGTCAATTGCGACACAAATTCCACAATACAGTTATACTTTTTTTAAATTAAATTTTTATCACATTATATATTCAATTTGTAAATATCACAACATTTAAGTGTGACAACCGTGCATCGTGCTGGTGCGATTATTCGTTGAACCTATAATATGTATTTTTAATTTTGCTATGCATATATAGAGCTTGAAAATATACTGGACCTATTGGGCTTGCCATTTTGCCATCTTACAAACTGGGTCGGGTTGATCATAAGGAGGCCTGTTTAAAAACAGACTTAAATAAGCTAGATCATGTGACAAGCTACATTAATATATTTTTCAATTAAAATATATGTATTCCAAACCAAAAATTTATTTTAAATAAAAATCAAACCCTTGAACCCTTTATCCCAATCACGGTTTTTTTATAAATGTAAAATAAAATCTTTAAATCCTTATAAATTCTAATCACATTTTTTTAAATATAAACTAAATCTTTAAACCCTAATCACTAATCACATTTTTCAGGAAAATTTAAACTAAATCCTTAAACCCTAATCCCTAATGAATCAACAATTTGATCTATAAATTTTATATATTAAATTTTGTTTAAATATTTCTAGGTGGTAAGTGATATAAATATTCTAGGTATTTAAATATTTTTAAATACTAAAAATTGTTGTTCATGGTGGTAAGCGATGATGAATTTATAGGGTTTGATAATCAATACTTTGCAGAGCAATACCAATGGGCTATACAACATTCTAGGTTTGGCATAATTATTTTGGCAACAAACAGTGTAATAAAGTAATGTGTACAATTTCTTTAAAATGGCTTCAAATTTGAACTACTATAAATTTATTATGGACTTTTGAGCCTCAATCAAATAACTAATTTTTTAATATTAAAAAATCATTAATTATAAATATATCATAATTAGTGTACTTTATTATTTTTGTATAGACAAATTATAAACGTCCATTTGAACTGCTGCAAATAGAGACTCATTTACAATATTTTATATTTTATAAAGTTATTTTTTATATTACTATAATAAATAATTTCTTTAATAAAATTATTATACCTATTATTAAAATAAATATTTAATGAAATTTGGCCTAAATTGGTCAGTCCGCGGACCAATTTAGGTCCACTTCTAATTATAATTCTTACTTAACTATATTTTATCTTATATAACTGTATTAAAATAAAATATTATATATATCTCAAAGATTTAAGTAAGTCGGTAGTTGAATGTTATCTTTTGCAGTTAAGAATTTAATCTGTTACCTATTCAGAATTCATTGCAGTATTTTAGCAAAATTTGCATAATGATGATTTCTTTTGAAAACCTCCAAAATTTTATTATATTGGTAATTTAGTAAAATTATATTTACCTCTACCCTAAGTAAATAAAAATTAATATTCCAAAAATAATGATTGTCTTTGGGAATCCCAAATAAGTTGTATAATCAATTCCACTGCTGATATGCATTTTGATTGCCCAACCATATGAGTTTACGTGACTGTGTATAATTGTATAAAAATAAAAATCATATAAATTAAATATTTTAAAATCATATGATTAGACGAATTTAACAATATCTTAATTAATTATATTTTATTTTATATAACTATATTTAAAAGTCCAGTGAATATATACTTATTGAATATTGTCGATTATGAACTATGCAAATATTAGAATTAATAAAATATAAAATAGAGGAAGTATTGTGCATGAAATATATTAACCAACTTTTCAGATATATTAAAAAAATATACTATTTAAAAAATCCTTTAAAAAAGATACACTTAGCAAGGAAGATATATAGTACAACTTATTTGACATAATACATTTTCAAATAAATCTGGGAAGTTGTTACAAGTATTGGTGCAAAATCCATTCAAAATAGGGATATCTTATATGAAAAGATACATACTACATTAATATATTTTAAAATAGGGATCCATCTACAATATTTTATGTTCCATAAAGTTATTTTTTTATGTATATTATAATAAATAATATTTTTCTTAATAAAATTATTATACCTATTACTAAAATAAATATTCAATTGAATTGGACCTAAATCGGTCAGTCCGCGGGCTAAATTGGTCAGTCCGCGGACGGGCCGCCCGCGGACTGACCAATTTATGCCCACTTCTATTTACAAAGTTAATATATTAAACTATTTGAATACTGTTGATATTTAGAAGTATTATTTATGATCGAACTAATATTGATTTAAGTTTTTAACTATATTTTTTTGGGGTAAGTGTTAACGATTTCAAAAGTGCATATCCATTTACAATATTACATTTAATTTGTGTTTGTATATTTTGTATCAAGTCAATGTCAATCCCTACACAAAGTATGATTATTCTTGAACAAGCCCGTTTTCACCCATTGTCAGTTATATGTTGCTGCTTCTAGAGTAACGTGCTGGACTAAAGATGATGATTTGTAATGATGATGATTTGCAATGATGATGATGTGGATTGCGATAGAAAGTCCATGATTAATGTTGTGTACAAAAAGTAACAACGTATTTAATATTTGTCGGGCACTTTTGCCTTCTATAATTTAAAAAGTAATCTATTCAATTTAATAGTTCTATAACAAATGTTTTTGTAGGAAACACGAATACCTAATAAAAACCGCGGGTACCGCGGGTGGAAATACTAGTTTAGTAAAAGAGCGGTGTGTAGATAACCGCGGTCTTCAAATATTTACTGGATGGATAATCAAATTCCAAAACTGAAAATTAGTGAATTGACTATTTGACCAAATCTTTATTCCCTATTAAATACTTCCCCGTTCCTTTTTAAATGTTACAGACTCACACTTCACGCAATCCAATACAAATTTTTAATCCTTAATAACTCAAATTCCCTGCAAGTTTACATTATAGAAATTTGATATTCTAAATCTATGCGATTAGACGAATATAACAGGATCCCCACTTGACTATATTTTATCTTATACTATAATTATATTAAAAAGTCAAATCAAAGTTACTCAATTAACAGCGACGAAATTCAAAATGTATATTTTAAAAGGAACTGAAGTAGTATATATATATATTTTTGCTTAACAGCCTAGAAAAATGGTGATGGAAATTAATGGCACGCACAAATTACAAAGGGACGAATCGAAGCGACTAGTTAAGGAACTATTTTTTTTTTTGCTAAACAGCCTATACAGGCTAGGAAATGTGTGGTGGGAGCCCATGCCACACAAATTACAAAGAAGAATAAAAGGGAGGGATCGGGGCAGTGGAGAATCGAACCTTCAACCTTCCGTTGGAAGTCGAGAACTTAACCACTTGAGCTAAGTCATCATCACCCACCAGTCAAGGAACTACTTCCTCCGTTTTTTTTCGTTAGCTGCGGTTTGACAAATGCTACTGTTCACTTATATACTTTGACTTAAAGGTTTATCATGGTTATATAAATTAAAATATAACCAAGTGAGATCTTGTTAGATTCGTCTCGTCTTGTAGTTTTTAAATATCAAACTTTTAGAATTTTTACTTGTACCGAATTAGAATGATTAATGGTTTAAAATGTGCATTGGACTGCGTATTGGATGGGTCCGAAGCAATCTTTAAAAAACAGAGGAAGTATTAAATATTAAACATACTATTAATCATTTCCTTCTCAAAAAACAATTAAATCAATAATATTTAAATCTATTATCATTAATAAATTAGAGTTGTTCACCAAAAAAATTAATAAATTCAAGTTCATATAATTTAGACCCGGCTATTTATACACCATAATTTGCTAACATCACCACACCCCCTTTCTATGATACCAAAAATGCCCTCAACTAAAAAAAAAAACTAACAAAAAAAAAGAACATAGTCTCTAAATGCTACATACACCCCATTCACCCACACCCCAAAATCAAGTTATGGGCTTAAAACCCCACTTAAAAGCAATTTTTAACACCCAAGAACACCATTATACCATTCCTAAATCAAAATGTTCTTTGAAACGTGTAAAATTCAAATATATAACAAATAGGTGAATTAAACAAATAGGAGTATGTAAATGGGTAATAAAAAAATACATGTTTCTCTATGCATGTTAAGGATTTGCTTGTTTCAAAGTATCCACCGATCTATTGCAAGGCACAACCCTCACTTTTCTTGCTTCTTCTCCACCGAACTTACCTCCCGAAGTTTTCTTTCTTTATGTTTGCGCGTTCCTTTGTTTTGGGTTGGGGTGGGTCGATTTGGGTGATGGGTATATGTTTAGTGGGGTGTAGGAGTATTTTTTATTATTTGGTTGTTTTTTAAGTTAAGGATAGGTATGTAAATTGATATGGTGTATATTTAGAAATTGACATGATTTTCAAATTTTTGGGTGGGGTAGATTTAGGCCATGTTCTAGGTCTGAAGTTGGCTGGTGTGATGTGAATTTTATAAGATCTGGTCTGATTTGATCTAAATTTGTCTTGTTTCTGGTCTGATCTGATTACATCTGGTCTGGTCTAATATGATATGATCTGAATTGGATCTAGTCTGATCTTATTTAATCCGATCTTGATGTTTCTTATCTGATTTGGTGTAGTGTGATTTTATTGAGAACGGGGCCTTAGCAATAACTTGATGGCCCTAAATTAGGGTGTTCAAATAGCGGGGTCTATAATTTGCTGTGCTAAAAGTTCATCTAATTTATCTTTTATCCTAAAAACTACCCTCCGTCCCACCCCAAGTGTCTTGTTAAAAAATTAGAGTGCATAACAGTCTCACTTGTACGAGAACTGAAGGAGTGCATAACAGATTCAGGCCGACCCGTGCCCCCACCCTATCCAAGGATTCTGGGATTGTGTTTTTATAAGCCATACGGACGGCGGAAACCCAGCGGCCATACAAGTCTGCCAATTCAAATTCTTCACACATACGGATACCGAATTTTTTGAAAAGTTAAGCATCAAACAAAAATATGTTCTCTGGTTCGCCACAGCCCATTGCCAATTGGGGTGTCCCGCAATTATCTTCCTCCAGTATTCGTTTCTCTTCTTCAGCTTTTAGGTAAGTTTTGGAAGTTGAAACATTCTCCAATCCCAACTTGCTTGCTCATAATTCTTCTTTTGATCCAGGCTTGTGGAATCTTGAAGTACCGCATTTAATTCTGATTTTAGTTTAGGTTTCCCGTTGGAAGATATACCGGAATTCTTATTTTATGGATAATGAGCATTTTCTTGTGCATACGGTGAAAGCTGTTTCATTTATTCACTGGATGTTTTATGTGGTGAAAATAATGGTTCATTTTGTTGTCAATCTTTTCGTTTTTATTTTATTACTCCACTTGAATTGGAGAACTGTGTTAATTTTTGCCCTTATTCTCCTGTTGATAGAGTTTTGGATTGAAGTGTGCCTTAAAATTCATGTCTTGGGAAACCATTTTTCGAATTCCTTGGTGACTCGATTAATGATAGATAAAAAAAAATTCATTCAAGGTGGGGATTCCTGGCAAACCGTGATCAATGGAGGACAAGGAACCAAACAATCCGGGTCTTGGCTAATCCAAATGTATGCACCATCCAAGGCTTCCACATGTGTAATGCAATTATATTGGTTTGAATATGCTCGAAGATGTTTTTAGGTATGTTATTAGTGAAATGCAAGTGATATATACATCTGGCGGCTAAAATAGTGTTTGAATCAGGGAGCTAGAGCTTAGAGGCAAGTTAGTCATGCTTAATTTGGAGAATGGTTGCTCAAACTGGCAAATTGGATTTCAATTTGCCTACACATGTCTTTTAGTTCTGAGTGTTGTTTGGTTTGCATATCTGTTCATTGTTTTTTATTAGCACCGAGCTTGAGTGTTGAGGACCATACATTCCTAAATGTTGTTGTCAATTTATGGTTTGATATATCAATCAATGAAACAAAATGTGAAGTATGAAACGTCCATTTTTTTTAAGGATCCTTGGATGCACTTTTAGATTGTTAGGATTAGTTCTGACTTCAAATTGAGTTCTGTATGATCTTTTTTTCTTCCCCATCTCTTTGAACCAACCACTCTCTTTCTTCTCTTGTATAAATCATACTTATATCTCATACCTCCTCTGAATTCCTTATTGGAGATACCCCTAAGATCTTGTACAGAGTATTTCTTACATTTGGAAAAGACTTCTCAACCCAGTTATCTATCTTGAGTTATTTCGGCAGTTGTTGTTTTTGTGTTAAAGTTACACATTTGAAAATGACTTGTTCGTCAAGGTGCTAGTAAGGATTGGTGATTGACCTCCCTAAATGCCCTGTTTTGTAAAAGAATTTTGAGATTTTTATAATGGTAATTTTGTCAGCTACAACTTGAAACCTATTGTCTATCTTCATTTTCTGGCATTTCATTGCAACCTTGACAGTTACCTGGAATTTCACATCTGGTGATTGACCTCCCTAAGAAAAGAAACATTTCATTGCAACCTTGGCAGCTTCTGGCATTTTATTGCAACCTTGACAGCTACCTCGAACTTCTGTAATATTAAAATTAAATAAGAAGAGAAACAGATGAAGGGAAGTTCCACCTAGCATTATCAACATAGTGTTTGGTTTCATTCGAGCACGAAATAGATTATATTTTATACTCCCTCCATCCCACCAAACGTGTCCTGCTTGACTTTTTGACACTGTTCATTGTTCAACTTTGTCTCGATTTTATTGCAAGTATATATTTGGAAAAGATAGTCGAGTTGATCTTGTTAGAATCGTATAATCATGTAGTTTTATAATATATATTTCACATAATTTTTTGTCGTATATATTTTGAGATATTAATTGTTGAAAACGTGAATGGATTGTGTGCAAAAGTCAAACAAGACAAGTTAAATGGGACAAAGGGAGTATGAGTTAAAAGAGTCATGACTAATGAATAACGTGGCAGAATATGCGTATCGTAATTTTATTTATGTGATGAAGTTTGGGAGCACTAATTGGTTTTCAGGATGTGTATATATGAATATGAGTATGAGAGTGCACATGTATCTGAATTTTGAGTGTATATCATATGTGAAGGCATGTATGTTAGGTATTGTTTTCTGGAGGGGATTTTCTAAGATAACTTAGGACCCACCAACTTTCGTGAAAATCTTCCCTTTTCTCATGTTCTTGTTATTTTATACCCTTCTTCATATAGTTAAACGAATGTTTAAAGACATAACTTAGAGCTTCCCCTCCATTCTGGCTTAAAAACATTTTGAGGTACTTGGCTTTTGCTTGATTGGATTTTTACCTTGTACTCCATCCGTTTTTTTAAAATTGCTACGGACCCACAGTGCATGCAGTCCTATGCACATTTTAAATCATTAATAACTCAAGTTCGTTACAAGTAAAAATTATAAAAATTCGATATTCAAAAACTACATGACGATATGAATCTAATAAGATCTCACCTGGCTATATTCTAACTTGTATTATTATGATAAAACTTTAAGTCAAATTATATGTGTGAACAGTAACTCTCAACTAAGTGTTGCAATTAAAAGAAAAGGGAGGGATTATTCGCTTGATTGGTACTCTTTGTTGACCTCATTTAGATTGATATTTGACTTGACCGAAACTTTTATGACAGGAGAAAAAATAGGGATTGTTGATATTTGATGAGACTTTTTTGAATAGTTTAGTTGTTATTTTCAATATTTGTTAGTGCTTTGTTAATCAATCATACTATGTGTTATTGATATGAGAGAATTCTGTGAAGATGGATCAGTAAAGGAACATTTGATTGTTGTCGAGTTTTTAATTGTCTTTTTTGGTTTGCCCATTTGACATTAAAGGCTACCTAAACACTTCCAAATAATTTTCTGTTTTACTAACAAAATCCATTCTTCCCCCGGTTGCTATTTAGGCATCTCCGGAGAAAGGAGGTTCAAGCAAAGAAGTGATCATGGTTGATCCTTTGGAAGCCAAGAGATTAGCTGCAAAGCAGATGGAGCAAATTAAAGCGAAAGAAAAATTAAAAGTGAGTATTGGCACTCCAATTCGTCTCAGCAATATCTCTTTATGGAATATCAGTGAGGTTGGAAGTTTTGTTTAACACTGTTAAGCTTAAGTCAAAAAGATGCTAAATGACTTGTCTAGTTGTCTTCTTTCTGACATTAACCTTTTCAACTCAAGACTTCATTAAATAGTGTAATCTTTTATTTTTTAGTGCTTCTGTTCATACATTTCTCATAGCATGCACTCAGACTTTATTAGACGTGACGGTTACATTGGAGCAGTTTTGTGCCAAATCTGCTCCTTCAAAGTTGAGTGAGTTGTGATGTCTAGTCTCCTGTGACTACAGAAACGGCGTCAGATTGAAGCGATCAATGGTGCATGGGCTATGATTGGTCTTACTGCAGGATTGGTCATTGAAGGCCACACCGGAAAGAGCATTTTAGATCAGGTAAAATGTTCATTTTTCACCCGCGACTGTTTATGTTTCTTGAATTTTCTAACAGGAGAAAATTAAACTACAGTTTTCAATTTCTTTGAGGAAGCAACCTTTTATGCTCTGTTTTGGCTCGTTTGTGCAATTTTTAAAGTGTGCTCCCTCCGTTCGCGTTGAATTGTCCCATTTGACATTTTTACACTGTTCATTGTTCAACTTTGACTCAATATTATTGTTATTATATATTTGGAAAAAATAGTCGAGTTTGGTCTTGTTAGATTCGTCTAATCGTATAGTTTTAGAATATGAAGTATATTTTATATAATGTTTAGTTGTATATATTTTGAGATATTAGCGATTAAAAAGTGCATGGGATTGTGTGTAGAAATCAAATGGGACGGAGGGAGTACTATATTTGATAGTAGCTTTGCTTCGTTCTGCTTCTTCTCCCATTTTAAAATCCATGAACCAAACATCTGATTACCATAAGTTTTTCTTGTGCTGTGGTTTTGATAAGTTTCCATAACTGTGTTCCGAATTTTTGGTTGCTATTGCAGCTGGCTGGATACTGGGCCGCACTTTTTATTTTCGTCTTCAAATAGGCATCGGTTCCGTGACTTGAACTTCTGGCATTTAACCACATCAATCTCTGCTCGTTAAGTTTGTCGTATAAGCGAATCATACTTCTCATTGGTTCTGATTTGCGATCAAAACTCCTTTCGATGTTTCATACAGAATAATGTAATATGATATCTCGTGAAAACTTTATTATTTTGAGAGGAGTATATTATTGTTCTACGCGATTAACTGCTACTGCCTCTGTGAATTTGAACTCAGAATTCACACACTTGGATATCCAGATCGATTCATGAAGTCGTAGTTGAGGTAAACTGTTCATTAATTAGAGCTTGAGCCCCTTCAACAAGTCTCTTTACGACTTCACTCGCCGGTATAATTTCCTTGATGAGCCCAATGCCTTGCCCTCCATACATTGCCATGCTTTCAATATCACCAGTAGCTGTCCTGTTGGGAACTGTTCCAGCAAATCGACGAATATCCTTTTCCTACATTCAATAAACAAGAATGTTTCAAACAACTGGAAAATGTCATTGCTCGTAGAGACTGTAGTGTGGCGTATGCTCACCACTCCGTGTATGATCGAATGGCCAATGATGGGCTGGTTGCTCTCATGCTCATGGCTCGGCAGGGTCCTCCACTCCATGAAGAAGGGCGTTTTCAAGACACGGTGAGGCGCGCCTGGCCATCTTGCACGTCCAAACACATCGGTGTACTCTGTTTCATCTATCTCGATCAATTTCCTCTTGTAGATGGGGTGGGCGTTGCTCTCCTCTGTTGCGAGGAACCTATAACATCAACGCGAAACACTGTATCAATGGCTCAACTAGATTTATCAAAGTGAAGGTCGAACCTCGTGCCTAGGGCAACTCCTTGTGCTCCAAGGGCTAGGGCGGCCGCATAACCTCGCACATCCACTATTCCTCCGGCAGCAATCACCGGAATCCCGCGGTCCCGAACTAGGTCAACAACTCTCGGCAATAAAGTGATCAGGCCATCCTGGTTTATCCAGTAAAGGAATTGTCAAGTATACCTCTTGATTTGGTTTCCATGTTCAAAACAGTTATTCGGTCGACTTTACTACCTGACCTATCACATGTCCTCCTGCTTCCATTCCCTGTACTATTATTGCATCAACTCCAGCATTAACAGCTTTCTCTGCCTCATCAAACCTCCCAACCTTTTATGTTAAGAACACACATACACAATAACACGTGTGGATATGGAAAAAGGTGAGAAATCGAAATGAAGAGATGTTAGTTACTTGAGGCACGATCTTGACTCCAGCTCGATGGGCTTCAATCACGAGATCCTTAGTGCATTCGCCCCAATAGATTTGCAAGACTGCAACTTTCTCGTCGAGTATGGCTTTTATGTTTTCCTCGTGGGGGAAGGCGAGGACGACGCCAACACCAAACGGTTTATCGGTTAGGGTTCTGGTCTTCCTTATCAACTCCCTCAGATAATCTGGCGCCTCCTGTGATGCCATAAAAAAAAAAAAAAAAAAACACTGATAATCTGTACAAAGCAAATGAGTGAAGGATTTAATTAATTGAGAATAAATAAAAAGACGAGTGAAAAATAGGGGGCAAAACCCAGTCAGGGGCTCTAAGAAGGCCAAGGGCGCCGGCGTTAGCGACGGCGGCAACAAGTTCCGGGCCTGAAACGTCTGGTCCTAACGGCGCCTGCACTATTCCGTAGGGAAATCCCAGAATTCCTCTCCATCCGCTCATCTCTATGTTTGTTCTGTGTAATAATAACAATAATTGGACAAACATATATAAATATAGTATGTGCTGAATCAGTGATAGAAGTTGAAAAGTATTTGGGGGTGCTGAAGAGAAGATTTATTTGATCTTCTCTTGCTGTGTCTGTGTTTGAAGATAATAGTACTAATATAATCTGTAGTCAGTCAGTTGTCAACAAAGCAAACACCTTTTTCCCCTAAAGAATTTGCTCCTCTGAAATCGCTTGGTAACAAAGAAAATTGAAGTGTCACAATATAATTGGAGATCAAAGAAATTGAAGTAGAGTTGCTATGCTGAATTGCACTGCATATCCAGTGGTGTTCTTAAATCTCATTTTTGTGATTTTTGTGTGGTTTAAAACATCATAAATATTTTTGACATCATAAAAATAATTATATACAGCACAAATTTTTTATATATCACAAATTTTTTAACATCACAAAAATGATAATACACATCAAAACTCCATGACATTACAAAAAGTGTCTCTCCCACTGCCTGCTTGTGCAGTGCCTGCACAGTAGCAGCGCCCGAGAAATTGTATGGTCCAGAAAATCAATATGGTTCCTGTGCTGGGACTTATTTCTCCAGCATATACTGGAGTCATCTCCAACCATTAGATAAAGATCTTTATTAGTTGTACGGTATAGATTATATATGGGCAAAATTGTAATTGTAATACTTTCTTATTTTATTATTTTAGATTTTCAACTTTCTCATATTAATGGTGTCAGTTAATCATTACCGCAGACGAAAAGCCATTAGAGGAGGAGACGGTGACTCTTCCCATTAAGTAAAGTACTGTGTATAGGTATTGACATAAAATTATATCTGTGTTTATATATATATGACATTCTGTCTTCCTATATGAAGCATTCTGTTTTCATTTGCTTAACATTCTGTTTTGATTTCATTAACATTCTATTCTTAGTTTATTAACATTCTGTTTTCATTTACTTAACATTCTGTTTTAATATCATTAACATTCTGTTTTGTTTACTTAACATTCGGATTTCATTAACATTTTGTTATAACTTCATTAACATTCTGTTTTTATTTACTTGACATTATGTTCTATCTAACATAATATTTTGTTCCGAATTACATAACATTCTGTTCTAACTAACATAACATTCTGTTCTACATTATATAACATTCTGTTTTAACAAACATAACATTCTGTTACGAATCAGATACCATTCTGTTTTGAACTTCTTATCATTATGTTCTAGCAAAGATAACATTCTGTTCTAACATAATATTTTTTTCTCACTCATGGTGATTTCAAATTCAACTCTCCATTACTATTACAAAAACTCTGTGTATTCAGCCGTGAAAAAGAAAGAATGGCAGAAATTGTGTATTCAGAAAGAAAAGAAAAAGTGATGATGACAGTTCAATTTTTTATTATTTAAATTGATGAAGATAAAGGAAAAGACACAATTATCCCTATAATTAATATAAACCATCAGATCAGTATTCCACCTAACGGTTGATATTCACTCCAGTATATACTTCCCAGCATAGGAACCAAGTTGCCAGAAAATAGGATTTCAATGCCTTAAATTAGGGTTCAGTTCAGTAGTGACGTGAATATATAGGCGTGAAATCAGATGGAAAAGTTGTTTGAGTTTATGTGTGTGTGCTTATTACGAACACTTAGTTTAAGGTAAATTAAAAAGAAAGAAGCCAACAAATCACAGGTGTATCTCAGACACATCCAATAGTATCCATAAGATGGAACTGTAATTGTTGCCTTATAGTAAAAGATCGAACTATTACATAAAATCTTTGCCCTTGACATCAGATTCATTACCTCTACAGAATTTCTTATGGTTACTACCCCAAAGGGGGAAGCTGTTATTGATCTACAGGTACTTACATTCTGTATATATGGCTTCTGTTTTTCAATTCTTGAGGGGGAAGAGAGACACGAGTGAGATATCTGTACGTGTAATAAGATCTCTACAAACCCACAAAGAAGAAAACAAGTGAAGCAGAAGAGGAGAATGCAAAATGCTCTTTTGCTTTTTCTGTCATATCATCAATACTAGTAATACCCGCCCGTGCGATGCACCGGGCAATATATTTTCATCAATAAAATAAAAAAAATATTTAAAACGATTTAATTATTTTTTTAGTATACATAAATATACTATAGTCCAAGAACATTACACTACCAACCTTTCAGCTTCAGGAATCAACTGTCTTATATAAACTATTTCGGATACAACAATCAATTATATTGTTGATAATGCATGCACGTAAATGTCCTTAAGAAGAAGAGTAAACTAAGAATCATGGTAATTATTAAACTTTTTTGTTGCTTTTTGCAATACACACAATCAAATTATCAATGTAATCTAAAAGAAAAAAATATTGAAACAAAGATCTTCGAGAGACGAGAACCCCAAGTGATTGCAATTTAGATATAGGTATATTAATGAAAGAACAACTGTTATTGATAGGACCTCATATCTTCCTTGCACAACCACTGTATTAACTTTGAAGTGCTTCGGTGCCGAAAACTAAATTTCATAATAAAAATATAGATAGATTCAATACATCATTAGTAAAAAAAAAAAATACCAAATGGCAACTCAAATGTCAAATTAACCGGATAAAAAGATGAAATTAAAATCAAATAAATAAAGACAACTTATTACTATGCAAATTTATGACCACTCCAATACTAACTCATGAACCATCTAATGATATCTGCATTCAAAGCCAAGATAAATGAATATGTGAAAACCACATTATCAAAAACCATAGTTTTGAAAGAAACACTAAATATATATCATCAAATTAAATGAAGTAATATATATTCGCATAAGAATGAGATCACCGATCTTATATAAAACTCTTTAGAGCGAATCATTGATCATAATACTCTATCTAAGTAATGAGATAGTAATAATTACATGCACTATTTATTTAATTGAATGTTTTAATGAATTTAAATCAGATCAATTTAAAAAATTTTATTCAAATGTATTATAAGTTGTAGTATAAAATTAGTATTTTATAATTTAATTAGATTCAAAATAAATTTATAAAAATTAAATACATTATCTCACTAATCATTACATCTCTCGAGACAATTGTATTAGTATTATCATTAATTATTGAAATAATAATAATAATAAAGAATATATTTTTGAAATTAATGTAAACTAAAATATTTTCATTGAAATTCGACATAAATTTATAATAAAAATTATATTCATTTTATCATTAATCATTATATCTCTCAAGATGCCAGGATTACCATTAGTTGTTGAATTAAATAATAATAATGAAAAAATATTTTATGAAAATAATATAAATTAAAATATTTTGAATGAAATTTTTATCTTGAAATAATTATATTTTTAAAAAATTTCAATTCAAGGGTTTTTCATAATATATACAACCTTTATTCAATTCAGTTTTTTTTATATAAATTTATTATTATTATTATTATTTATATAGAAAAAGATAGAAAAAAATAGTATATGAGATAACTACACTTTCTATTTAAAATTTTTTGAATAAACATCCCATGTTGAAATTTTTTTTTTTTTACAGTTTTCAATTCAAAGGTTTTTATGAGTGTGTAATAATTAATTATATTTTTATTTATACTTTTTATATTTATATAGAAAATAAAAGATATATACAATTAATGTGGAGGAGAGAGGATTTTTTAGGGAAAAATATTAATGAGATAGTAATAATCACATGCATTATCTATTTAATTGAATATTTAATAAATTTAAATTAGATCAATTTAAATTTTTTGATTCATATGTATTATAAGTTATAGTATAAAATTAATATTTTATAATTTATTTAGAATTTAATATTAATTTATAATAAAAATTAAATACATTTTATCACTAATCTCATTCATTAATTATTGAAATAATAACAAAAAAAGAATATAATTTTTTAAATTAATTTAAATTAAATATTTTCAATATAATGAAATTCCTTCTACTTTTTTCTTTATACTTTTTATATTTATATAAGAAATGGATAGAATAAAAAATATAAAGGCAATTAACGTGGATGAGAGAGGAGTTTTGGGGGAAAAATTTGTGGAGAATACTCCACTTTAGGGGATAATGACCAATTTAGTCCTGTAACTTTCTCCTAATTCCCATTTTGTCCAGAAAGTATTTCAATTACCCAAATGGTCCTGTAAGTTTCATTTTCCCAACCAATTTGGTTCTAAGGACCTTTCTGCAAATTCCAATTGGGCTCCCACATTCTATTTAGGCCCCTTGACTTTTTTAAACTATTACATGTACCCAAAAAATTTATTTTTATGCAATTTAATCCTTATTACATACATCTAAATTAAAAACGTAGATTTTCTTAAAAATTGGTATCAGAGCCTAGGTTTTATTGAAGAACATTTTAATTATATTATTTATAATATTTTTTCTATTAATTGTGAATATTTAATTATTTTATGAATTAAAATAATTTGAAACCTACGAGTTATTTTTTTAAAAAATATTTCATGAATACATAAATAAAAAAATAAATGAAAAACCTACAATTATTTTATGGATACATAAATAAAAAACGTACAAATAATTATTATATTGATAGATAAATAAAAAATAAATAAAAAACTTAAAATTATTTTATGCATACATAAAAAAAACTTACAAATAATTATTTTATGGATACATTAACAAAAATAATAAATAAAACTTACAAAATAATTATTTTATGAAAATAACTGGTAAGTATCAAACTATTTTGAATCCATAAAATAATGAAGTATCCATCATTAAGGGATAAAATATTATAAATAATATAAGTAATTTAAATATATGTTTTTAAGCAAATCTATATTTTTAACTTAAATAGAAGTAATAAGGACTAAACTGAATAAAACTAAAGTTTTATGGCTAAAGATAATAGTTTTAAAATTCAAATGGCACAAATTGATCAATTTGAGGGTCCAAATAAAATTTGCTTAAAGGTCCTTAGGACCAAATTGGTTGGGAAAATGAAAGTTACAAGACCATTTTGGTAATTAGAAAACTTTTTGGACTAAATTGGTTTTTAGTGATAGTTACAGGACATTTTTGGACATTATCCCCAAAGTAGTATATTATTATAGATTATAGATTATAGATTATTAGTATAACTTACACTACCAAAAGAAAAAAAACATATTGTAACGTGGTGTGTCATCTTTCAAAACTGTAAAAGTAGCTTTCCACAAGATCTCTCCAAATTCATCATGCAAATAATAAAATAGACTGTCGTCATAACAAGACCTCATACTTCATTGACATTATTGATATGTACATATAACAATTGACAAATTCTTGGTCGAATTTTTTACATGCAAACACCACAAATTGGAGGAGGACAAGTTGACCATGAAAAACAACAAGAATTTAGTGTGCAAGGCATTATCATATCAAAACAAGAGCAATTAGGCCATGACGTTTTAGAGATGTCTCCACCCTGGAGTCCCCACCACAGCATAAATTACATCAAGATTATTTAGTAACAAGATTATTTAGTAACAAGATTATTACTAATAACAACATTACATCAAGATTATTTAGTAACAAGATTACATCAACTATAAAAAAAAGTCTTGGTTTTGGCACAAGGTCAAACACATCTCAGAATTTTATTGAATTTTGTAACATAGTATATTCCATTATAAATATTGTAACAAGATTATTATTATTTAGTAAACTAGCATACTCGCCGGCGCAATGCGCGGTAAGTAAAATATATATATATATATTTTTTAAAATAACATAAGATTTTAAAAATTCAAATATTGTACGTATTATATAAAATTTGGTTCATGCGGAGTTGAGAACTCACTCAAGTGGTAACTTTCCCAACTCTCAATCTATATGTTGCGGGTTCGAATCCCCACCCAGCCCCCTATCCCTCCTCTTTGTTCCCTTTGTAATTGTGTGGATGGACTCTCACTACCTTTTCCAGGCCTTCAATGGCTTCTCCAAAAAAATTGGTTCATACCAATTTTCTGACCACAATATTGAGAGAAAATGTGACAAGGTGATTTAGCAACTTTCTCGGTCAAGTTATTTTCCTAATATTGTTGTTTGATTGATTTAGTCCATAATCAATTTGATTTTACATTTTAAAATTTATAATTTGCTAGATATAATTCTAACTCCATTTTATATATTTATATGTTAATTTATTATTATATACTGTATTACACTAATAATGCTACTGGACTACTTGACCAAAAATGGTCGCGGATTGTCTAGCAAAATGTGGTGCATCTCTAGCAGAATTCTACACTACTTGGACATTCCCCCAGACTTCACGCACAGAGCGTTAGCGGCGGATTCTACCGGTGTATGGTTCCCAAGAGCCTAAGTATTATCTCATTTTTTCCTTTATGCTTTTTGGACACCACTTTTTGTTACTTTTTTTCCCTTTATTTTCTTTTCAATTTGTTATTTGGCGTGATGACTAATGTTAATAAACTTAGAACATTGTTCACATAAATATGGAGTGATGACTAATGCAAATCTAATCATGAATATATAATTCTCATATTATCCTATATTATACTTCCTCCATTTTTTTTAAGTGTTACACTTTTCTTTTTTGGGTGTTTTATAAACATTACCATATATAGAATGCTTCTAAAGGTATAAGAGTCTGTTTGTTTTGACTTATTTTTTTCTCCTTTTGACTTTTGCTTAACCCAAAAGTCCTTTTGATTTTTTTTTAATTGTTTGTTTTGACTTTTTTAAAAAGAAAAGGAGAAGCAAAAGTTAAAATTCAACTTTTTCTCAAAGCATGTAGGGGTTACTTTTTTTAAAGGAAGAAGTTATTTTCGAATAAAAATACAAAAATATCACCATTTAAAAAGGAAATAAAATATATTGTAAATATCTTTACAATATTTTTGTCCATTTTAGTAATTTTAATATATCAAAAGTCCTTCTACGTACAATTCAACCAAACATATTTCAGTTGAAAAGCAACTTAAATAATATCAATCCAAACAATTATTTGAGTTGTTTTTGCTTTTGAATTCTCCTTCTCTCTCTTTCTCCTTTTACTTTTGACTTCTTCTTTTTACAAAAGCCAAAACAAACAGGCCCTAAAACTTCCACAGAAGCACTTTTGTTCCCGTGTCATTTCCTCATGTTACATTTATTTTGAAATGTAGGGAGTATTATATTATACGTAGGGATGAAACCGGTATAGATACGGTCGATAGTATTGGATATGAATATAAATTATCCCACATTTTTCTTCGGATTCTGATCGAATATAGATATGCCGGATACGAATACATGTCGGATCCAGATTCAATTGGATACAGATTATCAGATAATTTTTAATCTTTTTTGAAAATTTAATAATTTCCATAAAAATTATCGGATAATTTGATAATTTTTATAATTATTGATAATTTTTAATTAATAAATAATAATATATTAATATATTCGAATATCCATATTTAAAATATAGATAATATCCTATCAATTTTTGGATACGGTCAGATATTTTCGGATACAAATACGAATGCAGATATTAAATTATGGATTCAAATTCGAATACGAATATTGAAATATCTGGCTGGATAGTCGGATACAGATTCGGATTCGAATATAATCGGATATGGTATCGGATCGGTCGGATATTTACCGTACCCCTTTCATCCCTAATTAATGTATATATATTTTACAACTATATAGTACTATATTTATTCAATTAGACGAAGTTAAAACATGTTGTATATCTAATTAAATCTTTTTAATTTATGTAGTGTTAATATACCATTTATATTAATTAATAATTTCTTTTTAAGAAGGATTGATATCTACATTATATATATCAACCATTTAAACTTAGATTAAGACCTTTTAGAATAATAACAAATCACTATAATAAATAAAGAGTTGAGAAAAATAAACTAATTTAAATCATTCCCTATCCAAGTTATTGGATTATTCCCAATTTTTCCGAATTCATTAATTAAATAATGCTTGTTTTCTACTTTATAGTGAACATACATCAATTAAAAAAATATATAAAAAATAAAAATATATCCGAAAGGAAAGATATCAAAAAATGAATAATATATTAGCAAAAGGGAAAAATACATAAATAAAAAAATAAAGTGGAAACATCTCCAAATATACTCTCTTCAGTTTCTTTTTTCAAATTTCAAATAAAGACAAAAAAAACAAACAATAATAAAATCAACATAAAATAGATTTCATGACATACAAAAATTTTGAGTAATATACAAAGGAGAATGATAAAATAATTTGTAGAGTAAGACTTCATTGTAATATTGAATTACAATATGTAATCCTGCAAAAGTCATTGAAAAACCATTAGAAATATATATGTAACAGTATGTAAGAAAAAAAAAAAGAAAACCACTAATATTATTCACATTCGGAGTAAAAAAAATCTTACATGAATAGCAAGCGAAGAAGATATTGCAATAAAAGAGAGATAAATTAGCCTGCAATAAAAGAAATATTAGGAAAACATTGGCGTAGGAAACATTGCAATACATGAGAAGAAGAAACAAAAGACATTGTTTAAATATAAAATCAATGTTGAGAAGACATAAACAAATAATGAATAAATAAAATGTGAGGTGACCATGATATTAGATAAATGAGTGGAGTATTTATAGAGAAACATGATGAGGTTTGGTGGACGTATATACAAATCTTGTAGAAATGGAATCAGATTTGAAGTGATTTTCTAAAAATATATAATAGTATAATATATTATAATATTTTATTAGGAGGAGGTTTGGTGGATATATATATATGCAAATCTTGGAGGAATGGAATCAGATTTGACATGATCTTTTAAAAATATATAGTGGTATAAATTAATTAAAGATATTATAATATTTTATTAGGAATTTATTATGATATTATAGATATAGATGTAATATATATGTGAGTGAAGTTGTTGAAAATGGGGGAGAAAAGTTCGATGGAGTGTTGAAAAAAGGGGGTGGGGAAGTGGGGGAAAATTGGACTATATTGTTTATATATATATATATTATTCTTATAGTATATTCATAAATAAATAAATTTGTGTTTAACTGAATAAATTATGGATTATTAGTTAGATTGTAGTCATTTTACAAATACACAAATTCTTGAAAATATATTAACCCAACATGAATATTTTTTTGTTAAAACATAGACCAATATGTGCAAAAAATAATTATTAAATGGGACAAAAAAAAATTTCAAAACATAAATAGTGCCATGTAGACATAATAAATTCTCACAAAAATATTCAACATTTTCCTTCCCAATGCATTCCATTTTTATATAGAGATATAAATGAATTTAATTGTCCTACGAAAGTGGTTAGGGTGCAGATTCTACACATGCAAAATGTTGTGATGGTAGAAGTGAGAAAGTTATATCCCAAGTATATTTTGTGATATTTGTGACGGTGATGTCATGATATGTCCACATAATCTCATTCTTACATCACATAATTATAATATTCCATTATTGAATGCAGAATTTTCTCATTATGGACACCTATATAAAGAACTCCCATTGCATCCAACACTCAATATATAGGGACAAGACAGAAACAGAAAACATGGATGTCATAATTTCACTATTCCTAGGAATGTTGCTGTTGTTTCCTGAGGCAAATACACAGGCGCAAAATGGCCTAACCGTTGGCTTTTACCACCAAACTTGTCCCGGCCTCGAGAAATTGGTAAGAAATGAAGTCACGGCGGCGACCACCGCGGATAAAACCACTCCGGCGGCCTTTCTTAGACTCATCTTCCATGATTGTCAAGTTGGGGTAATTAGGATGAAATTCTTCTTCAAATTCATATTACTTTCATTTTATTATTAAAATTTACATGTGTGTAATGATCAAATAATGGGTTCTTAAAATCAAATTGGACAAAAGGTGCTAAATGTGTATATTAATTATATATATTATTTTTATTTGCCCCACACACTAGTAAAATATAAAATAATGGGGGTAGAAAGGGTATTCAATTATATATTGAATATACATTTTGTAATCAATATTTATTAAATGTTGTCATCTGGGGGAATGAGGACTTGGTCAAGTGGTCAAATCCATTGGCTTTCAACGTTCAGGATTCGATTCTCCACCAGACCTCCTATCTCTCCCCTTTGTCCCTTTGTAATTTGTGTGATCTGAGCTCCCACCATTATTTTCGTAGCCTGTATAGGTTGTTCAGCAATATAGATATATTAGATGTATTGTCATTATTGGTGTCTTTATGATTAATACTCCCTCCGTTTTTTAATATCTTTACCATTTGCATAGTTGGTATTATTCATTAAGTAACTTTGATTCAACTTTTTAGCACAGTTGTGTAGATAAAACATAGTCAATTGAGATATTGTTGGATTCGTCTAATCGTGTAATTTTATAATATCAAATTTTTACAATTTTTACTTGTATTAATGATTAAAAATGTGTATTGGATTGCGTGCAGTTAAGAAGTGGAGAAGTTAAAAAAGAACGGAGTGAGTATTTATTATTAGTTAACTACACAGTTAATTATAATTATTCAATTACTTAGTAGTTGCATAATAATAAAACGCTCATTTTCATCACATTCAGCGGGAATTAATTCTACACCTACTCCCATCCCTTTGAAACCATTTTGTTTCATTTGTAAATTGTGTGGTATAGACTCTCACATTTATTATCTTATAATAGGGCTGCGATGGTTCGATTCTTATAGATGCGAAGGACCCCAACAAGAGTGCGGAGTTCGATTCGGCAAAGAATTTTGGAATTCGGAAACGCGAGCTAATCGACCAAATAAAGGCCAAGGTGGAAGCCGTGTGCCCCGGCAAAGTTTCTTGTGCCGATGTTTTAGCATTAGCCGCAAGAGATTCAGTATTTATCGCGGGAGGACCCGACATTGCCCTTCCATTGGGGCGCAGAGACACGGTCACCAATTACACTAGAGCGCAAGCGGACAAAGGTCTCCCTAGAAACAACGTTAACCTCACCATAGCTCTACAAGTTTTTGGCTCGGAGAATAACATCAATGCTGAGGAAGTCGTGGCTCTTTTAGGTATTATTGTCCCTCTTTTTCAAACACTATATCCTGTCCAATAATAATATGGTTCGAAATGAGAACAATATTCATGTATGTCGTCACCATAGGTGCTCACACACTCGGCATCACACATTGCGATGGCATCTACGATCGTTTGTACGATGGCACGGCTATAACGCCTCCGGGCCATGAAACGGTCTTCGTGAATGAGTTGAAGAGGCAGTGTCCGGTAAATGGATCCGATCGCTTCACTAAGAGTTTTGATCTCGATCCCACATTTGTCAAGTTCGACAATGCGTACTTTAAAAATACCCTTAGTGGCCGTGGATTGATCACGCTCGATGCCGAGATCGCGAGGGATCCGAGGACGATGGAGACGGCGAAAAAATTTGCAAGGGATCAAGAAGCGTTTTTTCAGGTGTTTAAATCGGCCTTTCTCAAGATTTCTTCCTTGAATGTTCTTACAGGGGATAAGGGAACTTTGAGGAAGGTGTGTAGTGTGTTCTAATGGAATTGTGAAACTCACATTTCATTTGTTTTGATGACTTAAATAATAGTAGTACTTATTTTGTTATCGAACCTTATAATGTGAGCTATCTGCTACTTATTTTTTAAATTTAAGAAAAATATATTTAGTGTTTATTGGTTGAATCTCATTTTAAATATTTCGTCAATAATTTTGAAGAGATTTTCACATCAAATTGTATATATATACAGAGATATAATTTTAATGAAAAAAATAATAATAACATTAACTTAATCAGGAGAGAAATAATAATAATAATAGTATATAAATTATAAGCAAAAAAAATATATTCCAAATTCAAAGAACAGAAATAAATACGAACAACAATTGATTTGAGAGAGGCAACCCTTCAATGCCCACCAGATCCTCGAGGAATTAGTCTTGAGTCCAATGCGACTTGGGGATACACTGGTATTCACCTAAAAATTGATTTGAGTGGAACGAGACTTTAGTCGCTTAGGCAACGTATCGGGTTCGAACATTGTGTATGTAAAAAGTCCTTCATTGCCCATGCAGATCATCGAGAGATTAGCCTTGGGTCCATTGTGGCATGAGGATACCCGGTAATTCACCAAAGAATATAAATAAATGTTTCAATATATTCCAAAAAAGATGTACAACTAGCAGTTGAAGCTTTAGGAGCAAAATTTTGATGATAGTAAGTCCAGCGACGGATCTAGAAATCATTTTCAGTGGTATCACAAAAGTGAGAGAAACTGTGTTGAAATTAAGAATAGTAGTCAAAATACAAAAACTATTAAAAAAGACTAGGTTATAATTTTTTTTTTTGGTAAACAGTGACACTCATGTGTCCGCAAAGGTGTGTGGGAGCCCAAACCACACAAATTACAAAGGGGGGGGATAATGGGCCGGGAGGAGATCGAACCCCCAACCTATGGTTGGAAGATAGGGGACTTGACCACTAGGGTAAGTCCCCAATCCCCTAGGTTATAATTAATTATAGTGGTATCACCACAAAAACGAACCCGACCGGCACGAAAAATTTCAGATTTGGATGTCATTTTGGGTTTTTTACAAATCAGGTCGACCCGAAATCCGACCTGAAATATTATTCCACCTGCTCAACCTGACACGAACACGACCCCGGAACCTTAAATTTTGTCAATTTTGGCTATAACCCGAAAAAACGAACCCGAACGACACGAAAAATTTTAGGTTTGGGTTTAGTCATTTTGGATTTTTTTTTTCCCAAATCAGGTCGACCCGAAACCCGACCTGAAATATTATACAACCTGATCAACCCGACACGAACACGACCCGAAACCTAAAATTGATACCCTAATATCAGATTACTAAAAAAAAATGGAATTAGATGTAGTTTTTGGAACCCTCAAAAAAACCCATCAAAAAATAAGGACTGCTAAGAAAATAAGTGGAACCCGTGCTCTAAGAGTTTGTGACACTATATATTTCTCCAATTTGTTGCCCTCTCCCACAGTCCGCCGCACACATTATTGTGAACTAGGTTTTGTGGGTTTTTTTTTTTTTTTTTTTTTTTTTTTTTTTTAGAGTTCGACTTCGAGTTCGAGGCTATTTACTTCCACCATTCATTTGATCCTCTGTGCATACGCTCATATTCTAGGTTTTAGACTACTCCGCCAACGCCCTCGCGCCGCCGGTGCTCGTATCTCTTAAAAAAAAATTTCCTAAATCTAGCTGAGGGAGCCGCTGCTCCTCATTATTATTGCATTCCTAGGGTGTTCAATCATCTTTTTCCCGGTGTTGCTTGTTGGATGATCGGACAGCACGCGCACGATCGTTCGCCGACCGGTTTCCTTCGCTCATAGCTCGAAGAAAGTTGCGATTGTATCCTTATCTTTGGTGATTTTGCTATTAATTTTATTGAATTTACGCAGTGACAAACAAATTAAGGAGAAACCCGCTACTTATGCCATTGTGAATTCTTCGCTCAATGGTAAGTTGCTTATGGCGGAATGCTTTTTTCCGTTGTGGTTTTTATGGATTTCATGTGTTTGTTGTTTGGATATATTTGGTTGAGTGAAGATGGCATGGATAAATGGGGTCTGGGGAATTAATGCCTGTTTGTATTCCTGTGCATTACTGTGGTACTTAAATCTTTGAAGTTTGAACCATGAAGATCGGTTGAATTCATTTTTCATTTCAAAAGAATAAAACGGGATATATGGTAATTAAACGTTTTCCTGCAGCTTTGGTTGAAAAAATTTTTAATACTCAACTATCATATCTCTAACCCTATCAGGGGAACTATGCTTTTGGAAAATTAGTTTTTGGTACTAAATTTGGTTGTATACTCGTGTACCTCATTGAGTGTATTTATTCAAAAGGTGTACCTAAAGTGCGAAAATTTGATTCTGTTATTATGGCTCAAAATTACGAAATATGCTTGAGTGTGCTTATGGATGTGTTGAAGATTTTGTTTACATTGTTCTTGTTTTTGCAGGTGCACAGCGTGCAGAAATTATAAGGTGCGTTGAGAAAGTCATCTCGAGTTATATTTTTTTGTCTATAATAAAACTGTGCCTTAGACAAGGTTGTTAAACTGTTTTGAACCGACACCATATGAGAAGGTTGCCAAACTTTTATTGGAGCAGATGCTGTACATATGACACATATGGATTGTGCCTTAAAGGTATTCATGATTGTGACAGGCTTTGTTGAGGCAGCAGGTTATTTATTCATTTAAGCTTGACTGTGTCTGCATATTGTTGTGGTGTTATATGTTATCTTTTGCCTGTTAGATATGCTCTAACTCCTTATTTTGAATTTCAAACATTGCCGACCCCAGGTTTTTTATGTTCATTTTGCTTAATCCAGAAATGGAAATGATGGCAATAAGTAAAAGGTCTGAGCAGGAAGCATTGTTGATAGCATCCACATGGGCTGTATCTGTATAGGCATGAGAAAAACCAAAGGAAAAAAACATGAAGAAGGCCCCTGTTAATGTATGAGTTCTTACATGTTGACTTTCGCAACTTCTTCAATAATAATATAACACCTGCCATTGCTTGAGCTTTTGGTAGGTAGGGGCTGTAAGAAAAGGCGTGGATTGCATTCTAGTATTGAATTGCAATTTAGACTTGAGCCCTACAGTTTTCTTGCTTAAGATGTCTCCCATGTTTTATTAGCTATTCTACTTGCTTCCTGCATTGATATGATCATCATGCTGATCCATTTCTTTGGTTCTTCTCTTCTCTTTATTCAATTTGTTCTGGTGTATATTGGTGGCGGCATTGAACTATTAATTTTGTTTAAAAAAATAAAATTAGTAATCTTTGTAGATGTCCTTGGTCATAGTATACAGAAGGTTTTTAGTGAGTGGACTAGGGTGTATCACTCAATTTTTTGCGGTAGCAGTTATTTACTTTTACGTTAAGGCTCTTTTGTTATCCTTGATGTTAGAGAAGTTGTTTCGGTGTGACATTTTCTGACGGATTTTGGCTATTGTCTATATGAAGTACTATATCTTATAGCATCTTCTCTTCTTATTTTATACTAAAAAGAGAGCTCAATTGAATGTTAATTTCTGCCGATTTCAATCTGAAGTGTTGATGTAATAGGGCTTATAGTAGCAGATCTAAAGAGAAGTAGGTGATAACTAAATGAGCACTCTCTTCCTATCGAGCATTTGAACTTTCCCTGTAAAAACGACTTCTAAATTTACAGCAGACTTACATAAAGCTTGCGGAATGCATATTTGTTTTTGTCTGCAAGTATTTATTTTCAGGTTCCAAGCATGATTATGCTGGACATTTTGTAAGAGCTTGCATCGTACTTCTAGTCTATAGACTCGAAGGCCCTTCTGCAGGGTAGGGAATCAACTCTTGTTGCTACATTATGTTCCGAGGAATCGTATTGTTAGAAAATATCCAGCTCCCAGTATCATGCTCTCAATTCCTACTATTTTGAGATTGCCTCATAACTAATGTCTGGTATTTACCCAGTATACTCTTACTTATATACTCTTTGAGGAGTACGCTGAAAGTTGTTCCCAATTACACCAATCATATGTGCTCTTGAGCATCCAACCGCTAAGGACAACATGGAAGGATTATAAGAAAGATTTGGTGAAAAAAGGGGTGTTCCTTACCTGTCAATCCTTTCCCTTCATGCACATAGTGTTCTCTATAATTTATAGTCAAAGATTACTCTCATGATGCCATGTGATTTATATAAATAGAAAGCAAAACTAACCAATTACGACAAAAACAATCGATAAATAAAAAGGGGAAGAATAACAGTTTTGAAAATAAATCTAATGATATTTTTGTAATTATGAAAAAAGGTTAGGGGTAAATTCGCTACACCATGCACGCTAACACACACGTATTATTTGTGTGTATGGATTTGGTCGTTAAAATTAAACAGTTTTGGTCGCAAATTCGGTACTCACACGTATTATTTGTGGGTATGGGTTTGGTCGTTAAAATTAGTTTAATGAATTTTGGTCGCAAAATTCAGTCTAGTTATTGAAATTTACAATAAAATTTGGCAGCAAGATTTTAATACTCCATTTCAATATTGCATATTATGAAAATTATTTCACAGGATTCATTTCCATTCTTATTAAATGAGCACTTGTATACTCAAAACACTGTTTTGTTTTCTTTTTTCACATGAACTATTGATTTATTGGAAAATCTAGGCTCGGCCACATACTCCACCATTTGATAATGGAAACAAGGAATAGCTAATGGTAAAATTCATATTAAAGGAAAAGGAAAATCCTATTGGCTATTACATTCTAAAACTTCAATAAATTCCTTGATAGACCATCAAAGAACATTCGAAACTTACAATTTACAAATTTATTCCATTTTTTTAAAAAAATAATAATTAAATATTTATTCATACTAGTACTCTATTCTAAAACCTTTTCCATTTAGTTGATATCTTATCTATCCGAACACAATTATTTACAACATAATTCTATTAAATACTTCCTCCGTTCTTGATAAATTGAAACGTTGGGAAATTTAGTACTAACACTTGCAGTTTGATTTAAAGTTTTGTCATAGTTATATAAGTTAAAAAATAGCCAAGTGGAATCTTGTTAGATTGTCTCGTCGAGTAGTTTTTAAATATCCAACTTTTAAAATTTTTACTTGTACCGAATTTGAGTTATTAATGATTTAAAATGTATCTTGGACTGCGTGAACTGTGGGTCCGTTTCAATTTTTTGAAAACGGAGGGAGTATAAGATAAAAATAACTCTTTTCCCTCAAAACAAAAATGATTAGGTACAAAACAACCAAATACAGCCTCAATATTTTGGTTCACCCTATTGGTATCAAATATCAATGTTATGTGTATCAATTTGTGCTACAGATAACAATACTGCTTCAAACCTTTTCAATGACTCTAAGTTTAGCACTTCGACTTCGAGGGTTCAATCTCTCCTCTGATTCAGATGGTGTTATCGGTCGCTTTGTTAGGATGGTGGCATTCGGGCCTTGTACTATTTGCTTTATCCAAGTTTCATTCACCCTGTAGGAATCAAGCTTTGCAGAATCATGCGAATGTTTATCTCGATTGCCCCCATCATCGCTGCAGTTTATGATGTCTAGAAATGTCTGCTTAATGATTCTGTCTTCCAAACTATGGAATGATATCACAGCAAGCCTTCCTCGTGCACCAAGGCAATCAAAACAAGAATGTAGGGAATCCTTGAGGATGTTGAGTTCATCATTGACAGCTATTCGCAAAGCTTGAAACACCCGTGTAGCGGTCTTGATCCAACCTTGCCTCCCTCCTGTTGGAAGAGGAAGAGGTACACATTGGAAATTTTCACCCAACTTGTAAAAACAGACATTGTAAGTTGTAACATTAATAAATTAACCGGCACAAAAAAAGAGGGGAAGGCTACCTCTTGTCGAAGAAGTCGAGCTTTTAATGAGATCAACTAGTTCTCGTGTAGAATGCAGTCCGCCAGTTAACCGAGCTTTAACAATTTTCTTCTGTAAAGACAACCAGTTGCTTTCTTCCCCATAGTCTCGTAAAATTCGCCCCACTTCAGTATCTGGCCATAGATTTAAAATATCTTCTGCCTTCAAACTAGACTGTGTCATAACCATGTTCAATCAGTTAAACAATAAGCTATACACTTTGTCAGGAATCAGGATATCGGATTCATCCACTAGTAAGCAACAGTTACCTGAGGATTCATTCGCATGTCAAGAGGTCCATCAGAGAGCACACTAAACCCTCTTTCTGCATTGTTTACCTACAGACCATGAAAGCACATTATATCTATCATGTTTTGCCTAAAAAAAGACACCTTATAAAGAAATAATTAACCAAGGTTCTCAGGATAATCTTGCCGGATGCTTCTACTAAGGTGTAAAATATCTAAAAAAACTCAATATTATCCCCCGAAAAAGAAAAAAAAAAAAACTCAATATTAAGAGACATTTCTTCTATGTGGATAATTTGAGAATGAAAATTTTCCTGCATCTAAAACAGAATGCAATAAATTTTTCCTGCAAGCACCTGATCTCAAATTCCCCCAACTTGCAATTTTCAATGTCTTGAAAAAATATTTGCAGCAAACAAACAGAAAAGGCTTCGAGATGAAACTAATTATAAGGAAACATAAAACCATACGACAAATATTGGAGTGCAAATATTACAATTTTTAAAAAACCTGCATGGATGACATTCCCAAGTCCATCAAAATTCCTTGTACTCCAGAAGCTTTATGCATCCCATCAAGGCCATGAAGCACGGTCTTAACACTTCTAAAGTTATTCAAAAGGGTATGCACTTGCAAGTCATGCCTGCCAAAATCCTTTTGTATGGTGTTTATTCTAGCTTCGGCAATCTGGTGAGCAATAGGATCAACATCAAGCCCAACATAAAATTCCAGTTCAGGATGGGCCTGAATTATCTGCAGTCACAACAATGAAGTTTTAGCTAACTATAAACCAAGTTGATGAAAATAAAGATGTTTATCGTCCCAAAAACCAAAACAAACCCAAGAATCCTTTCCTCCTAACCACTCGCACGAACAGATACAGATACCCTAGGCACAAAAATTCCTTACTTCTAAGCTCTACCTACATACTGAGAAGAAATTATCAACTTTGGTAACGTCATTCCAGAACATTGCATTTAAATTGCAGGAACTTTTTAAGTTCATATAGATTGCTTCTCTTAAAGTGGATTATCTAACAGAGGTATAAAACTACATTCACTAACTCTGTGTTCTCTAGTTTTTTACAGGAGAGAAGCGTCTGGCAATATTGAGTTTGAATAAGATTGAACACTAACTGCATGCAATATCTCAGGATATTTTTTTTTTTTTTTTGAAAAAAAATCTTTTCCTTTTTTTTTTCATTTCCTTCCCTTTCTTTTCCTTTCTTTAATCTTAGAACTCGATAACATAGCATAAACACAATCAGTACAAGACAATGAACTTAAGTTAAATCTGTTTGTTACCTAACAAGCATGCCAAATTGCAGCCATCGGCAATGGTTTTTTCTTAAATTTACAATCTTGGAATATCTAAAACTATAAAACTATTGCAAACGGAAAGAATTCCTCCCCACCTCACAAACAATTTCCATTTCATATCACACACACGAATAAGCAAATTTGCAAAGTAAGAAATTGACTAACCGCAGAGGAGTGGCCACCAGCCCCAAGGGTGCAATCCACAAAAGATTTGAGATGCACCAAAGAGAACACATCGAGCACTTCACCGAGCAGGACCGGGACATGGGAAGCATTATCATCTCCGTAATGCTTTAAGAAACCCTCCTCGTCGAGTTCTCTCTCCGACCTCGTTCGCCTCTTCACCAACAATTCCGTTTTATCCTTTTGCCTTTGCCTTTCCATTCTCTCCTTCTCGATCTTCCCTTTTCTTCGAAGACCGCTGTGTGTTGCCTTGGCTATGGCGGAAATAGAAAGATTCCGGCTGTATATTCCAATCTTCGGTCTTGCCGGGACATTCAAAATCAGTATTTTGATTGTAGAAACCATCGACGCCACAGCCATTGGATGCCAGTGAAGACAAAACCGGTTGCAGTAAACAAAAACTTTCAACCAAGTGGAGGAAAAGAGTGAGCGAAGAGAAGAATGGGGGAGAATAAGTAAAATAAAAATAAAAAACTGCATTATTTTGAATGTTTGTGCCTATGTATGCTCAATTGTTTAGGAAGAAAGGATTCTTAAGTTTGTTTTCGTTTTGCGGGCAGTAAACATTGTCGTTTTAATTTCATCCACTTTGTCTATAGTTAACAATGCCACAAGTTCAACAGTGACACAGACAGAAGGAAGCTAAGAATCACAGATTCAACAAATGATGATATGAAGATTATGCAGAAATCAGCAGGCCACAAATAGCATGTAGCAATACCCCAAAAATACTAATATACAGAATGTAAAAAGGGGGGTTTTGTGCTTCAATACCTGCAAGTCACCGGAATGTCACAAGCACCATCGGAGGCAGGCTGTATGCCCTGAAAAATGTCGGAGTCGCACAGACCACAAGCGACTCACAGTACTGCTTAGAATGAAATCAGTTCAAGAATGAAGTTGATAAATAGAGACCCATGTTTATTACCAGCTACATACCTAAGTGAACCAATATAGTTCATTAGTAAATGATAAGACGCTATTTGAGAAAAAGCAAGTACAAACACTTTTTCATGAGCTGCCATTCGGTGCACATCGAATTAGAAAATCAGAATAGCAAACATATGAAAGGGAACTACCAATATTGTCTGAATTCTCACCTTCTTGTTAGCTTTATTGGACTCAAAGTTGGGAATTCAATTTTGTATTCCTCTGCTTCGGCTACTACTAGTTCTAACAACTCTTTTTTTTTTCTCTCTCTTCTCCTTCTCTTCTAACTGAATTGTATTTTGCCTGTTCGGAATAACCAAATCAGTGCAAATCCAGTAAAAGGTGCCCATACAAGATGTTGGTGATTTGGAAATAAAAACAAAAAAGTATTTATGCTCCAGAAACACACCTACATTTTTAGAAATTTCAAAATTCCCAAACCAAATTAGATAATCCAAGAACTAATTGCATTCATGCCCAGATACATTCACTACAGAACCAAATATACAAGGGATGGTGAAACAACAAAACGGATGGTAAACCCAAAAGAGAGTAAAACCCACGAAACCTAACATTCGACAACGGAAGGCATGCCTGAAAAAATGATTAAATGAAAGGGAGGACAGAAGCTCGGAAGGATATAATTGTTCCCACCACCAGATTCGAACGATCAATATTGGCATAAAAATACAACATACGGTAGAACATAACAAAAATTCCAATTCAATAAATCCGAACATTTCAGATTACACTAAGAAAACAAGTTGACATATTTTCAAAGTACCGATTACAGATTCCAATGTCCAATTCAATTTGGCATGAATATCACATAATAATGTCAAGAGTCTCCATAAACCCTTAAGTTCCCAAAATTCAAAGTCATTCAGCAAGAACACGAGAATATCACACATTACACAAATTCAATTCTTTTACAGCATAAAGAACATACATACCCAAAGGCTCAGCAGTAAACAGACAGCAGAGCGTAGGACTTCCGAGTTCCGATTGCTCGGTGTGGAGAGCGGAGACCCAAAGAGGAGAGGCGACTTGAATAGCCAGCGGCGGGCGCTGAGACGGCGGGAACGGATGCTCACAAACGGGCAGACAGACGCGACACGCGAACAACACTCAGACGGCGGAGCCGATAACAGAGTACACTAAACCGTCCGGTCTGATATGTTCACCTATGGGCTATGGTGGTCTGTTTGTTTCTAAATAGGAGTACTTTGTTTTTTCTCTTTTTTAAAAAGATTCTTTTTATACCTTAATTTCCCCTGCTTTTTATAGTACTACTTTATATTTATAGATTTGGCAGCGGTCGTCTTTTGTCCCTCCACCAATCTCCGGCTGCCGCCGCCTTTGTCCCCTGTCCTTCGACTTTGATTCCATCGCCATTTTCACCCTCTCCAAGGTAGCCTATTAGAGTGGCCGATTGTGTATTTGTTTTCATACGCTTTTCGCTCTAATTACTCTTTGATCTGCTGCTTGGCTTATCATCCCCAACAATTTGATTTTTTCCTGGCTTCACGGTTCAAGGGCTTTTGGGATTGATTGCGGAATGACTTGCACCGTCAATCCCGGAGCATTCAATTCTCCTGAGATAATCACACACGGTGGTGGTAGTGCTCGTGCTTCTCATTTGGTTACAAGATTTCAGGAGTTGTCTGTAGGGTCGTTTTCATTTGGTCTTAGGAGCGACGATCATTTCCATATAAGAAACAATATAAACCCTAGATTATATAGATTGTCCGTGCACAATTCATCCCAATCTTTTGCACATTCGGTATATTTGTCTCCACAAACTGATTCTGCCACCCATCAGACAACTCACAGTGAGTATGATTATTTGAAATATTTTTGCCCTAAAATTTTCTTTTCAGATGTTACTCTGTAATGCCTGATCATAAACCATATTGCATTTTTACAGAGGAATCTACCTTGATTTTATTGCGGCATGGAGAGTCAATGTGGAATGAGAAGAACCTTTTCACTGGTTGTGTAGATGTGCCGTTGACTTCGAAAGGAGTGGATGAAGCCATTGAAGCTGGGAAAAGAATTAGCCACCTACCCTTGGATATCATCTACACTTCGGTATTGATCCGGGCTCAGATGACAACTATGCTTGCTCTAGCACAACACCGATGCCAGAAGGTACTTTGGGCAATATGTTTGAACATGAAGTAGCATTTTTCTCCCTTGTAGTTTCAATGTCATGTCCATTTTGCTTGGTAGTACTAAATTGTTATGTCTATCTTGTCATGCTATTAATTATTCCTTATTTGTGAGTACCAAAGTTTATTCAACCAACCATGATTCTTGAACTGTTTGAGGCATTGTATATATGACTGGCCATAGCTTTTCACGTGAAAAAGGATAGAGATTGATTTCTAGAAGATGTGGGCTGCTGATAACTAATCTTCTAAAAGTCTTTAGGTGCCTACAGTTGTGCATGCTGAGACAGAACAATCAAGGATTTGGAGTCAAATTTATAGTGAAGACACGGAGAAGCAATCTATTCCTGTCATCAAAGCATGGCAATTGAATGAGCGAATGTAAATCTATGTCTAGTGTTTTTCTTCTGTTTCTTTTTGCTTCTTTTCTTCTTTTTCTTTCACATTTTATCTGTTATATACTTGTATTGGTATCAATAGTTGGCCAGTTCTGCATTACATGCCTTTTATTGGTAGGTATGGGGATTTACAAGGTCTTAATAAGCAGCAAACGGCTGAAAAACATGGTAAGGAAAAAGTTTACAACTGGCGCAGAAGTTATCATGTTCGCCCTCCAAATGGAGAGAGCTTGGAAATGTGCCTAGGAAGGGCAGTCACATATTTCAAAGAGCAAGTAAGAAATGTCCCCATGATTATTTAAAAGTTTCAAAGTGTACAAAGTTAGGGACATACTTTTACAGGTTGAACCTCAGCTTTTGAGTGGAAAGCATGTGATGGTTGTAGCTCACGCAAATTCCCTGAGGTCCATAATTATGTATCTTGATAAGTTGACCTCTCAAGAGGTGAGTCTACAATACTTTAGATTTTCACCTCCTATGTAGATGCTCCTGCATTTGATCATAATGAATTTTCTACGTTTTTTTTTTTTTAATTTAATTTAATTTTTTTTTTGTGGACAGGTTATCAATTTAGAGCTCTCAACAGGTGTGCCAATGCTCTACATCTATAAAGAAGGAAATTTCATTAGGAGAGGAAGCCCTGTCAGTTCTTCTGTTGCCGGAGTTTATGCGTGCACTGAGGTACACACCGCTTTTACTTTGTACTCAGTACTTCCACTTGGATTTCAATTATACACAGAATATTTTCTGTTGTGAACATCATTATGTGCTAGTCCATATTCTCTTGTCTTACTTCATACGTATGCAGGTGCAGTATGTCTGGAATATAGTATTAGTTTGACAAGTTAATAAGCTTTATTTCAACTGTTCCATATTTGGTGCCTACTTTCTTCCACTCTAAGTTCCTACAAGTCTGAGATTTAAACAGATGATTTAGCTTTGTTAGTTCTCATAGATTGACAGGAATCAGAGGACAGGACTAGGTTCAATAATACAATGTTTCTAACTAACAGGGAATTATGACCGAAGTTTGACTAGAAAAAAAAAAAAAAAAGTCAGGCTTTGAAAGAATTTGTCATGCATTTATTTTCTTCGTGAAGTATGGAAGGTCCACCTGACTGTGGCAGCATCAGTGAGCACGCCATGATAGTATATAAATATATATTGAGATATATCTATGTCGAACTGTGAGAGAGGCATTTGATTGGATCATATGTTGGTAAACTAATCTGGCCCATAAATATATTCATGCTAGTGGGACACTAAATGAATTAGCAAAATGGCAGAGGTTTGGTTTAGGTTTCAACGCTCCATTTACAGATAGTAGTGTGTTATTTTTCCTAGATTAATAGTAGCAGTTTGTATTGGCGTAGATCTAATATTCGACCAGCTGATGAAGAATTTGTTTGTGTTTTTGCAGAGCTTGGCTTTGTACAGACAAAAGTTAGATGAAATATCCAATGATGCCTGAGGTTGTACAACTAGCATTCATTATTTCTTCAAGTCGTGCAAATGCCAATACCATTTTTCATTGCAAATAGTCTACCTGTTCTTCAAACTTGACAGTCGGGAAATACTATGTTTTAGAGAATCATGAATTGGGCTGGGTATGACAGGGCGTATCTTGATGTCTGTCGGTCACTAAAATCCAAGTTAGAGCTGGTTTTTGGGGATCATTTGAACCTGCTGAACCAAGAAATTTAACAAAACACCATATTAATTAAGTTCCCACCTCCCAAGCAATGCTAAAGCAGTATCCTTAGGAAATTAACGAAAGCAAATATTTAACAATGTAATTAACCAATTAATCATTAGTATTTTGTTTCTTTAGTAAAACATATTAAAAAAAAAGAGAAGTTTTTAGTGATAGATTTTGAAAAAATAAAACAAGGCCATCAGGGAAATAAACAATGCCACTTCGAAATTTAAAAAAAAGAACTACAATATTGTACTATTAATACAAAGCAATGCATGCATGGTGAGAATTCACAGAGCACATACCCATTTTAATAAATTAATTCCCATATAATATTCATATGTCATATACCACACTATCATAGTAGTATAGATAGGGAGTACAAACATAAAATAAGATGATGTAAGCATGATCGCCATGTATGTATGTATGTATCTATAGGAGCATGCAATTAATTAATATGCAATGTGCAAGGAACAAGCAAAGCAAAAGCTAGTTTTCTGATCATTTGATAAATGATGACTAGTCTCTCTCTCTCTGGTCTATCCAAGATGATGATGATGGTGATCGTCGTATGCCAGCTCCCAAATTGATGTCTCATTTCCCCTAGCAGTATGATGATTGTTATTATTATTATTATTCCCTGCTTGTGTTATTACATCATCTCCATGCATCAACGCCGCCCTTAACGTCGTCGTCTCTTGTTCACTATTATTACTATTATTCAAATAATAATCCCTCTCCAAATTATTGTATCCGGCTACCGACCCATTATTATCATCATCATTATTGTTGTTGTAGTAATAATAATTCTCCCCCCAATAATCATTTTGATCATCATCGCCGATAACATTCCCCACCAACCCTTGTACTGTGGCATGATGATGCGCCATCAATTCACCAAATGGGATCCCATCATCATCATGAAACACCAATTGGTCCCCCTTTTCCAATCCCATCCCTAAATATTTCTCCATTTCACTATTATTGCTGCTGCTGCTTTCAATATACCCTCCTCCTCCTCCCCTATTACTACTATTATATAGGCATAACGCCTCGTGCTCCATTCTCGAATTCTTGTTTCGAAACCCTAATTCGTTCTCGCTCTGCGGGCAGTTCCAGTTATGACAAGGGTACACTATGTCTGCCCCTGCCGCCGCGTCGTCGTCCTCGTGCTGGAACTGGCATTTCCTCTTGTCGCTACTGCTGCTGCCGCCCCCCCTGACGACGACCGCTGAAACTGAACCGTTATTAATGTCGTCGCTTTCTCCTCCTCCTCCTCCTCCTTTCTCCTCTTCCGTTGCGCCCTTTTCTTCGTCGTCCGATATGATCTTGAGCGATTTCAGCGCCAGCTTCAGAAGCACCTCTTCCTGGTTCACCACCTTGGACCACGTCGCCGTGTCCTTGGCCGTCATCTTGTCCTGCAACGATTTCGACTGGTTCACCAGCCGCCTCATCCTGTCCAGGTTCGGGGACATGTGCTTGATGATCGCCGCCAGAACGCTCACCTTCCACGCCTTCTTCAGGTCGTGGGGCTTCCGGTACGGCGGCGCCCCCTGCTGGTGCGCGATCCCTTGATTCCCCCACCAGATCTCGTCCCCCGTCGGCCACCACGGCGGCGGCAGCCCCCTCTCCAGAGGGAACCGCCGCTGCGGCGGCACGCAGTGCTGCATCAGCGCCGACAGGAGCGACCCCAGCGTGGTGTCCTGCAGCTCCTGCAGCAAATTCATGTACGACGAGGCGTCGGCGCTCGCCGCGGCGGCGGCGCCCTCCGCGATCTGGGGGAGGAAATCGCCGATGGCGACGGGAGCCGACTGGTCGAAGCGGACCTGGTCCTTCCACCACTCGCGGAGGCTGTCGGAGGAGCCGCTGACGGGCTTCCCCTTGTGCGGGACGATGCCGTAGACGAAGCCCTGGGCGTCGCAGACCTCCATCATCTTGACCATGTACTTGAGGACGGCGTGCTGCGCGCGGGACATCTTCTTCCGGCGAGACTGCTCCAGCTTGGCCTTGGCGCCGGGCTCCGGGGAGGAGTCGGCGGCGGCGGAGGTGTCGTCGTCCTGCCTGGCCTTCATCCTTTTCATGAGGATCCGGTCCTTCCACATACGGTGCTTTAAATCGTTGTAGGTGATGCCTTCGTCGTCGCTGACCATTTCGTCGAGCTCCATGGAAGTGGTGGGGCTGAGGGGGGCCGCCGCCGCCTCCACTACTTCGCCGTGAATCTCAACCATTATACGTATTGTTTTTGGTTTTTGGAGAAACAATTATATTATTATTATTAATAATTAAAGGTACGTGAGAGTGAAATGGGCTTCGTTGGTGTTGTGGAATAGCTGATGAGATCGATGGATTGATCTTTGGGAGTAGCTAGCTAGCCAGATAGTAGTGTAAGTATATATGTATGTATGTATGTACGGCGTGCAGTGAGCACTAGCTGCTAGCAGTGCACATAAATGGTACTACAGTAATACTAATATAATGGCGGTGAGGGTGAAGGGGGGAAATAACTAGCAAAGCAAATTGGCCGAAAATAGAAATTACTAAAGAATAGAGAAATGGGCAGCAGCAGAATCAGCAAATTGGGGGATTTGTCATTTGTATGGTTTGCACATGCCATGTGACGACACGTGGCCAACATTCCACGTCACCAGCTCTTATCTCTACCTTCTCCTCCTCCTATCTATCCCGTAAATGGCTCGACGCATCGACAACAAATTGTGAGACAGTTTTCTAAACTCTCGAGAACCCCACCAGGACATTAGTATACAACTTATGAACTTAATAAAGAGTTGTACGTAGTTATTAAAAGTATTATGTATGATGATACATCTTAACAAGTAAATAATCTATCACTAAAAAGAACAGTAGTATCATCACAAATTAAACAATTTCTTTTGTACTAATAAATTTCTCAGAAAATGGGACGACGTGTCATCTACATATGCAGAATGATGGCACATGATCAATAAGTGATGTAAACAAAACAAATGATGTTTGCATCTACAAAAATAATAAGTCAATAAGTGATAGCATGTGTGCTGATATCTACATATGCAGAATGATCAAGAGTCTGCATATGCAGGCATGTTTTGGGGATGGTTGCGTGGTGCTATTTTTTTGTGTGTCGATTATGGCAGTAGGTTTTATTAGTTAATTTCCTTTTTAAAGTTTTATTAATTGAATGGTATTATGGGGAGGTTACTTTTTTATGCTCTTGAAATTGTGGAATTTTTTATGGAATGAATATTCTTCTTACACGTATGGTGGGCCATTAATGTTGCCCGAATTTATCAAGATTCTGAGTATTTTTAAATTTTTTGGGCAGATTGTGTGGGGTGTTATTTGTCTCCTTATTCATTTCACCACAATTGCACTTATTTTTTATCATTCCCTTTTTATTTTTATGTGTTCAGAAGCTCCATAAAAATTGCTGTCAATATAGTCATTATGTGATATGATCAGGTATCAATTTCTATAATATGGAGTTGCACTAAATCTCTGAACTGTGCTACTTTTATTGATGCATGATTTTATTGGTAGTGCTTTCTAGGTTGCATACAAGTGTTATGCGAATTGAGATTTATACTGTGGGTAGAATGTCAACACTGTCCTGTGATTGCTGTTGCGCTTTTTAATTGTGTTGTGCTACGCTATCATGATACATATGCTATATGCTGTTGTCAAGTGTTATATCAATCTTTGTACTAAGGCCCCGTTCTCTAGGACTTATTTTCAGGCCTTATTACTTATTTTTTTTATAAAAATCAGATCAGACCAGATCAGATAAGAAACATTAAGATCATACCAGATTAAATAAGATCAGACATCAGATCAAACCAGATCAGATCAGATCAAATCATTATAATAATATATAGAAAATAAGATCAGACCAGACCAAAAACATTCAGAACAGATCAGACAAATTCAGATAAGACCAGACCAAATTTTATAAATTTGGATCAGACCAGAAAAATTAAGGTCTAGAAAACAGGGCCTAAGACTTCTTACTCCGTACTGGCAACATCATCACTAATTACAAATTCCATGCTAGTGCTGCTATTCAGTTCAGAATATGTTCTACAACTGCTTCTATGACGTTCTGGCTGTTCATCTGATGTGCTTAGTCATCTGTAATGCTTACCGCTTTCATCGTGTGTGGTTATTTGCTGCTGTTTATCGTATGTCCGCGTATAACATTGCTCCTCGCTGTTTCATAGCTTTTCTTCCCATATGTGATCCATTCTAATATGGCAGTTACAAATCAACCCACAAATCCGCCATTAATTAGGGTTTTTGACAGATTGACTTTCCATTTTCATTCAATGCAATAAAAATGGTATGATTGTTCACCCTTGCGACGTGTAGCACATTGCATACTATACTAGAACACTCCGTATATCCAGATTATTGGTCATTCTGCATATACAGGCCAATGTCATACCTAATTAATACTCCATCTTTGTAATCTGCAGAATATGCTGTCTAAGCACCTGTAACCGACCTAAAATTATACTATAAATTATGTGTATAAGTATGGCATGCCGTGATCTCTCAAGAACGTCAAAAACTACACAATTCAACCTTTCTTTAATTTGATGCACTGATCTACTAATAATTAAAAACTGGAAATTTCTTTGTTTTTATTACTATTATATTTAGTTATTTTAGAAAAGAATGTGTAATCAATCACTCGATCGTTTTGGTTCGGTCTTTAAAAAAAAAAAAATCACTCGTTTGGTTGTGTCTAGAAATATCAGAGAAGCTGCATGCACGTTTGCGGCTCTGCATTATCTTCTTACATTATCACATAGGAACTTTCACAATGCTACTATTATAAGTATTTTATTTGTTTGCTGCAGGAGAAAGAATACCAATAAAATATATGAAAATGATTTGATTGAGCCAGTAAGCTGTTAATCATATATATTTAATTTAAAAGTAAGTTTTTAATATAACTAATAAATAAATTGTTATAAAAATTTAATAAATAAATTGTTTTATTATTTCAGTTTTCTTCGTACTCTATTATCTCTTTTTATTTTCTTATCAATTTTGTTTTACTATAAAAATGTAGTAACATTTATTTAGAATTGGAAAAAAAAAAGGAAAAAGGAAAAAAAGAATAGAAAACGGAGCTAGCTAGGAAGAATATATAATTTTTATATATTTATAATGATGACAGAATTCTGATTTGGGAGAGTCAACCCTTCAATGTCCACCCGATATTCGAGGGATCCAATGAGTCCTAGAGGTACTCTGATATTCACTTAAAAATAATCGCATGGCAAACGACATGAAACAATTGGGGTTTGGGACTTACCCAATTGGTTCCCAACTAATAGGTTGGGAGTTTAAATCTCCATCCAGTACCCTATTCATTCCCTTTGTAATTATGTGTTATGGGCTCCCACAAAGAAAAAAACGAGGTGAAACAAATATTTAATAAATTAAGACCATGCATGATAGCATATTCCTTTTGTTTATTCTTAATTAGCTTTAACCAAAAATAGAGTGGTGCTGAAAATAGATTATCCAGCTATTCTTTCTTGCCTATGAAGGGATTACCACTCTTCCTCAGAATCTTCCGATCCGTCGTCATCAGTTTCATTATTTCGCATGAGGATTGGTGTAGTATTTGCAGAAAATTAATAAGGCAACCCTATAATTCACAGACAATAATGTTCTGTTGGGAACCAGTTTTGAGCAAATGTGTTCATAACCGATGTCTGAATAAGTTAGTCCGACCCCAGCCACAATCTTATCCGACAAACTATTTATGGAAAGTGAAGCTGGCGGATCTGTATGTTGATACTCCAAACGGCTAGCTTCAACCTTGCCCGGATCGTGTTCAAGAAAGAAGGAAATAAATATCTCATTCCGTAGCAACTCCATTCTAAAGAAAGTTGTATTATGGAAAGATTTCATTATCTTAGAATTAAGATATGATCACTTCAAAAAGGATGGCCAAGGACTGGAGATGTACAACTTCCGAATCATTTTTCCTTGGCACCATTAATCAAATTGAAGTGAGTCATAGCATTCCTTCATCATGTTCGAGATTACATTCATATCGAAGGAATCAATCGATCAACACTGCCTTGGGTGACTTGATTGAAAACAGAACTAGAGTGACTTCGATTGAGGTGACGAAATAAATCAAATGTTCTAAGGAGTCGTCAACACACGAGCTTAAACGAAACAACTCAAGAAGAGAGTTTGCAAACAGGTTTCGTCCGAGGGTGACTTGAAGGAGGAGCATTCAAGGAATTGGAGCAAAGTCGGGGAGACCTCACCAAAACTAGCTAGAGTTTTGGTCCGACGATTCAGCCTCTTGGAGTTTGGCAAATTTGATTCACTATTGTTTGGATCTTGGATTACGTTAAACACATAGTGAAATCTCCTGGATTGATATGCCCAGACGTAGGCTTAGGCCGAACTGCGTCAACAAACCTTTGAGTTCGTTTATCTTTATTTCAATTTATTTATCTTCCGCTGCTTATTAACTTTAAACTGAATAACGTGTCCACGAAAGCTGTTTAAACTGGTTTACAGGACAACTTCACATATTATCTCTCTAAACTGACCTAACAATATATATTTCATGTCGAGGTTTAGCATCGTTAATGTTTTAGGTATAGAAACACAAAGAACAACTTAGAAAATAGTATAAAGATTGGTCCTTTTCTAACTTTATTTTCAAGATTCAACAATGACATGGAGCGTTACTGTTTGGCCTTAAACTTGGGGTTTCAAATTTTGCCCGGATAGGATTCAATTCGGTCCTGCATTCATACTTCTGTAAGACCATCTTTATCCATGACCTTTCCACTCCAATCCAATCATACACATCATTATTGAAATTTAAAAAAAAAAAAAGTAATGGTCCCTCTTTCAAGGTAGACCAAAAAAAAATATGAGACCACTTGGTCTCATCTCCTTTGGCCAATGGGATGGGGACATTTGTCTCATTCCCATTGATCAATTAAAATTTTAAACCAATTCCATTAAAATTATTGAATTTTTTATAATTTAAAATAAAAATAAATAAAAAATATACCATATTTTTTTAATTTTTCATTCTCTACAAACAGATATCACTCTTGCTATATATTATTTAAATACATAATACATCAATCTTGATGTATTTATAACCCATTTTAAACTTATATTATAAACTAAAAATAAATAAATAAATATATTAATATTTTAGATTTTTTATTCTTTATAAATAAGATAAATTTTTTATATTTTTGACATATTAATTTTTTATATTTCAATATAATTTAAAATTATATAAATTAAAATAATTATATATAATATTGTGGTTGGATGGTTTGGTGGTTATTGATAAAGTATGTAAAATTTGAATGGTTGGATTGTGATGAATATTGATGAGTTGGAGAAAGGAGAAATTAATAAAATATATATAGGATCAAGTCCTTTTTCTTATAATAAAGGAGGGACAGGCAGTGGCGGAGGGAGGTAATGGATTGGGGAGGCCATGGCCCCCCTTAAAATTTAGGCAAAAAAAAGTAGTACTAGTGTATGTGCATATAAATGTAAATACGTAGAACTTTTCAATTGATCTTATTTCTTAATAATTTATTTCATTTCCTTTTGGTAATTTATTTATTTCTTTTTCTACTCTTTTTTTTATCTATCCTTCTCTAATTCTTTTCTCATTTGTCAAATTAATAATGTTGTGAGCATTCCGACGGATTATTCACTTAAAGAAAAAAACAGATTCCCGACCAAAAAATATGGTCGGTAACCCTCTTTTACGGGTCGTTTCGGCCTTTAGAGTATCTCCAATAGCCAACACTATACTCAAACCCATTTTACAATAAATGTCACATCAAACAGTAATTCATCTCCAACCATTTACACTAAACTCAAACTCAAACTCCAAAGAATATTCTCTATATATTCTTTACTATACAAACTTATTTATCTTTCAATTATACCCATCATTTCTTATAAATTATACATTAACCCACACAATTTCAATACTCATTGATTATATATGCCAATATAATTTAGTTATCTGTATGTTTGAAATTTATTTTAATCTAATTAGATATAAACTAAATTTAATGAAAAAAATATTGTATAATTAACCATAATAATAATGAAATATAATTTAGTTATCTCTATGTTTAAAATTTATTTTAATCTAATTAGATATAAAGTAAATTTAATGAAAAAATATTGTATAATTAACCATAATAAAAAATTAGAAAAAAATTTGTCTTCTATTTTTAAATTAATGTGTTATTTAATTTGCAATAATTGGATGGATGAAATTGCAATTAATTTAATTGCAAAAAGTGATATAGGTTTATGAATAGTAAATACTCAAATTCATAAAACTCAAAAAATTTAAAATAGGTTTGGTTTTAGGGTACTGTTGGAGAGAAGATGCCAACTCATTTTAGGTTTTAGTGTACCATTGGAGATGACCTTACCGACCGCACCAGTCGGTCGGTAATCTGCTGGTATGGAACTTTCCGCCAACCAAAAAAATTTGTTGTCGGGACCCTGCCGACCGCGTTGCCGACCGCACGTGGGTTGGCAAAATTACCGACCGAAGTACCGAACGCACGTGCGGTCGGTACTATCTAGTCCCAAAAGGTCCCGGAGAAGTTTACCGACCACAAATTGTGGTCGTTAATTCTCTTTTATGAAAAAAAATATGCTCAGGAGGGCTTCAACCCAACACCTGTATCAACCAACCTCAACACTAACCAGCTTGGCTAGCTAGCTCCCTACACCATCAAACATATTCCGCCATGTGTCATATATAGTATACTTTCCCAAATACGTTGAATGATTTTGCTGAAGATAGGGGTCGACCCCGGGTCTCATCCTTATTCCCTCGCGCGTGTGCAATCTGTGTACCCCATGTTTCATGTTATTATATGGAATGTATTATATATAACCTATATATATATACATATATACATATAAATGTCTAAATTATAAAGTAAATTAAAATAATAAAATAAATTATTAATTAATTGGCTCAAATAAATAAATAATTAAATTATAAAAATAATCAAAAAATATTTAATAAAAATATAAAATAAATAATAAAATATTTAGAAAAAATTTTGCCACTGCAAATGCGGTCGGTAAATTAACTTTTTATAAAAAAAATATGAATTTTTTTTTTAAAAAATTGGAATAGAATTTGCGACCACAATTACAGTCGGTAATGCGGTTGGTAAATTATACTTTTCAAAAAAATATTAAAAATTTAAACAAATTGGAATAGAATTTGCGACCGCAATTGCGGTCGGTAATGCGGTTGGTAATACTGACCGCGTTTATTGCGGTCGGTGTTTTGGTCGCAAAAAAAACCCCTACGCAATAACAGATATATTTTTCCCGACCACCATTTCAGTCGGGAATGCGGTCAGTAATGACGACCCGTCTTTGCTCGGTCGGTAATCTTCAAATTTCTTGTAGTGATTGCAATGCCAATATTGATTTAAGAATTGGATATTCATGTTATTGTTACAAGTTTTACTAGGCAAATGATGATGGAGGAATTATGCTTTCTGAGTAGATTTTTATTTATAAGTTTTTGTTTTTAGTAATCACTGACACTCGAGTATTGGGATTTCTTTACAAGTATGGTTTTGAGAACATTATGGTAGTTTTAAATTGGAAAAAGGAATTTGCATTTTTTTAATAATATTTTCTTTTGGAAAAGAGGTTTCTTATTAATGGTTTCTAATATAAGCACTTTACCAGCAATTAAAATCATTTGGAATTTTTTTTTGGGAATAATTTTGACTTTAAAGTAAAAACCGTAAGAGGTTTTAATATTTTATAATTGGATTCATTATTACAATGTTGATCTGTTTTCAAAAATTAAAATTTTTAAGTTTTAAAATATATGATATATATATATATTATCAATAAATAACATTGAAATTGTGTTTACTTCTTGAGGCTTTTTTATTATATAGTAAAATAAAATATCACGTGTCAGAGTATCTTTGGCCCCCTCACTCTCCTATTCTCACTACAAGAAAAAAAAAAAAAAAAGGGAATTACCGACCGATATATATGGTTGGCAAACCAGGGAGACGGGTCGTCTTCACCGTTACCGACCGCATTACCGCATATGTCGGTCGGTAATATCTTGGTCTGAAAGGTATTTTTCGTAACCATTCTAGTAGATATATTATAATACCATGTATGTATGTGTTGGCATCCAATAACGATCCCTGGGCACGGACCACCTTCATAGGTGTGTTCCATCAATTGGTATCAGAGCCATGGTTTCGTGATTATTGGCTCTGCCGGAAAATACATAGTTGGTATTTAGATTATGTATTTTCTAGCATGTTCTTGGATGAAAAATAAATATAAATATGAATTTAACTTATATTTATATTTATTTTATTGTTTTCATGTGTTGTATGTTTTCCATCGCAAGCCTATTGTTTTGTTGTAAACGTTTTTCCCACCAGATAATAAGTGTGGGTAGATTAGGCATTTTTCATAGATCAAATTTATATGGATTTTCATGTAATTTTCATATTATGTAATGTAATAATGAAGATGGGCATGAAAAAGAGCAAACAGAGACGATTTCACATGAAAATACGGCGGCGGCGGCGGACCGGCGGCGAACCGGTGGCGGCGGCGGCGGCAGCGGCAGTGGCAATGGCGGAATCGGTGGCTGGGCAGACGGCGGGGCTGGTGGTGGCGGCTGCAGGGTTGATGGAAAAACTAGGGTTTTGGCCCAATGGGCCGAAATACTAGGGTTTCCGTCGGCAGAAACTGTTTGGGCCGTAATTTTTGCCTCGGATGTCCGTTTTGGGCCCATGATACATTTTCGGAAACGTCCTTCATGACCGAAAATCTCAGTGCCAGAATCGGACGTTTGACAGACTTTTTTCGCCACTCTTTAAAGTTGGACGTCCGGTGAAGTTTCATCGCATTGCATGAGAGGCAGATCCAGGCATCGTACGACGCCCTTTTGAATGTTGTAATAGTTATTTTCGGCTATTAGATAGGTTCTTGGGGCTGCACGGGATTACTTTATTTTATTGCTTTCTTTATTTGCTTTGTTGATGTAACGCCCCGAAAATTCAAACCTGATTTTCGCAAGCATTACCGCCGTACTAACTATCCTAAACTAGTGGCCAGCTAATTTAAAACAGCTAGTACAAGGCTAAGCAACCTAAAGTGATCATCTGATTAGTCCGTTTGCATGCGGAATCTAAAATAAAATAAAACACGTAGGCACGAAGATAATCCATCATAACAACTAAATAAAACAATTCCTGTCAAAGTATCAGGCTACAAGCCTCTCAAACATAATCTGGCATCCTGCCAATATATCAGAAACAGGGCTACTAGCCCCAAACAGTAAATCACATAGGGCCACAGGCCGATAGAATGTAAATCCTAGGCTCACAGGCCTCAACTAGACAGATAAGTATCAAATAATAACAATCCACAGAGTTCCACATAAATAAACATGATAAGATGAACATGTAATATCCTATCTATATGATCTCTCATGCCCCAAACCCAAATCATGCTCCGGCGCCTCCAGCAGGATCTATAAAACAGACAAAAGCAAAGGGAGTCAGTACAACGTACTGAGCAAGGCTACGTGCCGGGGAGTAAGGGGAAACAGAGCGACAAGGGTAATAATAATAATAATAATAATGATAATAAAAATAGTAATGATAACAGTAAGTAATTAAAGGCATGAATAACAAGACAGTATACAAGTAAGCAATTAAATCATCACACCGTCCCATACCGGTGCTTCAACCACAAGCATACATTTTATGCACATGATGCATGACCTAACATACACATATCTACCCTATATGCCCATGCAAAAGAGTATGCCTAGCCGGCACCTAAATCCCGGGCGGTATGAACCCACGGGTGAGGATATCATCAACTCCAACCCGTTACAGGGTAACATACACCATCCCCGCAGGGACCACAGACATCACAGCCCAATCACAGGCATAACAGCCAATATCCAGGCATAACAACCAATATCCAGGCATAACAGCCAATAACATACACCCCGCAGGGTCATCGGGACTCAACAACACCGGTAAAGGCTGCCCGATCAATCGTAACCATCATATCAACCCATTGGGTTCCATATCCGACAATTCCAATGAAGTATCATGCATATCCAACATACCAAATGATCTAACACCTAATCACTAGGTTCACATGCTCTCAACACATTAGATAGTTAATCATAGCCCCCTAGGCTAAGGCGCAACATCACCATTTGTCAAACACGAGAAATAAATGACATAGCATGATTCAACAACTCCTACAAGTATTCAACAACTCCCTCGAGCTAACGAATTACCTCAAGTTCAGCAATTAAAGTAGGGAAAAATCCAACACAATACAGAGTACGAAATTAGGCACTAAAACATCAAGAACGGACAAAACGACGCACAAAACGTCGGACTGCCCTGCACGGCGCGCCCGCGGCGTGCTCCTGCCCAGGACCGCGCCAACACCGCGCGGTCTGCGACTGGTCTGCTGCACAGACGCGATTCCGGCGGGTTCGCCGGAAAAACACCCCCCGATACCCCCCAAACACGTAATTTAAGCCATAAGTCCCTTGCCTGATGTCTTCTCAACGATTAAACGCCTCCGAATTACTCAATTTCGAATCCAATCGGCCAAGCAACTCACAAACCTAGCATTTCGAAACATCCCACTTCACCATCAAAACGATCGAAATAACAATCATAGCGAAGAAGACGATGGGGAGAATCATTTACCTTCAACCGCTCAATCAATCGGCCAGGAAACGTGATAGTTTGGACGAGACGAAGATCACACCAAAATCTTCTTTTCTCTCGGCCTCTCTCGCCCCTTCTCTCCCGTTTCTTTTGTTTTTCCTTCAAATTGTAAAAGACACCCCATTATACTCCCAACTTGCTAATAATTATAAAAGGCTCCCCATACCTTCTCAAGTACAACCAATTGACCCCATCCGGACTGAAATGCAAGATAATCAAATACCAGATTATTTAAAACAGTCCAAACAATTAAATCGGGTCATTACATTCCTCCCCCCTTACGATCATTTCGTCCCCGAAATGCACATTCAAGAACATGATCAAGTTCAAAAGCAAGGGAAGAATATTACCTCAAGGCAACGGAGTCAAGTCCAAGTATGGGTACCTCAGCTTCATATGCTCCTCGGTTTCCCAAGTAGCATCTTCAGCCCCATGCCTAGACCACAGCACCTTAACCATCGGGATGGTTTTGTGCCTCAAGACCCTCTCCTTTGCATCAATCACCCGAACTGGATACTCCTCATACTCCAGACTTGCATCTAGCTTAATCTCATCCGGCTGAATAATCTTAGATGGATCAGACACGAACTTCCAGAGTTGAGACACATGAAAAACATCATGTGCTCGACCCACTTCAGCTGGCAAGGCCAACCTATAAGCCACTTTACCAATTCGCTCCACAATCTCATAGGGTCCAATGTACCTCGGGCTCAACTTGCCCTTCTTGCCAAACCGGCGTACCCCTTTCATAGGCGATACCCGCAGTAATACCCTATCACCAACATCAAACTCCACATCTCGACGAGCTAAATCAGCATAGCTCTTCTGTCTGTCTTGAGCTTCTTTCATACGATCCCTAATGATCCTCACCAACTCGATTGTCTGCTCAATCATCTCAGGACCCACATTCACCTTATCTGTTGGATCGTTCCAACATAAAGGACTGCTACACTTCCTCCCATACAATGCCTCAAAGGGAGCCATGCCAATACTTGCATGATAACTGTTATTGTAACTGAACTCCACCAAGCTGAGGTGATTCTCCCAACTACCCTGAAAGTCCAGTGCACAAGCTCGTAACATATCCTCTAAAGTCCTAATGGTCCTCTCAGTCTGACCATCTGACTGAGGATGCCATGCAGTACTCATGCTAATCTGCGTGCTAAATGCTGCCTGCACATCCTTCCAAAACTTGGACAGGAATCTGGAATCCCGATCGGACACGATCTCCTTGGGAATCCCAAATCTCTTAACAACATGCTGAATATAAGCCTGGGTGAGCTGGCTCATACTCCATGTCAGCCTCATAGGTATGAATACTACACTCTTTGTCAATCGATCCACCACTACCCAGATAGTGTCCATCTTCCTCACCGTCTGAGGAAATCCTGTCACAAAATCCATGGAAATGGATTCCCACTTCCATTCAGGTACTGCTAAAGGCTGTAGCATACCCATCGGCCTCATATGCTCAACTTTCACTCGCTGACATGTGGCACACTTAGCCACATATTCAACTATCTCCCTCTTCATTTTGTTCCACCAATAAGTCTGTCGGATGTCTTTATACATCTTTGTGACTCCTGGATGAACAGAATAAAGGGTCGTGTGAGCCTCATCCATGACTTTCCTCTTCAGATCATCACAGCACTCCGGAATGCACCATCTATCGCCATATCTCACCATGCCTCTATCATCAATCCTGAAATTCGGGGCCTTACCATCCTGAATCTTCTGTCTCAATACCGCCATCTCCCCACTATCATGCTGACTAGCAAATATCTCATCAATCAAGGAAGATGTAGTAACTAGCAAGTGTAAGGTGTGCTGCACCGAGCCAGCAGGAACTACCTGGACCTCGAGTTTGAGTAGCTCCCTGCGCCATTCAGGCATCACTCCCAAGCATGCTACTGAATGATGCTCTTTCCTGCTCAATGCATTTGCTACCCTGTTGGCCTTCCCCTCAATGTACTGAATGTCTGTGTCATAGTCCTGCAATAACTCCATCCACCTCCTTTGCCTGCCACTCATGTGGTCTGAGGTGTACAAACACTTCAAATTCTTATGATCTGAATAAATTCTACACTTTGCTCCATACAAATAGTGTCTCCAGATCTTCAGAGCATGCACTACCGCCGCCATCTCCAAGTCATGAGTTGGGTAGTTTTGCTCATGTGGCTTAAGCTGTCGAGATGCATAAGCAATCACATTGCCCTTTTGCATCAACACACAACCTAAACCCTTAAGTGATGCATCTGTGTAGACTTCGTACTCGCCTGAATCATCAGGTAGTACCAAAACAGGTGCCTCTGTCACTCTCTTCTTCAACAACTCGAATGCTTGCTCACAAGCATCATCCCATCTGAATCTGACATCTTTCCTCAATAGTCTAGTCAGAGGTCTAGCAATGCTCGAGAACCCCTCAATGAATCTGCGGTAATAGCCAACAAGACCCATGAAACTCCGGATCTCTCCCACATTCTTCGGGGCCTGCCACTTTAGTACCGCTTCCACCTTAGCAGGATCAACTGCAATGCCCTCACCCGAAACAATGTGTCCCAGAAACGACACCTTCTCCAACCAGAACTCACACTTAGAGAGCTTAGCATATAGCTTATGCTCTCGCAATGTGTTCAATACTGTCCTCAAGTGGCCAGCATGTGCCTCACGAGTCGGCGAGTAGACCAGAATATCGTCTATGAACACAACCACGCACACATCCAGCAGGGGACGGAATACCCTATGCATAAGATCCATGAAGATCGCTGGTGCATTAGTCAAACCGAAAGGCATGACCGTGAATTCAAAGTGTCCATAACGAGTTCTGAATGCCGTTTTAGGCCTATCAGCCTCTGCCACCCTTATCTGATGGTAGCCCGATCTCAGATCAATCTTACTGAATACACTGGCCCCTCTCAACTGGTCAAACAAATCCTCAATCCGAGGTAGAGGATACTTATTCTTCACCGTGATTCGGTTCAAACCCTGTAATAGATGCACATCCTCATCGACCCATCCTTCTTCTTGACAAACAGAACAGGAGCTCCCCAAGCCGAGGTACTCGGCTGGATATACCCCTTACTAGTAAGCTCACTCAATTGATCCTTCAACTCCTTCAACTCAGCAGGAGCCATTCGATAAGGAGCCTTAGAAATAGGAGCTGCATCAGGCATCAGCTCGATAGTAAAATCAATCTTCCGAGTAGGTGGGAGACCAGGAATTTTATCGGGAAACACATCCCCGAATTCAGAGACAACAGGGACACTCGAAGCAGCAGGAACCTCTGCTCGAAGATCCCTCATGTGCCACAGGGAAAGAGAACAACCCCTGCGCATCAAATCACACAACGCAGCAACAGAAACCACACTAATAGCAGGTGGAATCAAAGAAGGTCGGTAAGAAATATACTTACCGAGAGGATCTCGGAAGGAAATACGTGGGATCCCACAATCAATAATAGCACGATGGCGAGTCAGCCAATCCATGCCCAAGATTACATCAAATTCAGCCAGACTAAATACAACCAAGTCGGCTCTGAACTCGCGACCCTCGATGCTCAATACTGCATCTCGCCATATGTGATCACTACGGATGATATCGCCCGAAGGCAAGGAAACATGCATCTGGTAGGGCACCAACGGTCCTACTCCGTGCTCCCGCACAAATCGCAAAGCCACGAACGAACACGAGGCTCCCGAATCAAACAATACAAAGGCAGAATGATTCGCAACAGTAATAGTACCTAAACAGGGTACAAAGTTTACAAAGACAGAGCAACACGAAAAGAAAATAGACAACTGCAACTCACCTGCAAGAACATCGTCTCGGCGATCCGCCTCTGCGCGATCCACAACGTTCAGTCTGTCATCTCGGTCAGCCCGAACCAGTCTACCCCTGCCAGCTTGCGGGCAATCCGCTCGGCGATGACCCACCTCATTGCAAGTCCAGCAGCGATACACAGGTTGCCCGTCAGGTCCAACCTCACGAACAGGTAGCGGTGCACGACCACCACCCCTGCCTACCTCAGCACGTCCACCATCACGGCGGCCCCTAACAGCAGGCTGGCCTCTCTGATCACCGCCTCTGTGCCCCTCACGACCCTGCTCCCTATGCCTCTTTTTACTTTGCCACTGCTGGCGTTCTTCAGACCGACTCTCCTCCACATATAGGGCCTGATCGAATGCCTCAGACAATGTATCATAACCTCGATATCCAAAAGAGGACTTAATTCCTGCACGAAGACCCGAAATGAAACGACGAACCTCGTCCTTACCAGTGGGCGTAACTTCCGGAGCATACCTCATAAGCTCCACAAACTTCCTATGATAAGCGGTCACGCTCATACTTTCTGTGTGTCTCAAACCCAGAAATTCCATTTTCTTCGCCTCCAAGACATGTGGTGGATAGAAATGGGAACTAAGAGCCTCTGTAAACTGTTCTCAGTTGAACCCGGGTCGAGCGAGTAGGTCGTGCTCGCGGGTCCTCCACCAATGCAGTGCTTCCCTTCCAAATAGTGGGAAGCTACATAAACCTTCTGGTCCTCAGGACAGTTGATACTTATAAGAACCCGACCCAACTGATACTTCCAGTTCTCCAGATCAGAAGGACTGGCACCCCCTGAAAACTTTGGTGGACGGTGCTTTGTGGATAGGTCCACATAGTCCACATGGACTGGAACAGGTGCAGGGGCAGGCTGCACAACAGGCTGTGGTAACAACTGAAAGAACTGTGCCAGCTGCCGGGCGAACTCAATTGGATTGAAGGCAGCTGCACCACCTACTGGTGGATTCCCGAGAGGCACCTGAGCCACAGGTGGTACCTCTGGTGCGGGTGGAGGAGGAGGAGGTAGTCCGTCATTCCCCTGTTCAACTCCCTCAGGTGGAACCATATTTCCCATCTCCTCGTGTGCAAAGTCCCCTACCCTATCTCCAACGGGTGGACCCTGGTTCCTGCGGGGCCTTCCCCGTCGACCAGCACCTCTAGCGCGATAAGGAACCATTCTGAGATGCAAAACAAACACATGAACAAACACGTCAGCGGAAATCACCAACATATCATATATGCCATATATCTGATGGCATAATAAAGAATAAAGCAATTAAATAAATAAATAACAATGAATTCGCAGTCCTCAATGACTGTGAAGTCTCAAAGATCCTGACTGGAGTACCATTGTTTTCCACAGTTTCCCCAACTGTGTCTCACACTGGTATGCGCATATCTCAACAAGAAATAATAATAAAATGCAATCTACACTATATGTATCCCACACACAACTCACCGCCTATGTCTACACAAATTTTATTGCAATAAAAGAGCACACAGGCTCTGATACCACTTTGTAACGCCCTGAAAATTCAAACCTGATTTTCGCAAGCATTACCGCCATACTAACTATCCTAAACTAGTGGCCAGCTAATTTAAAACAGCTAGTACACGGCTAAGCAACCTAAAGTGATCATCTGATTAGTCCATTTGCATGCGGAATCTAAAATAAAATAAAACACATAGGCACGAAGATAATCCATCATAACAACTAAATAAAACAATTCCTGTCAGAGTATCAGGCTACAAGCCTCTCAAACATAATCTGGCATCCTGCCAATATATCAGAAACAGGGCTACTAGCCCAAAACAGTAAATCACATAGGGCCACAGGCCGATAGAATGTAAATCCTAGGCTCACAGGCCTCAACTAGACAGATAAGTATCAAATAATAACAATCCACAGAGTTCCACATAAATAAACATGATAAGATGAACATGTAATATCCTATCTATGTGATCTCTCATGCCCCAAACCCAAATCATGCTCCGGCGCCTCCAGCAGGATCTATAAAACAGACAAAAGCAAAGGGAGTCAGTACAACGTACTGAGCAAGGCTACGTGCCGGGGAGTAAGGGAAAAACAGAGCGACAAGGGTAATAATAATAATAATAATGATAATAAAAATAGTAATGATAACAGTAAGTAATTAAAGGCATGAATAACAAGACAGTATACAAGTAAGCAATTAAATCATCACACCGTCCCATACCGGTGCTTCAACCACAAGCATACATTTTATGCACATGATGCATGACCTAACATACACCTATCTACCCTATATGCCCATGCAAAAGAGTATGCCTAGCCGGCACCTAAAACCCGGGCGGTATGAACCCACGGGTGAGGATATCATCAACTCCAACCCGTTACAGGGTAACATACACCATCCCCGCAGGGACCACAGGCATCACAGCCCAATCACAGGCATAACAGCCAATATCCAGGCATAACAACCAATATCCAGGCATAACAGCCAATAACATACACCCCGCAGGGTCATCGGGACTCAACAACACCGGTAAAGGCTGCCCGATCAATCGTAACCATCATATCAACCCATTGGGTTCCATATCCGACAATTCCAATGAAGTATCATGCATATCCAACATACCAAATGATCTAACACCTAATCACTAGGTTCACATGCTCTCAACGCATTAGATAGTTAATCATAGCCCCCTAGGCTAAGGCACAACATCACCATTTGTCAAACACGAGAAATAAATGACATAGCATGATTCAACAACTCCTACAAGTATTCAACAACTCCCTCGAGCTAACGAATTACCTCAAGTTCAGCAATTAAAGTAGGGAAAAATCCAACACAATACAGAGTACGAAATTAGGCACTAAAACATCAAGAACGGACAAAACGACGCACAAAACGTCGGACTGCCCTGCACGGCGCGCCCGCGGCGCGCTCCTGCCCAGGACCGCGCCAAGACCGCGCGGTCTGCGACTGGTCTGCTGCACAGACGCGATTCCGGCGGGTTCGCCGGAAAAACACCCCCCGATACCCCCCCAAACACGTAATTTAAGCCATAAGACCCTTGCCTGATGTCTTCTCAACGATTAAACGCCTCCGAATTACTCAATTCCGAATCCAATCGGCCAAGCAACTCACAAACCTAGCATTTCGAAACATCCCACTTCACCATCAAAACGATCGAAATAACAATCATAGCGAAGAAGACGATGGGGAGAATCATTTACCTTCAACCGCTCAATCAATCGGCCAGGAAACGTGATAGTTTGGACGAGACGAAGATCACACCAAAATCTTCTTTTCTCTCGGCCTCTCTCGCCCCTTCTCTCCCGTTTCTTTTGTTTTTCCTTCAAATTGTAAAAGACACCCCATTATACTCCCAACTTGCTAATAATTATAAAAGGCTCCCCATACCTTCTCAAGTACAACCAATTGACCCCATCCGGACTGAAATGCAAGATAATCAAATACCAGATTATTTAAAACAGTCCAAACAATTAAATCGGGTCATTACAGTTGATGTGATATTAAATTTAAATTTAAATTTAAAGATAAATTTAAATTTAAATTTAAATTTGAACATGCTTGATATCACGTTTTAAGTAGCCTTGAATTATGTTGTTTTAATTCTAGTGGCATGCTAAGGCTTATGTGATTTGCATGTTAGGAGCATGTAAGGAATTTAATTATTTCTTGATGCATGCTATGGAAAAACCTACAAGTTAAATGACTAAGTCTAAATTATTGAATTTAATTCATTCATGGGCCTCCACAATTGATCTCTATGTAAAGTGATTGTCATACGCGTGGCCCATGGGGTCTCCTCCCTAACGGATGTTGACTTTCATAAGCTTACTAGATGAGATTTCTAATTTAATGATTTAATTTTAAGTAAAGTGTGTGGCATACGCGTGACCCATGGGGTCTCCTCCCTAATGGATGTGCCATGCATAAGTTTACTAGAAAAATTATTTCAAGATAACTAGAGGAGATTATTCACATGCGATATGACTACCCCATCGGTCGCGTATTATTTGTGCATAATTATCCTTAAGGTTAAATTGTGATCAAGACTTAGATGTGAATTTTAACATAACCCCCCAACGGAGTCCCTGTTTTTATTTACATGGCCAGTTTTAAAAGATCTACAATTAATTTCATTCGTCATAAGGATAAGTTGATGAGATAATGAAATTAGAGGCTGGGTGCCTGTTTGATAAATGCATGTGTAAACGTCCATCCTAACATGGCTTGCATATTCATTTATTGAGCTGTCGAGGAATGCATAATTTCAATGGTTTTGAGGTTTTTCATGTTATTATGCTTTCATGAGAATGTGAATAAATTGCTTATACTTGTGTGTTTGCATGTTTTATTTATTTCAGTCGTCAACATGTCGTTCAATCCACTTATGACTATTCTCAATCAAAACAAATTGACCGGTCCAAACTACTTGGACTGGAAACGAAATATGGATATTTTCCTTGTCGCTGAAGAGTACAAATTTGTGCTCACTACTCCTGCTCCGGCGGCCCTGACTGATAGTTCCACCCAAGAGGAAAGGGAGGCTCATCGGAAGTGGCATAAGGCAAATGAGATGGCTTGTTGCTATATATTGGCCTCTATGACCAATGTACTGCAACAGCAGCATCAAGGTATGCCTACTGCTACGGAGATGATGTTGAGTCTCAAGGAGCTTTTTGGTGAGTCAGACAGGTCTGCGAGGTTTGAGGCAATGAGGAAGATTATGACTTCTTCTATTCCAGAGGGAGGGTCAGTGCGTGAGCATGTTCTCAAGATAATGGAAAATTTGAATGGGATAGAGCTGCTCGGGGGTAGTATTGATGGTGAAACCAAGATCGATATTATCCTGCACTCACTCCCTAAGTCCTATGAGAACTTCCGCCTCAATGCCATCCTCACTAAGAGGAATTATACACTAGCTGAGCTTCAAGTGGAATTGGTTGCAGCAGAAGGTCTTATGGGAAGTACTCCACAGGCTCTGGTTTCTGTACAGGCTGGACCTTCTTCGTCTAAGGGCGGGAAGAAGAAAAAGCCCATTAAGAGAAAGAGCAATGGAAATGCTGGAAGTAGTGGGAGCAAGTCGGTTGCGCCTTCTGGTGGCGTGAAGAAACCGAATGGAAAGTGCTTCAAGTGCGGTAAGACGGGACACTGGAAAGCTGATTGTCCTCTCCTAAAGAGCAAAAATGGTACGCCTCTTGTATTAGTTGTCGAAACATGCTTTGCGGCTAGTTCTACCAGTTCATGGGTAGTAGATTGATAATGGCCAAAATTGACCATTATTTTCAATCTATTTCCGTGTCTAATACGGACATTTGATCGCATTCCGGTCTTATTTAAATAAGAAAGCAGTTGAATTTAACAGATTTATGCAAGTTTGTATAAATAATAAGCTATTATTGAAAAACACAAAAATATTGCTTTTTTATTAAATTTTATATTAAAAAATCCAAAAACATGATAAAAATATTAAAAATTCTCCACTTGATTAATTTTGGTTCGGTGTTGTCTATTCGGTAGAACATGGGTCTATTAGATGGAAAACATACGAAATAGTCAAGTGGAATAAATATATCTATTTATATTATTTTTGTATTGAAATGTATATATTTTTAATTTTTATGTTTATTTATTTTTATTTCTGATTTTCTGCTATAATTAAATTAATGGGTCCACTAATCCAGTCTAATTAATTGCAGGTTCTTATTTAATTTGGTCCAATCCAATTAAATCAGGTCCAGTCCAAAATTCAGTCCAAGCCCAAACCAAGCCCAACCCTTAATTCTCAACCCAACAAGCCAAAAGCCCAATCAACACTCCAAGCCCTTACCCAATCCAAAACCTAAACCTAAACCTAACCTAACCCTAACCCTGCCTCTCCGGCGCCGCCACCGCCGCTCCGGCGAGATTCCGGCGATGCTCCGGCCAGCCCCCATCCTCATCCCATCTCCATCTCCTCCACTCCCACCTCCAGCGAACCACCACCATTATCCCTTCCGGCCACCACTGTCCAATCCCATCTCCTCCACTCTCGCCACCGCCGCACCCCCATCTTCTCCGACTCACTTATCCACCCTCCGTCCAGTTTTCCAGTAGCCCCTTCCGACCACCATCTCAGTCAACCACCAACTCAGCCCAGCCGCCCAGACCAGCCCTCATCTCATCCCACCACGGCCTCCACAGCCGACAGCCCCCATCCCCAAATTCCAACTCCTCCACCCTTCTTCCACCACTCGAGCAACCATGGCCGCCGCCGCTGCTCCGCCTTCCAGTCACGACCTCGCCGCCAACGCCTCACAACACCCATCGTCGCCCCTCGTCTCCACCTCCTTTTTGCAGTTCCGGATTCCAGCCACCAAACCCAGTAGAAAACAAGAAGAAAACAGGAAACAAAAATAAACGAGCAAGAGAGAAAGAACAAAAAAGAAGAAGAAAAGAGGGACAAACGGAAAATTAGAGAAAGAATGAAAGATGAAAAATGGGGGCCTGTCGAGAAACGAAATGAAGAAGATAGAAGAAAAATGGAGGAGGGAAGAAGAAGAAATGAGAAGAAGAAACTGGAGTGAAAGAAATGAAAGAGAAGAAAAGAGAAAGAGAGAAATGAAAGAGAGAGAGAAGAGGAAAGAGAAAATTAAACACTTTGTCGCGATAGACCCTTTGTCGCGATAGAGTGTTCCGCGACCAAGTGCTCCGCGACCAAATAATGCTCCGCGACTGTGAGAGGAGTATCAAGACACATAATTTTGTCGCGAAACATTGTTCCGCGACAAAATGGAATGCGACCGCGACAAGCCTTCCGCGACAGAGACAACTCTTCCGCGACCGCGACAAGCAGCAAGCTCGTGACCCTCACGTGATGCCCATTCCACTCAATTTTGAATTCACCATGTGCCTAATGAATGAGGGAGTCCCAGGACCACAGCTCCACCAAAGCAAAATATTTGTCTTTTTTCCTCCTGGACCTCAAGTCCCGCCCCCTCCTGCGCGCCATCTTGGAGCTAAAAAGTGTTTTGTCCCTAGCCAATTTGTTCCGCGACAAAGCAGTTGTTTAGCGACCAGGTGAGCCTTGAATGGGCCTAGGGCTTAATCCTACTCTATAAATATATCCTCCCACCCCCTTGAACAGTAACCTAGCTACACTTTAGTTTATTTTACTGTTTTGGAGGCACCACTGTGCTCTCCAAATTAGTGTAGGTAGATAGTTTTATTTATTTTATGCAATGTAGTAGATCTTAGCTTAGTTTAATTTATGCTTTGTAATAAATTAGTGTAGCTAGTGTTCACTTTTTATCTTTCCAGTTTTTATATTTTTGTACTTTTGGGTTTGAAATACTCAAATAATGGGTGTGTTTAAACCATTTTTGGTTTTTGATGTTATAAGGAAAATGTTCCACAAAAATGTGTTATGGTTCTTCCATATTATTACTTTGCTTTATTTTTGCTTTCTAGGTCACTTGACCAAATTTTTATTTAGAAAGATTTTAATGCTTTCTTAGTATTAATAAAATGCATAATCACTTGATATCATCCCTTGATAGGTTTATTATCTTAGTTTATCTTCCTTTTTTAGATTTTTGTTCCTGTTTGATTTAGCTTGCTGTTTAGTTTAGTAGTTGCTTGCATTTTTATTTTTATTTTAGTTGTTGTTTTATTTTATTTTAGTCTAGTGTGATAAATCTAAAAAGGGATAGTGTTAAAGTGTTTATGCATTTTTATTTAAAATTGCATTTGCTATATTGTATTGCATCACGTTGCAACCCCACAGGTTGCAACGTAATTTTTCCCGTTGTGATCCCACGGATCACAACGCACACCCATGTAATGCAATATTAGGCGTTATGCTGCCAAAATTTTTATAAACTTTAAAACCCTTTGTCGCGATGCAACCTTTGTCGCGGAGCCACGTTCCGCGACAAAACCCATGTTTAGCGACAAAGGACCAAATTCTTGCATTTTGTCTGCATGGCTTTTGTCGCGGAATACCCTTGTCGCGGAACCACGTTCCGCGACAAAATTTTATTCCGAGACAGAAAATTATGCCTTGCCATTAATTTTGAAACCCCTTGGTCGCGATGCAACTCTTGTCGCGGAACCACGTTCCGCGACAAAATCCTTGATTAGCGACCAAGGACCCAAATACTTGTAATTTTATTCTGGGAGGACTCTGTCGCGGAACCACGGACCGCGACAAAATCCTTGTTCCGCGACCAGGAATCATGTCCTTACCAATTTTCAAACCTTTGTCGCTATACCTCCTTGTCGCGGAACCATGTTCCGCGACAAAATTTTTGCTTAGCGACAAAACGAACCCTAATTTTCAAAATTCCATTCCTCTTATTTCCCACCCTTTGTCGCGAAACCTTTGTCGCGGAACCATGCTCCGCGACACAAACTCTACTCCGCGACAAAGTGGCACCTTTTTGCCAAATTTTTATTCTTCATCTCACTCCATTAATTAATTGAACCTTTATATTAATATTTTGAGGTTGAAATCCAATGATCTCAACCCATGATTAATTTGATATAAAGAACTTTGTTCAATTTCCCATTAAAAGATTCTTCTACAAATGATTAAACTCTAATGATCTAAGTATATAATCCGGACTGTAATTAATTAATTATGGAATGAGTGATTATTTAGACATGAAGAGTAATTATGGATTTAATTCCATACCCTTGCATGAGAAACCAATGTCTCTCATGCAAGATGACCCAAAAATATTTTCTTATTCTATTTTGCTCTTTTCCGTGTTGTGTGAAACAGCTAATAAGGAATATATCAGATTAATGTTGGCGGGTATTCCCACACGGATAACTAGCTCGTGGTCTGTATATTAATTACTAGTTGTTATTTTGCATGGTCCGGATAGTGGTCGGTGGAAGCCTTGGCGGTTAGTCCATCCGGGATTATAATAGCTGCTCAGCTGACTCCTATCCGGATACAGTTTTCTTTTCTTTATTTTAATTTCGAACCCGAATCTGGAGCTGTAGTAATGTTAGATGATATATGCCAATGTCATCTAATAATTATTGCAGTAATAGAACATGTGGGTTTTTATCTAAATTCACAGATAGTGGAGTCTGAGATGACGGCGGCAACTGTCATTTGAGGCATTCCACTGTCTAAAAGTCATTCCATCCAAATGAGAGGGAAATTGGACAGCAGATGTTTGCAGTCCACCCAATCGTTTTGCCATCTTTTTAGCCAAATAAATTCTTCTCATCTTCGGCTATTTCATCTCTGTGTATCAACTTCTGTCTAAACCCGCCTTATATTTTGGGTTATTTAATTTTACACTTCTTTATAAAATTATGCATGATATTATTATGTAGATATTGTGGTCAATATTATTTTGGGATCCTTCCCTTGGACATAGAAGTCTTGATTTAAATCAGATGTTTCATAATAAATTTCCAACAAAAATTCATTTATAAATCCGGATCTGAGTAAGGGATAAATTCGACAGTTATGACTAATTCATATCCGACTGGGGGTTGATTTGGGAAATTAGAAGCAGAGTCAGCGATTAGGTCTCACCTAGACTGAAAGGATCAGTGTTTTAATTGAGAGTCTAGTACCTGATAGGGAATGATTTTCAGATTTATTATTTTCCAAAATTGCTGTTTGTTGGAAATCTTGTATTAAATATTGCATATTGCACTGGGTCAGATTCCACTTGGATTCCGATACGGTGTGACAGATAATACTAGAGGAACAACATTCGGGCCTTGGTTATTTTCTAAGGTAGGGTTGAGTATTCTTTCAACTGCTATCTTCTTCTGCCAAAGCCTATTTTTGAGTCCTGAGTGAGTGCATCCGGAACGAACTAATTTATTAGTTCGTTTCATTAGTTTGTATTTCATAACCACCCGACGAGAAGTGAACACTGCGAGCGGTTCACCGAGAATAGGGAATTCTTGATCCACACCCGGTCATCCTGACTGGGGGCTTTCTTTTACTACCAGGGTCAAACTTTCAAAAACCTCCGAGTGATAGGATTTTAAATGCTTTCTTTATCGCTTTCTTTTAAATGCTTTCGTTAGAGGTCACTCGGTTGTATTGAGAGTTGTGTAACTGCTACTAGGACAGAGAGTTAAGGGATAGTTCAAGGCTTGATTAGAATCTTTGGGTGTGACATGGGGGAATGATAGCAGTACTTGACACTTCAATAAATGATTTGTCGGGTGTTGCTTGTCCACCACAGATAACTAGCATACCTATGCGCGGGGGCAGTTATATATCTGTGGTATCTTAGATTTTGTTGTCTTAAGGCATGTAAACTCTTACTGTAAGTACCTGTCTGTTAAAGGGAACATGGTATAGAGAGCATGAGAGTTAGCTAACTGAATGGATTATCCCAAACTGAGATCTGTGTATTAAAATGGAAGTTTAATTGTGTTTCATCTGAATCTTGTCCAATCTTTATTATTTTCTTCCTATCCCTTCTGTCTCATTTTAAATCTGCTTTCTTAGAATAATCTTGATCGCTTTCTTAGATTAATTTTATTGCTTTCTTAGATTAAATTAATTCGCTTTCTAGAATAATTTTATCTGCTTTATTTTAATTGCTTTCATAGCTTAGTTTAAATTATGTCAAGTAGTTGGTAATTCAAACACAAACTTGAATCGAGTAACCGAGTGGAAAATCTTAGTAAATGACGTGGGCCCTGCTTCCATCGCACATCCTCCAGTGAACGATCCGGTACTTACTATAAATACTGCAATTTTTGACTCCGTGCGCTTTCGGGGGCACAGTTTCTTAACACGAGTAAATAAAAAATGTGATTTTTTAGAAAATACTCATGTAGTGGGAATCTGCCGAAAGTTTCATGGTAGGTAATCTCATGACATGAAATCATGAGAAGTATCATGGCACATATGCCGGGGACCCTCAGTGTGACAGGCTGAAGGTCAATCTATCCCAGTTGTACCATGAGACTTGTCAAAAGTTTCATGACATGAGAGGACTGCAGCGCCATTTGAAATTAAAGCACCCCACCTGAGTAATAAAGAGTGATACTCTTAATATATCCCTAAACCCATTCCATAAATCATAACTCCTTCATTTAATAAATTCAATCCTGATATATTTTAGAAAAATACTCGTGTTAATGAAATTTGTCAAAAGTTTCATGGCGCCGTTGCCGGGGAGGATGCAGGGTCGTTTATTGAGAGAATTACACTCCTGATTACTCATAGCTAGTTTAGTGTTAGTTTCATGTATTTATTTCAGAACAGAGAAGTATCCTCAAATCAATTAAACATTTAGAGTACTAAGACTCTAAATGTGAGGATGTTGATTTGAGGGGAAAACCTAACCAACTGGGTATTCTTGCTTGCAGGAATCATGGAGCCACCGAAAATGGTATAAGGAGTTAGATGTGGAAGTGTAGCATTGGGGCTACACTAATTTGGTTTTTCGTTTAATTACACTTCTCCAATTGCAAAATCTAAGTTAATTAAACGAAAAATCAAAGAAAAATGGAGAAGTGTAGCAGTGGGGCTACACTAATTTGCAATTGTAAATTGCACAACACGTGAGACTCACGTGTTTGTCATCTCCACCACATCCGGACCACGAAGCTCCACAGCTGCTCCATCGCCCATCCACCTCATTACCACCACTGCGTTGAGGGAACCCTCATCACTGGTGAAACAACAAATGGAGTAGAAGATCTTCGGACTACCAATTGCTCACCACCATCGGACAAGCCACGGCCATCATCTCACTTTCCGTCGCCCCTGTCCCGACTGAGCATCTAAAGAGGTTCCCGGTTGGATTAGTTCTGTAATTGATCGAAGATTATATCCGGAATTTAAGAAATATAAAATCCGGAATAATTTTCACAAGCACAGAATCAATCCAACCTAAATTCCTGCAAGTCAAAATCATATGTATACATATATCTATATTTATATTTATATCTCTTGTGAATATTATTAAATAATTCGGGTATTAATCAATTAACTCACATTTAGAGTACTAAGACTCTAAATGTGAGGATGTTGATATTTTTGAGAAAACCCGATAACTTCTTCTGTGTTTGCTCTGCAGGAATTTGTGGAATCATCAAAAAGAAAGTTAAAGCTTCAAAACAGGTTCCCGGTTGGATCGATTCTGTGATTAATTGAAAGTATCCTTGGAATTTAAAGCAATTTAAAATCCAGAATAACTTTTATAAGAACAGAATTAATCCGACCTAATTTATGCAAGTAAATATAGTAGATTAAATTTTATAAAATCCAAAAATGTGATTGAACAATTTTGATGAAAATCAGAATTTTTCTTAAGTATTGGGCATCGAACAATCGCCTTGTTCGACGAACCAAACGATCACACATAGCCAAAATCGTCGAACATTTAATTGGTTTGACGAAAAAGGCTATCGGAATTATTTTTCTATCTTTTATGTTAATATTTTCCCCCTCCCTCCCTCCTCTCTTATTTTATTTTGATTTTGATAATTTGTTTAAGTAGGAATTGATTTACTCACATTTCGAGCAAGGCTCAAAATGTGAGGATGTTGATTCTTCACTTAAAAAAAAAAAAGAAGAAGAAAAAAAAAAGAGTGTGTTACTTTTCTTTTTGTTTATTTTTATTGTTATTTTATCTTTAAACCCAGTGCAAAGCATGTATAAATCTGTCAAGAATTCGCATATTTGATTTTGGTTTATGATTAAATTTTCAAACTTTCAAATTGGGATAATCTAATTGAAGACATGCATGATATGAATTTTTGAGGTTTTGAGCTATAAAAATTTAATGATATAATCATCTTGTTGGGTAGTGAGTCCTCATGTTGAGAATTTAATTGAATAGAGTGTAAGAAATTTTCAAAGATTATATTTAAGAATATTGTATGACATGAATGAATCATCCCATGTGAGATTTGAGCCATGAGTCATTTTTACTCATTCTTTTCTTTGATGTGTGAAAATCATTTTGATTAAAGGAAACTAGAACTTGCAATTGGGACCGATTCAAGACCATGTCATATTCCAAAAATCGAGAATATGATCGAGGCACCTAGAAAACCAAAATTTTGGCCTTCTTTTGAATTCCAAACCCAAAAATATTTTCCCCTTAGGATTAACCACTTTGAGCCTTAAGCCTAATTTTTCTTTGAAACCCACTATATTATTCCTAGCCTCTAAAAAGACCAAAAAAAAATAAAACCCAAATGGGCAAGAATGAATTTTATCAAGGCATTGCAATTTTTGATCATCAAAAATATATATATATATATATATTTCAATCGGCATTCAATAAACCGATTCAAAAAAAAAAGAAGAAAATTGTTGAGTTCCATTCAACACAAAAAGAAGAAAGAATATGTTGAATTCAATTCAACAAAAATAAATTGCAAATGACAAAGCAAATTAGACATAGTCTAATGTCATGCAATAGTAAAGAAAAGCAAAAGAAAGAAAAAAAATATATTGATGATCATTAATTTTTAAATAAAAATAATGCCATGTTATGATAATATTAATTCTTGTCACTTCTAGCCCAATAAATCCCTCCCATACCAAATGTTACAACCGTATGCCCCGTTATAACCCTTGAATAAGACCTCGGGATCTCGATTTGAAGAAATGAGCCGGTGGCGAGTTGGTTCAATTGCAAGCTTATGGGATAATTTAATTAAATTTGATTATGAGCGTTCGTGATTGAAACCCAAAATTTTGAGAGTGAGTGAAATTTCCGTTTCTACTATATGTGAGGCTCTGTTTTTAATTATATTCATGTCATGCTTTAATTCTAGAATTAAATCAATGAATTTTTCTAAACATGATATTCATGAAGAATTATCAATAATGACTGATTTGTAGGCCTGATTAAGTGAGAAGTATCATTTTAATTAAACACTGCAATCAAGAGAATTTAATACTTGTAGTTTTCGATTGTCTTATCCCAATCTAAAAAGAATGATATTTTTTAAGCCACGAAAATAGATTGAATATGCAGCGTCTATGCTCTTAGGAGCACTGACTCTGACTGCTCGGGGACGATCAGTATTAAATGTGAGGATGTTGATAATGGCCAAAATTGACCATTATTTTCAATCTATTTCCGTGTCTAATACGGACATTTGATCGCATTCCGGTCTTATTTAAATAAGAAAGCAGTTGAATTTAACAGATTTATGCAAGTTTGTATAAATAATAAGCTATTATTGAAAAACACAAAAATATTGCTTTTTTATTAAATTTTATATTAAAAAATCCAAAAACATGATAAAAATATTAAAAATCCTCCACTTGATTAATTTTGGTTCGGTGTTGTCTATTCGGTAGAACATGGGTCTATTAGATGGAAAACATACCAAATAGTCAAGTGGAATAAATATATCTATTTATATTATTTTTGTATTGAAATGTATATATTTTTAATTTTTATGTTTATTTATTTTTATTTCTGATTTTCTGCTATAATTAAATTAATGGGTCCACTAATCCAGTCTAATTAATTGCAGGTTCTAATTTAATTTGGTCCAATCCAATTAAATCAGGTCCAGTCCAAAATTCAGTCCAAGCCCAAACCAAGCCCAACCCTTAATTCTCAACCCAACAAGCCAAAAGCCCAATCAACACTCCAAGCCCTTACCCAATCCAAAACCTAAACCTAAACCTAACCTAACCCTAACCCTGCCTCTCCGGCGCCGCCACCGCCGCTCCGGCGAGATTCCGGCGATGCTCCGGCCAGCCCCCATCCTCATCCCATCTCCATCTCCTCCACTCCCACCTCCGGCGAACCACCACCATTATCCCTTCCGGCCACCACTGTCCAATCCCATCTCCTCCACTCTCGCCACCGCCGCACCCCCATCTTCTCCGACTCACTTATCCACCCTCCGTCCAGTTTTCCAGTAGCCCCTTCCGACCACCATCTCAGTCAACCACCAACTCAGCCCAGCCGCCCACACCAGCCCTCATCTCATCCCACCACGGCCTCCACAGCCGACAGCCCCCATCCCCAAATTCCAACTCCTCCACCCTTCTTCCACCACTCGAGCAACCATGGCCGCCGCCGCTGCTCCGCCTTCCAGTCACGACCTCGCCGCCAACGCCTCACAACACCCATCGTCGCCCCTCGTCTCCACCTCCCTTCTGCAGTTCCGGATTCCGGCCACCAAACCCAGTAGAAAACAAGAAGAAAACAGGAAACAGAAATAAACGAGCAAGAGAGAAAGAACAAAAAAGAAGAAGAAAAGAGGGACAAACGGAAAATTAGAGAAAGAATGAAAGATGAAAAATGGGGGCCTGTCGAGAAACGAAATGAAGAAGATAGAAGAAAAATGGAGGAGGGAAGAAGAAGAAATGAGAAGAAGAAACTGAAGTGAAAGAAATGAAAGAGAAGAAAAGAGAAAGAGAGAAATGAAAGAGAGAGAGAAGAGGAAAGAGAAAATTAAACATTTTGTCGCGATAGACCCTTTGTCGCGATAGAGTGTTCCGCGACCAAGTGCTCCGCGACCAAATAATGCTCCGCGACTGTGAGAGGAGTATCAAGACACATAATTTTATCGCGGAACATTGTTCCGCGAAAAAATGGAACGCGACCGCGACAAGCCTTCCGCGACAGAGACAGCTCTTCCGCGACCGCGACAAGCAGCAAGCTCGTGACCCTCACGTGATGCCCATTCCACTCAATTTTGAATTCACCATGTGCCTAATGAATGAGGGAGTCCCAGGACCACAGCTCCACCAAAGCAAAATATTTGTCCTTTTTCCTCCTGGACCTCAAGTCCCGCCCCCTCCTGCGCGCCATCTTGGAGCTAAAAAGTGTTTTGTCCCTAGCCAATTTGTTCCGCGACAAAGCAGTTGTTTAGCGACCAGGTGGGCCTTGAATGGGCCTAGGGCTTAATCCTACTCTATAAATATATCCTCCCACCCCCTTGAACAGTAACCTAGCTACACTTTAGTTTATTTTACTGTTTTGGAGGCACCACTGTGCTCTCCAAATTAGTGTAGGTAGATAGTTTTATTTATTTTATGCAATGTAGTAGATCTTAGCTTAGTTTAATTTATGCTTTGTAATAAATTAGTGTAGCTAGTGTTCACTTTTTATCTTTCCAGTTTTTATATTTTTGTACTTTTGGGTTTGAAACACTCAAATAATGGGTGTGTTTAAACCATTTTTGGTTTTTGATGTTATAAGAAAAATGTTCCACAAAAATGTGTTATGGTTCTTCCATATTATTACTTTGCTTTATTTTTGCTTTCTAGGTCACTTGACCAAATTTTTATTTAGAAAGATTTTAATGCTTTCTTAGTATTAATAAAATGCATAATCACTTGATATCATCCCTTGATAGGTTTATTATCTTAGTTTATCTTCCTTTTTTAGATTTTTGTTCCTGTTTGATTTAGCTTGCTGTTTAGTTTAGTAGTTGCTTGCATTTTTATTTTTATTTTAGTTGTTGTTTTATTTTATTTTAGTCTAGTGTGATAAATCTAAAAAGGGATAGTGTTAAAGTGTTTATGCATTTTTATTTAAAATTGCATTTCCTATATTGTATTGCATCACGTTGCAACCCCACGGGTTGCAACGTAATTTTTCCCGTTGTGATCCCACGGATCACAACGCACACCCATGTAATGCAATATTAGGCGTTATGCTGCCAAAATTTTTATAAACTTTAAAACCCTTTGTCGCGATGCAACCTTTGTCGCGGAGCCACGTTCCGCAACAAAACCCATGTTTAGCGACAAAGGACCAAATTCTTGCATTTTGTCTGCATGTCTTTTGTCGCGGAATACCCTTGTCGCGGAACCACGTTCCGCGACAAAATTTTATTCCGAGACAGAAAATTATGCCTTGCCATTAATTTTGAAACCCCTTGGTCGCGATGCAACTCTTGTCGCAGAACCACGTTCCGCGATAAAATCCTTGATTAGCGACCAAGGACCCAAATACTTGTAATTTTATTCTGGGAGGACTTTGTCGCGGAACCTTTGTCGCGGAACCACGGACCGCGACAAAATCCTTGTTCCGCGACCAGGAATTATGTCCTTACCAATTTTCAAACTTTTGTCGCTATACCTCCTTGTCGCGGAACCATGTTCCGCGACAAAATTTTTGCTTAGCGACAAAACGAACCCTAATTTTCAAAATTCCATTCCTCTTATTTCCCACCCTTTGTCGCGAAACCTTTGTCGCGGAACCATGCTCCGCGCACAAACTCTACTCTGCGACAAAGTGGCACCTTTTTGCCAAATTTTTATTCTTCATCTCACTCCATTAATTAATTGAACCTTTATATTAATATTTTGAGGTTGAAATCCAATGATCTCAACCCATGATTAATTTGATATAAAGAACTTTGTTCAATTTCCCATTAAAAGATTCTTCTACAAATGATTAAACTCTAATGATCTAAGTATATAATCCGGACTGTAATTAATTAATTATGGAATGAGTGATTATTTAGACATGAAGAGTAATTATGGATTTAATTCCATACCCTTGCATGAGAAACCAATGTCTCTCATGCAAGATGACCCATAAATATTTTCTTATTCTATTTTGCTCTTTTCCGTGTTGTGTGAAACAGCTAATAAGGAATATATCAGATTAATGTTGGCGGGTATTCCCACACGGATAACTAGCTCGTGGTCTGTATATTAATTACTAGTTGTTATTTTGCATGGTCCGGATAGTGGTCGGTGGAAGCCTTGGCGGTTAGTCCATCCGGGATTATAATAGCTGCTCGGCTGACTCCTATCCGGATACAGTTTTCTTTTCTTTATTTTAATTTCGAACCCGAATCTAGAGCTATAGTAATGTTAGATGATATATGCCAATGTCATCTAATAATTATTGCAGTAATAGAACATGTGGGTTTTTATCTAAATTCACAGATAGTGGAGTCTGAGATGACGGCGGCAACTGTCATTTGAGGCATTCCACTGTCTAAAAATCATTCCATCCAAATGAGAGGGAAATTGGACAGCAGATGTTTGCAGTCCACCCAATCGTTTTGCCATCTTTTTAGCCAAATAAATTCTTCTCATCTTCGGCTATTTCATCTCTGTGTATCAACTTCTGTCTAAACCCACCTTATATTTTGGGTTATTTAATTTTACACTTCTTTATAAAATTATGCATGATATTATTATGTAGATATTGTGGTCAATATTATTTTGGGATCCTTCCCTTGGACATAGAAGTCTTGATTTAAATCAGATGTTTCATAATAAATTTCCAACAAAAATTCATTTATAAATCCGGATCTGAGTAAGGGATAAATTCGACAGTTATGACTAATTCATATCCGACTGGGGGTTGATTTGGGAAATTAGAAGCAGAGTCAGCGATTAGGTCTCACCTAGACTGAAAGGATCTGTGTTTTAATTGAGAGTCTAGTACCTGATAGGGAATGATTTTCAGATTTATTATTTTCCAAAATTGTTGTTTGTTGGAAATCTTGTATTAAATATTGCATATTGCACTGGGTCAGATTCCACTTGGATTCCGATACAGTGTGACAGATAATACTAGATGAACAACATTCGGGCCTTGGTTATTTTCTAAGGTAGGGTTGAGTATTCTTTCAACTGCTATCTTCTTCTGCCAAAGCCTATTTTTGAGTCCTGAGTGAGTGCATCCGGAACGAACTAATTTATTAGTTCGTTTCATTAGTTTGTATTTCATAACCACCCGACGAGAAGTGAACACTGCGAGCGGTTCACCGAGAATAGGGAATTCTTGATCCACACCCGGTCATCCTGACTGGGGGCTTTCTTTTACTACCAGGGTCAAACTTTCAAAAACCTCCGAGTGATAGGATTTTAAATGCTTTCTTTATCGCTTTCTTTTAAATGCTTTCGTTAGAGGTCACTCGGTTGTATTGAGAGTTGTGTAACTGCTACTAGGACAGAGAGTTAAGGGATAGTTCAGGGCTTGATTAGAATCTTTGGGTGTGACATGGGGGAATGATAGCAGTACTTGACACTTCAATAAATGATTTGTCGGGTGTTGCTTGTCCACCACAGATAACTAGCATACCTATGCGCGGGGGCAGTTATATATCTGTGGTATCTTAGATTTTGTTGTCTTAAGGCATGTAAACTCTTACTGTAAGTACCTGTCTGTTAAAGGGAACATGGTATAGAGAGCATGAGAGTTAGCTAACTGAATGGATTATCCCAAACTGAGATCTGTGTATTAAAATGGAAGTTTAATTGTGTTTCATCTGAATCTTGTCCAATCTTTATTATTTTCTTCCTGTCCCTTCTGTCTCATTTTAAATCTGCTTTCTTAGAATAATCTTGATCGCTTTCTTAGATTAATTTTATTGCTTTCTTAGATTAAATTAATTCGCTTTCTAGAATAATTTTATCTGCTTTATTTTAATTGCTTTCATAGCTTAGTTTAAATTATGTCAAGTAGTTGGTAATTCAAACACAAACTTGAATCGAGTAACCGAGTGGAAAATCTTAGTAAATGACGTGGGCCCTGCTTCCATCGCACATCCTCCAGTGAACGATCCGGTACTTACTATAAATACTGCAATTTTTGACTCCGTGCGCTTTCGGGGGCACAGTTTCTTAACACGAGTAAATAAAAAATGTGATTTTTCAGAAAATACTCATGTAGTGGGAATCTGCCGAAAGTTTCATGGTAGGTAATCTCATGACATGAAATCATGAGAAGTATCATGGCACATATGCCGGGGACCCTCAGTGTGACAGGCTGAAGGTCAATCTATCCCGGTTGTACCATGAGACTTGTCAAAAGTTTCATGACATGAGAGGACTGCAGCGCCATTTGAAATTAAAGCACCCCACCTGAGTAATAAAGAGTGATACTCTTAATATATCCCTAAACCCATTCCATAAATCATAACTCCTTCATTTAATAAATTCAATCCTGATATATTTTAGAAAAATACTCGTGTTAATGAAATTTGTCAAAAGTTTCATAGATACTGGAGCCACTTATCATGTTTGTTGTACTTTGCAGGGCTTTCTGCAAACAAGGCAGCTGAGTGAGGGCGAGGTTACCATTCGCTTGGGAAATGCATCGCGAGTGGCGGTTGTTGCAGTGGGAGATGTGCACTTATCTTTTTCTGATTCTATTTTAGTTTTGAAGAACGTTTTATTTGTGCCTAGTTTTCGAAAGAATTTAATTTCAGTTTCAAAACTTTATAAAGATGGATATTCAGTTGTTTTAAATATAGATTTTTTTATGATTATGACAAACAACAGTGTTATCTGTTCTGGCACGATGGAAAACGATCTTTATTCTATTACTTGTGCACAACAAACTGAAACTCAAGTTCATGCATCTACATCATTAAACAAGAGAAAAGAACCTTCTAAAATGAATCAAACATATTTGTGGCACCTTAGATTTGGTCATGTCAATCTAAGGAGGATCCAAAGACTGGTAAGTAGTGGTTTTATGGGCTCTCTCCAAGTAGAACCATTCGCAGTCTGCGAATCCTGCCTGGAAGGCAAGATGACCTCGAGGCCCTATAAGGCCCAAGGTAACAGGGCCGATTATGTGTTAGAATTGATTCACTCTGACGTATGTGGGCCTATGTCAATTCAAGCTCGGGTGGATTCGAGTATTTTGTCACTTTTATTGATGATTACTCGAGATATGGATACATATACTTGATGCGCCGTAAGTCTGAATGCTTTGTCAAGTTCAAAGAATTTAAGGCAGAAGTGGAGAACCGTCAAGGAAGAGTATCAAGTCACTGCGGTCTGATCGTGATAGCGAATACCTTAGCGCTGAATTTAGGCAATACTTGTTAGAGAGTGGGATAAGATCCCAGTTGACTGCACCTGGTACTCCGCAACAGAATGGTGTAGCTGAGAGAAGGAATAGGACTCTGATAGATATGGTGAGATCGATGATGAGCTATGCCTCCCTACCTATCTCGTTTTGGGGATATTCCTTGGAAATAGCAGCGTACATACTAAACTTTGTGCCTTCTAAATCAGTTCCAAAGACTCCAATGGAATTGTGGTCCGGGCGAAAGCCTAGTATGAATCACATTCGGATTTGGGGTTGCCCAACACATGTGTTGGACGGGGAAGCTGACAAGTTGGCACCTAGGACAGAAGTGCGGCTGTTTGTAGGATACCACAAAGGAACGAGAGGGGGTTATTTTTATAGTCCTAGGGACCATAAGGTAGTTGTTAGCACCAATGCCCGGTTCCTAGAGGAAGACTATGTGAGTGAGCATAAATCCAAGAGTGGGATTATTCTCAATGAGCTAAGAGGAGACAATAACATATCGAGTGTACAAGAAAATATACCACAAAATACTGCACAACGTGTTGACACTAATGTCACCACAGATGAATCGCCTCGGCGTAGTGGGAGGGTAACTCGTTTACCCAGTCGTTTCTTGTTAGTGGGAGAGTCTTCAGACTCAGTTCCCAGTGATGAAAAAGAACCGGATCCTTGGACCTACAAGGAGTCGATCCAGGATGTCGATACAGAAGCTTGGCAAAATGCCATAGACTCTGATATTGAATCCATGCATATTATGGATGTATATGACCTTAAAGACCTTCTCAATGAAAAAAAGGCCATTGAGTGCAAATGGGTCTTTAGACGAAAGAGGGGATCTGACGGGAAGGTTACTACCTTCAAAGCACGGTTGGTGGCAAAGGGTTTCACTCAGAAAGAGGGCATCGATTATGATGAAACTTTCTCACCAGTAGCCATGCTAAAGTCAATCCGGATACTCTTATCCATAGCTAGTCACATGGACTATGAAGTTTGGCAAATGAATGTAAAGACAGCTTTCCTTAACGGGAATCTGGATGAAGACATCTATATGCAGCAACCTGAAGGTTATGTGAAGAAAGGCCAAGAGCATCGTGTATGGAAGCTAAAGAAGTCTTTATATGGACTTAAACATGCTTCAAGGTCTTGGAACATTCGTTTTGACGAAGTGATCAAGTCCTATGGATTTGATCAATGTCCAAATGAAAGTTGTGTGTACAAGAGGTGCAACGGAAACGTGGTGGTATTCTTAGTACTATACGTAGATGATATACTTCTCATTGGAAACAGTGTCAAGGTATTATCAGATGTAAAGGTATGGCTTTCTGAGCAATTTCAAATGAAGGACATGGGGGAAGCATCGTACATTCTAGGAATGAAGGTCGTTCGTGATCGGAAAAAGAGAATGTTGTGCCTTTCTCAAGCAGCCTACATTGACATTGTGATTGCTCGTTTCAGCATGCAAAACTCCAAGAAAGGATTCTCACCTTTTAGGCATGAAGTTCATGTATCTAAAGAAATGTGGCCCAAGACACAAAAGGAGACAGAGGAGATTGCTAAGGTTCCTTATGCCTCGGCAGTAGGAAGCCTTATGTATGCCATGCTGTGTACGAGGCCTAATATCTGCTATGCAGTTGGCATGGTGGCAGGATATCAATCTAACCCTGGGCTAGGACACTGGATTGCAGTGAAGCATATTCTCAAGTATCTGAGAAGAACTTGGGATTATATGCTAGTTTACGAGTCAAGCAATCTAAGTCCTTTGGGTTACACAGATTCAGATTTCCAAGCTGATCGAGATGAGAGGAAGTCAACCTCGGGATATGTGTTTTCCTTAGGAGGTGGAGCAATCTCATGGAGGAGCGTAAAGCATAAATGCATTGCAGATTCTACCATGGAAGCCGAATATGTTGCGGCCTCTGAGGCAGCAAAGGAGGCTGTGTGGCTCAAGAGCTTCTTGCATGACTTGGGGGTTTCTGAGAGTATGCCTGAGCGTATCATTATCTATTGTGATAACGCTGGTGCAGTGGCAAACTCAAAAGGTCCTAGAGCTCATAAAGCTAGTAAACACATAGAAAGAAAGTACAGCATCATACGAGACATCGTAAGAGGAGGAGACGTGGCTGTGACAAAGATTGCATCGTTGGACAACTTGGCAGACCCTTTCACGAAGACTCTGGCAATAAAGATCTTCGAGAAGCATGTAGAGGGTCTTGGTTTACGATATCTTGCAGCTAGCTAGACTGTAAGTATAAGTGGGAGACATGTTTGTGTATACTAAAAGTTTAGCTTTAGTATAAGTGGGAGATTGATAGAGTATACAGTAAAGCAAACTTTTAGTGCGCTTTTGTATTTATTCGATTTCTATATTGACTGAAATAAATGGTTATTCACATTTTTGCTTTTGTATGGATGCTTGTATGTTTTCTATATAATTGCAAGTATGTCCAATTATCTAATATTGTAGACAACATGGTGTGTTAGGAGTCATACAGAAGATCATGTTGTCAGTTCCTTATAAGATATAAACAGTATTCACAACTGAGATAGTTTGGGACATAACTATTGGTTTATGTTGTACTGGAAACTTGTAATTAGTTTATCTTGACTATTAGTTTGCAGTAGTGCGCTGCGTCGCATTGAATGGATCACAGTTGAGATGCATTCTTCTATTCTGACATAAGAAGAATCAAGATCTCGGTGACTCTGATTAATTCTTTACCCCTAGTAGAGATAAATCTGACACATGGAATATTTATTGGTTGCTTTGATTTACCATAAGTGAGAATCCTAGTTGATTCAATATGCTTCGTATTTTGGGCGCCAATATTATTTGCATGGTGTCTATTTATTCTCACTAGGACACTGTGTCCTGGTTATCCGGGTTGATGACGTCCCCTTAAGGAGCTCAATAAGGATCATTGTATGAACCCTGCAGGTGGATTTATTCCGTACAATGATGAAGTTTGAATGGTACTACTTAAGGAATAAAAGAGATTAATTGATTAAAATTGTCAGAAGTTTTAATTAATTAATGGACGTGCGATATCTTAAACATAGGGAATAAATTGAGTCTAATAGAAGCCCAGATTCAATCTGGATCAGGTCGGGAGTGCAACATTAATTATTTAGTGGAATTAATTAATGTTTTCTAGGCCAAATTATGTTCTGGGCTGAACATAAGAATTTGAGCCTGTAAAGGAGCCTGAGTCTGATACCTTCTAGTGGATCCCCAGTCTGACCCAAGGACCAACTAGGAGAGTCTATAAATAAGTCTCCAGAAACCCTAGCCACCATAACAAGACAATCATAATTCTCTTCCAACAAGAGAGAGAGGGGGCGGCCAAGAGGGTTTCTTGGAGATCTAGTTTTTCTCTCAATCCGTTCGATAGATCTCTGTCCATCCGGAGTTCGTACGGGGTCGGGAACAGTCTGGAAGATTCCTAGTGTTGAATCAGTTGGTGTGCAAAGAGGGAGATCCGTACGTGCGCCCGTTCGTGTGCTTGGGAGATTGTTCGTGGTTGCATATTGCAGATCTACGGACATAGACGAAAAGAACCAAGTTTCCAATCAAACATTGTTGCAGATCTGCTTTGGAAATGTATTTTTCGTAGCCATTCTAGTAGATATATTATAATACCATGTATGTATGTGTTGGCACCCAATAACGATCCCTGGGCACGGACCACTTCATAGGTGTGTTCCATCAACTAAAACATAAAACAAAATAAAATAAAGTGGTTAGTGAGGTTTTGGGTGTCTCATGAGAAGTAGAAATTAAAAAAGTCGCAAAATACAACATTCAATCCGTTGTTAATACCAGCAGTTTGTTTTCCTCAGCGCAGGGGTACTTTAATTTTATATGTTGTTGCAATGAATGAATGAAATTAATTCTCTAACATGCATTTTCCATTATCTTCAAATGGCTGGCATGATCATCATCACGGCCGTACATACTAAATGACATAAATTACTATTAATTAAAACACTTTGCGGCAATAATGGTGCTGTTTTAACTTTTTCGTATAATAGTACTAGTTGGAGACGCTGTGCAAATGCACAGCGAACTGAGGGGTACAACTGCCCGTGGGGAAAAATAAATAATTGTAGGTAAGTGCAAATAGTTTTTTTTTTTAAATGGTAGTATGGCTTATATATTTTGCAGGTCATATTTAATTTGCATTTCAGCATTGTAATATGAAGATGAGTGCTATTGGTTTGTTGCGATTTTGTATAGTAAATACTACGAATTATCTCACACTGAATTTCTTGTGAATATAGCCCCCTTTTTCTCCAAATGTTTGTCTGAATCTGATATTACTTATTCATTACTTATTCATATTACATTTTTTTGGTCAATCGGTCCTTCATCCACTAATTATGCCCTAATTACATTTTTTTGGTCAATTCAGTCTTTTTTTTTCTTTAAAAATCTAAATTGGTCCGTTATTAATTTTTGCCCCCTTTCATGCAGTCCAATGCACATTTCAAAACCACTAATAACTCAAATTCGGTATAAGTAAAAATTTTAAAATTTCAATTTTTATAAACTACACGACGAGACGAATCTATAAGATCCTACTTAGCTCATTTTAATTTTTATATCCATGTTTAAAATTGAAGTCAAAACAAGTCTTGTGAATAGTAGCAAATTAGACAATGTAGTTATTAAAAAAATGGAGGGAGTATATCGCAATTGGTCTTCATTTTATGGAGAAACACCAAAAACCACGAAAAAAAACGAGTACAGTGTATGAGAATAAAACAGCACACTTTTTAGATCTTGAGGTTGGCTAAAGGCTAACACATTATCTGGGTAAAATGCAATATAGTGTTAAGCAAATTGGCAGAGGCATCAACTACCAACTCTGTCAGCCATAGCAAACAAGGAGCAAGCATCTTCAAGAAGCATCTAACCATCATTGATGAAAATCAGAAACTTAAAAAATACTACTATAGCACAAGAGTATATCACTGTCACCATCAGATAGATCTGCTAGCCTTGCAAGGGCATCCGTAAGTGCAAGTTCATATTCCTGTGTAGCACAAAGTAAAACCAATAAGCATATCAAGTGAGATAAAAGAGTCCAGATGAAATCCAACAGAGCGTTGTTCAACCTTTAGCGCATTCTTTGCTTTCTCAATCTCCACAGGGTCGGGATGACTGGCACCAAAAACACGCTCCACCTGCAAAAGTTTGCATTAAATTAAAAAGTATACTCATCAGAAATGGAGGTAATAGACTACTACACCATTGCATACCTCCTTAATTAGAGTTTCAGTGTGAAGCAACTGCAAGTCATCAGGTCCTTTCTTTCTGAAGCCATTCTGTGATGGTGGAATTTCCTTCCTGGAATGACCCTTTGGTAACCCCCTTCCTCTTCCAGGACCAGGAGCATTTTCTCGCCCCAGAGTTTGGTTCATTCCGTGAGCTGGTCCGCCATAATTTCCATGACGAGAAATCCCAGGGTCTTCACCTACCCATTGGATATCCTCTGGAGAAATCTGCAGAAGAAATGCTAAAGCATTAGGATATGCTTGGCATACGGTGTTTGGTGAGATCCAACACATTCATATTTTGATTTGTTGTCTTTGACAAAAAAAACTACTATGAAATGAATATCATACTATGCAGGAAAACAACTGTATAGCATTCCGAAGGCCATTTTAAATACAGTCAGAATTAATGATGCATGTAAAGCCAACAGCTAGAAGACACAAATAATCTTCAAACAAAACCATTATGTTCACCATATACTCAAATCAATGCTTTACATGACACAACATGGGAAAAGTGAATAGCCTTAATTGAAATGTGTGTGTTCATACTTTCATCACTGCAATTATTCCATACCATTGAAAGGCAAAAAGTTAAAATTTGTACAGTGAAATTGAAAATGCAGATTCATCAAAAAGAACAAATGAAAAAGATCTTATAGAGCATTAGCTAATTAAGAATTGATCAATGGAACTTGAACCGCATTAGTCAGAAAAGATCTAGCACCAGCAATACACCTATGGAAATATCATCCTTAAAGACAAATCATTGCCAACATGACAGGGGATTACATTTTTTCCATAGAAAAGCTAACACGTAATATCTCATACATACTTTTCATAGAAAAGATACATGTAAAGAATATCTCATACATCAACATATATAATGCGAAGTTGTGAACTGGCCACAACAATTCTAAAACAATGATTACAGATAAAGACTGGACTTCAAATCTTTACAGCGAACTTGTAAGGTCCTCTGGAGGTCAGAGGATAAAACATGTAATTACCTCAGACAGGTTGACCCATTCCCATGTTTCATTTGCGGTGTTTATGTCATAAACAAGTGCATGTCGACACCCAATCACCGTAAACCCAAATTCCTTATGTAACACAACACCCAATCACCCAAACCCCCAAAACAATAACCCTAAAGCTAAAATTACAGTAAATCCTTACCTTAAAAAGCCACAGCCGACATCCTGACTAAGGTCCATGAGTAAGGCCTATTCTTTTTCCTCGAGGTAGCCAACATCCTATTCTATGTTTTGGCCTGCAGTTTGTTGGCAATGTCATTCTAAAATTGGGATCTGGGTGATACTTTTAGCCAACAATCGATTGAAATTGAAAAGGCACGGACAGGAAAGCTAACAACAAACAAGCCCCCAGCAAGTAGGCACAACGCGAGGCCCTCAATCGGAATGGTCAGGACCGAAAATGTAGAAAGTATACACTATTGCAAACGAAATAATAAAGTAACTACGACAAATTCATACCCACCTGAACTCAATAACTGAATATTAAATACTGGAGATGATATCAGGTACAAACTTGGGATACTACTACAATTAAAATAGTTTACTTCAAACTCCTAGTGCATTACAATTCATCTTCCCAATTATTTAATTCAACATGATGAATAATTTCTCCTAAAAATATAGAATGCTGCAAATTAGACTATCTTTGAAATAGACAAGGTTAGCCCACTGGATCAAGAAGAAGCAATTGCACAACTCAAGCAACGAAAAGCCAATATTGTAATTCCTGTAGACTGAGAAGCAATTACCACAACTACTAAGTGAAAAACTGATGATAATGATAATGGACACAATACCACGGCAAAAAGCAATGCACACAATAGCAATCTCGCTCTTGCTTCACGTACAATGATAATGGATATGTTAACACAAGAGCAACAGGGTAATCAAAGTACAAACCCAATTTTGCGGCTTTTCCAGGACAAACAATGTTGATGTTTAAATCTTTATATTTACCAGAGTATCTCACCCAGGGAACCCCCTTTGGGAACCTGCAAGGCGCAAGATGTTATAAAACATGAAGAAATCCTATATTTAAAACTGTACTTTAATATGACTGGATCAAATCAAAATGCACCACATTCTAATTCTGAACAAACAACCTATATCAATGATCGTTGAAAATACCCATCAACTGATGTGCAGCACTAAACAGAATTTCACCGTACATATACTGTGAAAACTTGCACAAAATGAAAAAAAAAAAAAAAAAAAAAACTAAAACATGCAGTTCTAGTTTGCAAGTTGAGTTCCCCCTTCAGAATTGTCAGCTAGAGCCTCAATCACGTTTACCTTGTTTTTGTCCTCAGCAAAAATCATTTGCAGGTCCCCCATGTAAGAAAGGCTGCATATCTTTTCGTACAGCTCTTCCTGATAATACAAAAAGACTAATCACTTCATGCTTTTCAGTATCAAGTGATTGTGAAAACAACCAAGTAGTCGTACCTCACTAAAGTTTGATGGCAAAAGGAGGAGTGTTGCAGCAGTTGCTGACTTCAAAATTACAGAGTTGAGGTTTACTATATCCAAATATCAATTCATTGGAAAGTGAATAACACACATCCCGATTTATCCTAAACCAAAAGATGCAACCTTGTCTAGCGATTATCGCCTTTGATGTAAACATAATTTACCAGGATCATGAGGGGCCTAATTTTTCGCTATGAAGTTCTTGAAAGAAATGCTGGCCACTTGTCTAACCGCCATATCGCAATTCCCTTCCACTATGATCTGCAACAACCTCACCGAGTGCCCTTGTGCATGCTGGATCTGCAAGAGCACGAAATTCCATTAAATCCAGAACATATATCACCACCAGCACTTACTCGAATATACTACACTACATTAATAGTTGTGTCAGCATTCATTTCAAGGACAAAATAAAACAAACAAACAAATCATACCCCTAAATTTTCCATATCGCTTGTTAACGTAATTCCAATTAAAAAACAGAAGCTGGTTAAACCCAGTACCTGATTAAGGCTCTGCTCTACCAAGTACCCTCTCTTTTTCCTTTTTTTAGTCAGCAATATGGACTTTTACAGTATATATGTCCAAGAAGAAAGAACATTACAGCAAACAAATGTATCAATTAATATTGGTCGTCATCATATTAGTATTGTATATACGCAGCAATAAAGTTGTTTGTTTTCCTCATAGCCTAAAACTCACAAAAGTTTGGAAACCCCCTTGTCCTGTAACAAGTAGGGAATCCTCATCACCTCCTCAGGCCCTTGATTATGTAGTCTGCGTAAAGGTTCCTGCATTTTAAATCAAAGAATATCATAACCATTTTACTCAGAAATAGAGATTATTGGATAAAAACAAGTAATGAATGCAGGAAATATTGCGACCAAAAAATAGGTGTTCTTGATAAACTAAAGATAAAAGGCATGACATGACTAACATTGAACCCTGGATGGCTTCGTAGGCGTGTGTGGCTGGAAGAAACTCGTCAACTGCAACATCTTTGTTCTCATTTTTCCTGTCTGATGGATTGTTAAGATAAACAATACAATGCACAGAATTTGAGGAAAAAAATAAGCCACGGCTGCCTCATTTCATCAGAAATTGGTTGGTATTTTGGCGAAGCAGGCAAAAGAAAAAATCAAAGATAAAATTTGATATTATTCACAAAGGATACAATCTTCAAAAAACCGACGAATTTCAGCCAAACGATGGGGTGGAAGGTCTTTAATGTCTGTGTAGTTTCGATATTCAGGGTCATCAGCACAAACAACAATTATCTTGTCATCTTTCTCTCCCTGATGCATATTCAAATGAAAGAAAGAAAGTAAACCACCTGCTTTCCTTAACTGTGAATGAACTAAACGTAAGGTTGGCATACCTGATCTATCATGGGCATGACCCCTATTGCTTTAGCCCTGAGAAAGCAGCCAGGGACCACTGGTTCCTGAATGTGTTCATGGATAGATTGATGTTAAAACAAGTGAATGGCACAAGACATGAATTTGGATAGTAGTTTCTAAATAAACTTGCAAATAATTGTATCATTGATGGATTAGATTATTATACATAGGCATATTTTCATATGTATGAAGTTCATCTTTAAACCCACATAGGCAAATCAAAAACAAACAAGATGCATGGTGATCATAAATAAATTGGTTCCTTGACAAACTTACCATAATAAATAAAAAATAAAAAAAATAAAAGAAGAAGAAGAAGAAGAAGAAATAGAAGGAGAAGAAGATAAATAAAATAAAAAGAATTAATTTAGGTAATCTTCATTACTAAAATATGAATGGTAGCCACTACAGTACTTCCAATTGAAAGAAACATCTGGTTTGCAATGCAGTTATTTCAGATGGACCTAGCCATTCATTAAAATGCAAAAGTAAAGGCCAAGAGCAAAACTATGGCATTTCTAATATTGACTATTCATGGAAGTTGGTACAGCAAAATGCATTTATCCACAATGTAACACATAATCCAAACCTGGGGAGCGTGAATTGGAGAATGTTCATTGTCGCTTCCATACCGATCAGCAGGATCCACACTGGTATCATCGATAAAGTTATCATCATCCATGGTCTTCTTGATCATCCTATAAAATTTTAAGAGATCAACCAAAAATTTTACTTAAACTCAAAACACTGCAAAGAATGAGGCATTCATTTGAATTTTGATGAATCAATTACTTTGCAGGGGAGATCTTATTCTAAACTTATATACAGGAAATATTTTAATACGTGCAGATGTGAAGACAAAAAGAGGGAAAAGGCTAAATTTTCAATTTTTCTCAAAAAGAGGGAAAAAGCTAAATTCCACGGGCAGGTGTGAAGACAAAAAGAGGGAAAAAGCTAAATATTCATTCTCAAAACACTGCAACCATATATTTTTTTCTGATCAGTATCATGATTAAAAAAAATCAGTAGAATTACGTGGGAAAAAGCTAAATTTTCAATTTTTTCCATCAGATAAGGTCTAATCTACCATGGAGGTGGAATTCCAGTGTCTTGTTGGGAACAAATTCATAGACGAGCATTCTCTTGTCACTGAAAATGCAGTAACCAACAAGCGATACAAGGTGACGATGATGCACGCGACTAATGATTTCAACCTCCGCCTGGAATTCTCGTTCTCCTTGACCACTGCCAGCCTTGAAACTCTTAACAGCTACTATCTTTCCATCGGGTAAAACACCTTTGTGCACATAACCAAATCCACCTTGTCCCAATACATTTGCTTAAGAGAATCCATCAGTTGCATCTGCTCATATGAGAATTGGCTCCTACCCCCATAGCCACCCACCCTTAGTGGACTTGGTTGATATCCCTTCTCACTGAACTCACTACTGCTCAGTGCATTAGGCGGTCGACCAGGCGTGCCCCATGGGCCTGTGTTACTTGATTGAACCTGACCACATAGTCCATAGGTTGGCCTGGGTATTTGCCACCACCTGTAAGTGCAAACAGAATTTTCCATAATGTTGGAGCTCCTACACCTAAAAAACAACTTGAAATATAAAAAGTGACACATTTCTCTGATTCACTGATTCAACATTGGATAAAAGTCGCATGACTTAAGAATCTCAACATCTATCCATTATAGAAATGAAAAAACTTTCTGCACAAAGTTTCAAAAAAATAACAATAATTAGTTTCTGAAATGCATATGTCCATCCTTTATTTTATACAATTTCTCCATTCTGATAAACTCCCTTCGCTTAAAAATATAATGCATAGCTATCCCCCACCATTGTAACATATTGATGTTTCTAGAGCTGTATTAATTGTTATATATGAAAATAGTGAGATTTTATATAAAAGCATGCATTTTCACACAAGGTTAAAAGGAAAATGTTGCATTCACATCCCATGTATAAACAGAAACCAAACAGCGTCATAGAGTTGCTAACATAGAAACCTAATGAGTTCCATGAGACATTATAATGGGAATATGGAGATTTTTCAATTTGCATACCTTGTGGATATCTCTGGCTTCCGTACTTTTGTGGCCGTTTCTTCTTTCTTCTGGTAATGCATATCACACAAACAATGAGAATGGCAAGAATCAAAATTCCAGCGACTAATCCAGCAGTATCAGAATCATCCTTCTTGTGTGGCTTGTGCTTGTGCTTGCCACGCGATGGTGTACCAGGGGAATTTGTCGGGCTTGATAAAGGTGAGGCATCAATATCGCTAGCTGGACCTTCAGAGGATCCATTGGATGTCGTGGAAGGTGAAGCTGCAGCATTTGAGGAGCTGCCACCTGACGATGATTGAGAGCCAGATGAAGATTGAGAGGAGGAAGGGGGCGATTGGGATGAGGATCCATCACCACCACCCGCGGTTCCTTGTAAATCCATTTGCAAATGAGGCCTCTGGGGAAATCGGCCTCACTCAGGAAGCTCTATCCTCTCCCACAGAAACTTCTCCTCACAACAATCCAATGCACCTGAACCCATTCATCACACACTCAATATCATAATACCAAGAACAATTGATTTGATCTCACGGAAAACATTCATAGATAACAATAGACAATGACAATGGCCTTTCTTTATTGCATACACAATGACAAGGCCAAATCATGCCAAAGATACGTTTTTCTTTTTTTTTTTTTCTTTCCTGTCAATTCATTTGGTTCTCCAAAAGTTTCGAATTCCAGACTTGAAGTTTGTTGTTAATAACGTAGAGGAAGCAATACGTACCTGAATGATGATGAATGAAGGGTCCTCAAATGCAATAGAGAGAGAACACAGAGATAGAGATATTCAGTTGAAAAATGCCGGTATGTCCACATTAGAATCGATTCCATACCTCTGTTCTCCTACAAATTAGGGCCTTCTGCACCTGTCTAAATTTGGACACCTCTAAATCAGGAAGATTTCATTTATGTAGCTTATTTGAGACATTTTTTTTATAACCTTTTATCGCATCAATGACGAACACACACAATTGTACTGAGGAAAATCCATAGATAAGTGCTAACATTAACATAATGTACATAGGACAAGTATCAGTTTTCACTTTTCAGTTTGCTTAAAGGCTTACACTTTATTACATACATACATACATACTGCAGACCATAAAGTCTAATGAAAGGCTACTTTAGCCGGAACCACCCACCAGGGAACAAAGCCTGAAATGGTTGACACAGTTAGAGATTTCGAGGATTTATCACAAGATTACAATAACAAAAACAGGAAAAGGAGGAAACATGTCAAGCTCAACCATCATAATACCTCACAGATTATAGTAATAATGAGAAAGGGATCTGTGTAGTAAAAAGCCAATAAGACCAGCTTGACATAAATAAGCTAAAGTAATGGCTACTACAATATTGGGAATAACACTCTGCTGGGTGATCTAATATTCAGCACCTATTATATATCTATTATCTTAAATGAGAGTACTATAGCCGTTCGGTTGTAGCGATACTATTTTAAGACCAATAAGACCAGACCGCCCGATAAGTGCACGGTCAAACTCAAACATGGGTTTGCCTTCATAGCACTGCAAATTTACTCAAGTATTCATCAATAACTCGTGCCTGACGCAGCTAAAATTCAATTAATCTCGAATATACATGGATATGTCAACTAACCTGTGCAATCTTGAGACCAAGAGTTGTAAAACCCCCATAGGAAACAAAAATAACAGGCCATTTGAGATATATGCCTTAATTTTCAAAGCACGGAAAAATTTAAAAGTGGTATTTCATGAATAACGCTGCAGGTCAAGAGAAGGCAATTGATTAAATAAGTGTTGATAAAGTGAAAACACTTACACTGGAGCTAACGGTGATGCTTATTTTCTCAATTACATCAACAAATATTCCCTCCCTCCTCCTACCACCAGGTTCATTCGCTACAACCGATTTAGTAACAGCTGTCCCAGGCATTCATTCATTTCCTTGCTGCTAGAAATAAATTTGTGGGTAGCTGTCAGGAACTCAGGATAAGCAGTACTTAAATCTAGCAAGATAAGCCAAATCAGAGGGCATATAGACCCATACCAATGAGGTATAACACAAAAATAAAGTTTATTAGTATCTGACTTTACAATTAAATAACTTAATAGTTAATTCCATAAATAATGCTGCAGGTCAAGAGAAGGCAATCAAGCAGCATCAACCACAATTGGTTCATTGAATATATAAGACTTCAAAACTTCAATACAGTCGTTTGAACATATCCAAAATCCTCCAATTAGAAGAATTCATATTACAACATAAACCACCAAAATGGAAAAAAGAAAAACCGCTGCCAGCTATTATTCTAACAGAAATCATAAGCCAAATCATTAGATATCACGAGAGGAAGTTCAAATGTCACAATAGTCATATTTTCCATAAGGGAGCCAAAGATTCTACATTGCATATGATTGCCTCTGTTGCTACACATTCAAAGAGAAACATCCCAGAAGAATAAATAAATTCAACAAAAGAAAATAAAATTGCAAGCAGAACATTGTCATTACTTGGGATGCCTTTTTTGAAAGGGACAAAATGCAACTACATACTATAATGCACTTTAAGTGATACTTACTATGACTTCATCAAGCAGTTCATATACAAGCACAAATTTTTTTCTTAATGATTCCTCATTAAGAACACCAACGTAATCTTTGATGACACGTGCAATCCTTTGTAGAAGCTCCAAGGCTAATGAAGGAGAGAAATTCACTCCCGTGGTTGCAACAAAAAGTAGGCCAACAACCTTCACATGAAAATAGTTTACCCCATCGAGATTCTGTTGAAATGATGTGAAACAGTATAAAATTAGAATCAACACTTATCAACCAATTAATCTTTTTTTTTTCTTTTCGCCAGTTAAGCATTTAGTAGACATCTTGTCAAACATTGATAAATATAAGCCAAAAAAAAAGATAAAAAGAATAATAAGTAGCAGTTGAAGAAAAGAATGATCTACATGCTATCTGCCAAAGAACATTCTAAGACAACATTGTCAAACGGGAAATAGAAGAAAGTGAAATATGTCAATTAATAAGGAAACACACAAAGATGGGTGGCGCTTCGCCTTTGCCATCTTCTTTCTAGAACTACACTTTGCGAAAGAATATCTCTGCACTTCCTTTTCGTACATCACCGCGATCTCTGCACTTCCTAAACCTTTTGTAAAGCTAAAAATCGCAAAGTAGTGCACCTATAAATAACTGACAACCTCTTTTGCGTGGCACAGGTTCATCTGGGCAGGCATACCAACCGACGTAGGGAAAACAAAGTAAGAGAAAGCATGGTAAACAACTATAATAAAGAATCATACAAACCATATAGCACCAAGGAAGCGTATAGGAAAATGCTGAACAAACCTGGGCAAACGACAGGACAGCTAATTCCAGAATGGGAAACGACAGGGGCTAATTCCAGAACAAACCTGAACAAACCTGAATAAATAAATAAAAGTGTAGACCAAAATTCTTAATACCAGAATCTAAACAGTCAGGACCGAAAACCCCATAGGAACCAGGATAAAATTGAGCACAAATTCGAGCAGCAGACAACACTAAATGAACCCTAATAATAAAAAAAATTGGACCTTGAGGAAAAAACCACCGAGTTCAGAATACATATTGTATATCTTATCAGCGGCAATCTCGTGCTGCCTCTCCCACATTGCCTCCATTTTCGCTGCATCCCTTTCGAAATTCACCCGAACTTGAAAAACCTAAATTTGTTCCACAATTAGCTAGCTTCCACTCGGCCCCACTCTATCTCTTAGCAATCGAAAACACCAAATTGAATTGAATTGGCAGAAAAGGTAAGCAGCAACATACCTTGTTACCAGTATAGATGTCGACGGCGCGAACCCAGAATTGGAACGAACGGTGCTATCTCAACATACCTTGTTACCACTCTGAACAAGTGGCCCTATCTCTTTACAAACCTGGGCAAACGACAGGGGCTCATTAATGGGGACGAAGCAATTAGGGTTAGGGAGGAAGATAGCTAGCAGAGTGAGGTAGGGCAAGGAGAGTGACGAAAAGATGGGGACGGAGGGATTAAGTAAAAAATCAAATGGCGGCAGGCGGAACAGCTCGGCAACAGGAGCCTCACCAGCGATCGTGGGTGGTGGCGGTGGCGAAGCTAGGGAAAGTTTTTCGACCACAGCGGCGGAGAGGAGGAATCGGAATCGTTGGCAAGTGAAAACCTAACAACCAAGAAGCCTGAGCAAGTGCGTACGCAGCACTATTTTGTAATTGGCAGTGAGCATCGAAGGGGAAGCTACGGGAAAGTTGGAAAATTGGTGAGAGGTGCGGCGGAGGATTCTGGAAGAAGTAGAGAGAAAACGATGGGTGTATCAGACCAAGCGAAGAAGTAGAGAAACTGAAAACCCGGCCCTATAGGCTACAAATGGATCTTAATCCAACGATCACAATTTCAATACAATTCCTGATCAACGGCTGAAAGCAAAATTGGACCTGTGGGGATTTTTTTCCTACCATCCTTATATAGTAGTAGAGTAGATAGATATAGATAGATATAAGAAGAGAAAAGAAGAGATAGAGAAAGAGATAGAGATAGAGAAGAGATAGTATATAATCCAACGGTGGAGATCAAAATTGGATTTTGGATGCACGCAAATCTAGGCTAATTCTCTTATAATATATAGTAAGATTCAAATGGCATGATCATCATCAATCAATTAATTTAACTTTACTATTTTTCTTTTTATTTTTGTCATTTTCACTGTTAATCAGTTATATGCACACTTTGAGATGGAGTTGGGAACATGCTGCTGTTTTTAATTTGGCTGCTGTAGGTTATGGGAGCTGTACAAGCCTAATCTACATATCGATCTTGTTTCGATGAGGAGTCTAAAATTAAATTACTTGACCGTGCACTAGTTTAGGTTAGATAGACATTAATATATGGAGGTATTATAAAAGAACCGCATGACTAGAAGCTGTGGAATAATAAGACGAATAATATTACTGGAGTGCTCGCTCACCTGCTGCAGGATTAGCTATATAGGAATTCCATCTGATCTTAATTAGGCAATGGCTTGCACGGTGGGTGGAGCTCCAACCAAGGGCGGATCTATATGTTTAGTACGGGTGGCGGCACATGACATCACCACTTAAATCGATGGAATTACTATTTTAATTTATAAATTTTTAACATTTAACAATATTAGACTTGATGTCACCACTCAATTTTTATATATGGTGAAATCACATTAGCTAGCTTTCCTCAATATTATTGTGTTGTGGTGACCACTATCCTAATTTCAACCTATATAGTTTCCATATTTTTTGGGACACAATCGAAATAATTTCTAGATCCGCCACTTGCTCCAACAGTACTGGCATGATAGATTTGAGATCCTCAAGTGTTGTTGCTTCCTGCTCCGCAAAAGAGAACCAATCGCAAGCAAGATACTCCCACGATTTCTGAATATACTTATATTCAAACACAGACCATTATTTTGTTGCATTAGGAAAAAAAAAATTATAATCTCTTCCGCGGAAATAATTTTTTAGTGAATAATCGGGTATCTCCAGGCTACATTGTACCTAATACTAATCCCTTTAGAATCTGTATGGCCAATGAAGGATGTCTCTCCCAAAATAGTTTTTTGCATATACAATGCTCGAACCGGAAATAATTTTGAATAATATATTTGATTCAAGAATAAATAAAATAAAATAAGCAACAATCTCCTTTTCTTCATTTATTAAATTATTATCACTTAATTTAATTACATTAATTGTGGAGGGCCGCCAGGTTTGCTTTAAGTGCAATAAAATAAAGTTACGGTACAGCCGGGCCTTTTGCCTGAGATACTACCGTAGTGATGCATGGGCCTTATAAAGTGATGTATGTAGACTATAGATTGTCTTTTATCATAACCTCTATCCATCATATATTTTTCATACTCAGACATCACTCTACATATATGGTCATCATTTCTGGATGCCCGGCCATCACAGCACCAAATGCAGTCGCAAACACCAAAACCACTCCCCTTTAAGTGCATATAGAATGAGCTGTCAAATGTGTAAGATTTCTTTTGTTGGGATAAGGACTTAGCCCAAGTGGTTAAGTCCCTCGACTTCCAACGGAATGTTGGAGGTTCGATTCCCACCGGCCCCTTATCCCTCCGCCCTTTTATTCCTCTTTGCAATTTATGTGGCATGGGCTCCCACCACCCATTTCCTAACGTGTATAGGTTGTTCAAAAAAAAAAATCTTTTGTCATAATGTAATTAATTACCTAACCTCACAAAAAATTAAAATGCATCACATCATACATAGCATCACAAAAACCAAATCCATCACAAAAACTTCTAAAATAAACCAAAATACATTACAATAACCCCCCAAGATATATTACATTCAGTATATACTTAATGCTTAATGTTCAACTTGTAGATTAAGGGAATGGAGGGTTGGCCTAGTGGTCATGTCCCTGGCTTACAACCTTATGGTTGGGGTTCAGTTCACATACGGCCCCATATTCATCCCCTTTATTCTTTTTGTATTATATATGACATAGGCTCCCACACACCTTTACCGACACACTAGTGTCCAATATTTACCAAAAAGGACTTGTAGATTAATAATAACTATTTTCATCAAATTCATAATAGAATCAGGAACAGTGGATTTTGGAGAAACACCTTATTATTGTTTGTAGATTATCATTAAGTTCATGTTGGGTTAGGTAAAGCACTTAAGATTTTTTTACTTATTGCAAAAAATTTCTCTTTATATCATATTTCCAACTGTATTTCAAATAAATAATCAGAGTTTGACTGGGTGGTTAAACTTTTAGGAATGACAATATACCAGTTTTGGGGAAGAGAGTAGTATCTCTATCCCCATTCCCATAGCATTTTCATCATTCCTAAAAAACGAACCCAATTAATCCCGGTCGGGGATTTTATCGGGGATCCCCGTGGGTATTATAATTGACCCGATCTCCATTGAAAACCTTATTTGGAATTCGTTTTACAAGCCAATTTTTCAAAGTCTTAATATTAAAACGCACATACTAATTGTTTAACAATATATCATAATCCACATCAAAAGTTCATAATTGTTTCCAATATATAATCAATTCATCAAACTAAAATTCGAATTCTAAATACTCAATTTCACATAATAATGTTCAATAATTAATGTTATATAATAATTAAAGAAAACAAATCCACTGAATTTGCTTTCCATGTTTTTCTAAAAAAATAAAGCAAATTATAAATATATAAATAAAGTTAATCACACAAAATACATATATATATATAATATTATATAATACTAGCAATATAATTTGATTTATTTCCAAATAATGTCATATTACGGTTTATGTTTTATTATTTTGAATTAATGGGCTAACGGACTTTAGTAAATATAATATATAAAATTTATAAAACATAATATATACAGGAAAAAAACTCATTTAGTCCCATAAGTTTTTTGAATTTACAAAACCATCCCACAAATATCGAATTAGACGAATCCGTCCCAGAACTACCCTAATTATCGCCAAACACATCCATGAACTGGTTTTTCGCTAATCATCGTCTAACCCGTCCCATAACTTCCCTAATGGAGGGATGGGTTCGGCGATGATTAGGGTACTTATGGGACGAGTTTGGCAATTATTACTGAAAAAACCGGGTTCATAGACGAGTTCGGCTATGATTAAGGTAGTTATGGGATGGATTCATCTAATTCGAGATTTGTGGGACTGTTTTGAAAATTTTTTAAAATTATGGGACGATATGAGTTTGTGGGACTGTTATGGGACGATATGGGCTGGATAATACTAATATTTTATTAAGATTAAAGAGTAGATGAGTTTATATTTTTTTTTAAAAAAAAAACCCACCAACAAAGAAACATAATATTTCTTTCTCCTCCTCCTTATTCCACATGTAAATTTTAGAAAATATATTATATCATAGCTAAAATTTACTCCCTCCGTCCCACCACACTTGTCATGTTTGACTTTTTAACACTGTTCATTATTCAGCTTTGACTCAATTTTATCACAAGTATATATTTAGAGAAAAATAGTCGAGTTGGGTCTTGTTAGAATCGTATGATCATGTAGTTTTATAATATATATTTTGCAAAAATTTTCATTGTATATATTTTGAGATATTAACAGTTGAAAAAGTGCATTGGATTGTGTGCAAAAGTGAAACAAGACAAGTTAAATGGGACAGAGGGAGTACAAGATTATATTAAAAAATTAATTACACACATTGAGCTCGGGGTCAGAATTATAGAAAAATGAGCTATATTATAACTAAAATTTACATAATTATATAAAAATTAATGGCAAATTTTGAACTCGGGGGCGACGGACCCCCCAAGCCCATGCATAGGACCGCCACTGTCCCCGTTCCCGTCCCATCACCGAAAGGAACCCCGAGAAAATTCTCGATCCCTGGCCCATCTCCAATAATTATCTTCCTAAAATCTTACTAGGTTTTTGATTTTTACCATGGGATTCAGTTTGGTTTTTTTTTTTTCCATCTCCCTAACCCTCAATTTTTATTTTCAACTTTGGGGATTCAATTCGGTTGATTTAGGTGCATAGTTTAGGTATGTTGAATATGATTTGAGGCCAATTAATTTATTGAAAACCAACTGGATGTTGATTTCGATTGTAACGCTGCTTTCACTTTCAAAACAACAAAAAACGATGTGATTACCACTATATATCTCAAATAAGATAAAACACTTCAGATTTATTCAAAGGATGTTACAGCTATCTGAAATTTTTCTTTTTCTTCTTCTTCTTTTTATTTTTTCCTGGTACAACCTATGTTAATGTTTTTTCGTGAAAAAAAAAAAGAAAAAGAAAAAAAAAGGAGGAAAGAAGAGGCCAAAGTCATTTATTCAGTTAATACAAACCCATATGCAGTCCCGTATCAATATCTCCCAACACATGCTAGGGGTCTAGACACAGGCGGATCTATTAATAATTTAGGGGCGGCACGGGACACCACTTAAATTGATAAAATTGTATTATTTTAGGGTAGAATTTTTTTTTACATTTAACTAAATTAGGCTTGGTGACTCTACTTAATTTTTATGGTGACACCACAATTATTCATTTCGACTAAGTTTTCCTCTATATTTTTGTGTTGTAACTACTATCTCTAATTTAAATATAGCTTCCACTATTTTTTGGGATACTACTTAATAAAATTTTTGGATCCGCCACCACTATCTAGACAAATGTTCAACGCCAAGATTAATGGGTTTACCACGGAGTGGAGCATCCGCCGCACTATTTGCCACAAGACTGAAACACAAATCCGATTTCCATTATTTCTTAATTCTTCATTTAATTTCCCTAACTCTATGAATCCACCAATAGGGTCAAAGAAGGATTATTTTGGCCAGTGATAGCCCGTACCATCTGACATGTATGTTTCAATGATATGTAGTCCAACTGTATTTTGGGTCCATGTTTTTCATATCTCTTTTGGGTATAGGGTTTTGTTTGTGTTTAAACCCCTTTGTACTTTTGTAAATAATATAGAAACATAAATATAGTGAAAAATCTCTGGCTTAATACGAGACGAAGAGAAACCCGAACTGGGTAACCAATCTCGTGCGTTTTGATAACTAGGTGCATGTTGCATTAGTTGAACCAAGGATTTAGGTTTGAATTCTTGTCCACGCAGCTACGGAAAAAAAAAATCCCATTGGTCCCATAAATTTCCCAAATTTCGGTTTCAGTCCCATATTAATTTGATTAACACAATCAGTCGTGCTAATTTTTGCATAATCCGTCCCAAACCCCCTTTAATGACGTTTTTTTGCTGATGTGGCGTAGGATTAGGACACTAATCATGTTGTCACATCAGCCTAATCATGCGCCACGTCAGCAAAAAAGCATCATTAAGGGGGTTTTTTAGACGGATTATGCAAAAATTAGCATAAATAATGGGCTGATTGTGTTAATCAAAATAATATGGGATTGAAATCAAAATTTGATAAATTTATGGGACCAATAGGGTTTTTTTTTTTTCACGCAGTTACTAATCCAAAACTTTTGAGATGATATAAGTTTCATGTACCTAATCATTTAGAACAAAAGCTCTAATTAAATACTGGATTGAAAAATAAAAAATAGTCATTACACAAAAATATAACATTTTGCCGAAAAAAATTATCATACAGCATCTATTACAGACCCTGTTGAATGGGTCACATTCATCAGGTGCTGAAATGCTGACCAATGATATGTGTGTTGGGTGGGTGCTAATGAGGTATGCTGGTATTTAATGGTGCGTTTACTCTTGGCAAAAATTTGGATTCGCAATAAGTTGATAATCAATGCAGGTCTTTAATTTGTCCCTTTCAGTGTATCTACGAGTTCACATCAATTAACCTAACAAAGCTTCAATGATTATAAATAGTCCTCCTTTCATTTGCATTATCCTTCACATCCTATTCCAACCCCTCAACTCATTCAACATCTGTAATTGGTAAAGAAACTGCTAAAACATAAAATGGGTAGGAGAATCAACATGAAAAAGATCGAAGACATAACCAAATGCCAAGTGACATTTTCAAAGCGGCGTAGCAGCCTCATCAAGAAAGCCAACGAAATCGCTGTTTGTTGTGATGCTGATATTGCATTTGTTGCTTTTTCACCTTCTGGCCGAATCAGCAAATATTGTAATCGAACAAGGTAATATTTGTATCACAAATTGAGTTTAAACACTCTTGGCATTGATGTCCTGATGTATGTTTGAACAAAATTGAATAAATTTAGGGTTTTCTTTTTCTTTATCTTTTCTTTCTTCCTTTCTTGTTTAAAACATAAAACTGATATGGTTTCCATCACAGGATTGAAGATGTGTTGCATCGATATGTTAGCCTATCTGTAGAAAGTAGATTAAGGTAATTGCAAGAAGATTTATTTCATCAATATTTTCTCTAAAATTTATAGAACCAAGGGTTAATTTTTCTATTTCCTCTATTTCTGTTGCACACTCTGCCAATTTTGACTGCTGCTATGCAGTTACATAGGGGATCTTCAGGTATGTTCAACGATGTATATTCAGAATGTTTGAATTTTATTAAATATTCATAGATTTACTTAGATGTTATTTATGATAATTATAAACATAAGTTCAAAGATGGGAAAAAGAAGTTTAATTCTTTTCCTTTTTTATTTTCTGCTGATTGATCTCTGTATAAAGAGTAAAATAGAGAAGTTGTGGGCTCTCGATCACATCAAGGGTGAAACTAGCAAATTGCAATATCTGAAAAAACAGTATGTTTCTCTCTCTGTCTTTATAGTTTTTTATATATAAATTAAGGACAAAGATGTTTTGTAATGTCTAGGGCTGGGAAAAGATCGAATATAACGCATATCGCACATACTGTATCAAAAATACCGAGAATATCGAAATTTTTTGTATACCTAATTCTCAGTATGGTATCATACCTTACCGTAAGATTTCGGTATGGTAACGGTATAGAATTTTTGATACCGCGGTATACTGTACCGAACTTCAGTATATACCGCGGTATCGGTATGTCGGTATTTACCGAGAGTGCAGTATAGTGGTATATACTGCGATACCGGTATGTCGATATGTACCGAATGTTCGGTATATTGGTAAATACCGAACTTACCGAAAATATACATAATTTATATAATTTTACATATTTAACCTTTATATCAGTATGTCGGTATTTATCGAATGTTCGGTATATCAGTATATACCGCAATACCGGTTTGTCGGTATGTGCTGAAGGTTCGGTAATACCGAACTTACCGAAATGTCGATACGGTAATGATAAGGAAATATTTCGTACCGAATTTTCGGTATACCGATATTCTTTCGGTATACCGATATTCGGTATACCAAAGGTTTCGGTACGGCATCGGTATGATAATTTTCATACCATAAGTTTCGGTACGATATACGATATGGCGAATTTTTCGGTATACCGTATCGAAACACCCTATTAATGTCTACATCGTTGGTCTTAAAACAAATTAAATAAAATGTAGTGGAGATGCAAATGCGTCCTTTCATTTTTTCACAATATTTAAGATATGAATGTTAGTGTTTTTTAAGAATAATATAGGTAAAAAAAAATTAAAAAATATATAGAAATTATTGTTATGTTCGTTTGTTTTGTTGATCTGTTGAGATACATACAATTGTACTACAACCAAATATAACCAAATAATCATTAATTAAGTTGTTTATTTAAGCCAATCTAGCTGTTCAAAATTCAAGTTTCATCACTACATGTACATCATCTACGACAAAGAACTTCAGTCATTCTTATTATTACGGTGGACAATGAAATTAAAGAATTTCTAACAAGTAACAAGAAATAAGAAAAAACATTCCATTTGATTTTTCAACAAAATTAAGACGTTCAATGACAATTAGTTTATCTTATGGGGAGTTATTAAGGAATGACCTTTCTTTTCTTAATGCAAAGTGTTATTTATTGAATTTGTTACTTGATTTGAAACTTCTTGCTACTTTTGTATATATATATATATATATATGACATTTCGGTTGTCTCTTATGGTGAATATATATGATCCAACACCCGCTTCGATTTGGAACTGCACCGACGTAAGGATTGAGGTGATAATATCTTCTCCATCCCCACCTGCGCTATGCTTGTAACATTTGTGTTTATTTCTGTACGATTCTTACAAACTAAATTTGCATTGAGTCTTTTGTTGTTTTCTCATGCCATTAGAATCTCGAATTGCAAACCAAGAAAGGTAGACTACAACTACAACTATTAGAAGCTGATCTTCGGTAATGATTGTTTTCATGCAGATTCATTGTTTTGAATTTGGATTTTCGTAGTCGAATTATTTGATTTTTCAATCTTGTTTTAAATTCAACTTGTAGGGATTACGAACCAGATCCAGAGCAAGACCCTTCTTTACATCAATTATCTTGGTGTGAAAGAAATGTCAATAATTCTTTGCAAAAAATCCTTGCTAGAAAAGTCAGTCATCTTTAATTATTCTCATTAATTCCTCACCTATTTGCTACAGAAATAAGGCTTTTTAAAAATATTGTTTGTATAAACAATAATTATTAAATTTGCATATACTAATTATTGCATTATATTGTTATGTAGGGCGAATTGTTGGGTATGGCATCAACATCATGTGTACAACCAAATTCTACAGTAAGAACGTAACCTCATTTCAAATATTATAATGTTACATAATCATTATTTTTGTTTTTCCTTTTTATGGTATTAATATAGATAGAGCCATTATATTGCTCATTAGATGGGTCAATTGGGGTTGGAGAATCAAGATCATGTTCAAGTTTTATCCAATTGGAATGAGATAGAGATCCCTCTAACGCCACAAAACCCTACAAATGGGCAGATTTTAATGCATTTAGATCCTTGGATAAGCCCATATAGGTAAAGTGTTTTTCCTCCCTTATTGTTTCTTATAGATTAGTATATGCTAGTTGTGTTCTATTTTCAATTTTGATTAACAAGGATGTGATTGTGAATGATCATACTACAGTGCCAAAGTTCGTGAGAGCATATTCCAAAACATGATGGATCATACAAATATTTTGTCAGATAACAATCTCGGGGCTGCATCGAACATATCTTGTCCTCCGATGTCCTTAAATATGCCTAACATTTTGGCACAATATTCGCCCGTCGTCCTTGATTCTGGAACTCTTGAAACACCATCTGTTCAACAAGTATGAATAAGTTCAATTCAATGCTTTGTATAATTTGAGAACTTATTTGTGCCAATCTATTTCTCATCATTCAATCAACATTTTGTGTAAATTTTTCTTTTCCCAGCAATCACAAGGTGTGGATCAAAGCTTACTTAGCATGCTTGAGCAAAATAGAGTTAATAATGACTGGAACCATTTCTCTTGGGTATGTTAGTTCTGTTCATGTTCAAAATTGAAATATAGTATTAATTTGATAATATGCATAAATCTTTATTTGATCATCACAAATTTCATATTGTGGTATAGATGTCTTATCCAAATGCAATTCAGAACTCCACCCATGGGTTAGTCACTCTTCAATCTCCAAGGTGACCATCACATTTATTTTATGTATTCATTTTATATACCAATTTTCATGGCAAATCATAGTAATTTCTAGTGCCAATTTTCCTTTCTTTTGTAGTCCAAATGCTATAAACATGTATGAAACAACAAAAAGTAGCTTGCAGCAATATGCAAATATGGAAATAGGCCAAGCCTTCACAGAGACGACGATGGCATGCGATGTTGGCCAAACTGGTGTGGGAAATGGTAAACAGAAAATTAGTGAGGATAATTTTGATGAGGAAGGTGAAGGGGGTTTGAGAGTTATGTACAATACCATGAATGGGAGCAATCAACATGAGGTTTCACTCCAACTTGATCCTCTAAAGGAAAATTCTCATCACAACACATCATTTGACAATGCGCAACAAGAGGTAAAAATTATTATTGACTTTTTGTTTATAGAGATATAGTATAAGTTTCTTCTTACTTTTCTCTATTTTTCGTATTCCTTGAATCAATATATACTTGTATATGTCAAACAAAATTCACTAATAAATGCCACTACAAGAAAAACTGTTGAGAGCGCACAACACCTCAAAAAGGGGAAAAACCATTTAGTCCTATAAGTTTTTTCAATTTCTAAAACCATCCCATAAATATTAAATTAAACGAATCTGTCCCATAACTACCCTAATTATCGCCGAACTCGTCTATGAACCGGTTTTTTTGCAAATTATTGCCGAACCTGTCCCATAACTTCCCTAATGGAGGGATGGGTTTGGCGATGATTAGGATAGTTATGGGATGGATTCGCCGATGATTAGTGAAAAAACCGAGTTTGTTAACACCCAAATTTTGAGATAATGTGTTCCAACCCAATGATGAACACTAGATAGGATTCCTTCCCCTTGGCTTCCGCGTGGTATTTTTGGCAAGAGTATCCGATCAGCATGGAAAGGCATTATCCCCTCAACGGTCATCCTACACCTTCTCAAAGATGGGCGTTCTATTCATGGCATGCAGATCCTACCATCCGAGAGAAGGCGACAGCTATGGAAGGAGGAGGATTTCCGAGATATGATAATATCCTTCCATAGCAACAGGATTTCTATCATCTTTAAGAAGGATCATTTTCAGTGAACAAGATACGACTACTGGCACTATCCTTCTGACGATCAAAAACGTGTGAGAAATCCATTATCAATCTCTTCACCCCTTACGCGAGTCCTATCACTTCTGTGAGAGATTGTTACTTGAGCGATCAATTGTTCGTAGTGCAAATCGAACCCTTGATTGAATCCCGACACTTTCAATCAAGGGTAAAGCTCAAGTTCGTGTCAACAAGATACTACCCTTCATTGCTACATCAAAGGGAGGATCTTTTACAGGCTCACTCAAGGGAAACTTGGAGAAGGAGTCTTCAAGGGGTCGAAGTAGAATCGGAGTATTCTCACCAGAAAAGGGAGTTTCTGGTACCATCGATCATCTGCTTGGGTGTTGGAGTAAAAGGTTACTGGTTCACTATTGTTCGTGTTGTAACGTGGTGTTCGAACACATAGTGGAACACTCCTGGATTGGTATCCCCCAGACGTAGGCCTTGGGCCGAACTGGGTCAACAACTCTCTGTTTGTTCTTTTCTCTTTACTGCATTTATTTATCTTTAAGTACTAACCTACTAATAAGTTATTTAAGTGTGTGATTGAACAAACAGTCGGAGTTGAGTCTTGATCTTGACGTATAAGGGACCAACAAGTGGTATCAGAGCACACACACCTTCGGGTGAGATCCAAAAGTCAAGATGAGTCGAGAGGGTGGAAACATTTCCAGGCCACCTTTGCTAGACGGGACGAATTTCTCCTATTGGAAAACGAGGATGAGGGCTTTCCTTATGGCCATTGATGAAGGTGTCTGGGATGCTGTTGAGACCAAGTTCGAACGCCCCACTGTGGAGGACGATGAAGGTGTCAAAACACCCAAACCCAAGGACAAATGGACTGCGGAAGAGAAGACTCTATCCTCTATGAACTCCAAGGCTCTCAATGCTATTTTCAATGGAGTCACTGAAGATCAATACAAGCTTATCTCCGCATGTGACACGGCGTATGATGCATGGGAAGTACTGGTAAACTCCCATGAAGGTATGGCCTCTGTTAGATCTTCCAAGTTAATTTCAATTGAATCCCAATTTCATAAACTCACTATGGATGAAAATGAGAGTATTGTTAGCTATGTTGGTAGAATTCGTGACTTGACCAATCAGGCGCATCAACTTGGGAAAACATATTCCCAACAAGAGTTGGTGAGAAAGATTGTGGGGACTATTCCTGACAGGTTCAATCCCAAGATTGCCGCCCTAGAACTCTACAAGGATTACTCCACTATGCAAGTGGATGAACTAATGGGGATACTCCAATCTTGGGAAATGGATCACTGCAAGGAGGTCGGTAGCAAAAGGATAGCCTTCAAGGCCGAATCAAAGGTGGTGACTGACAAGGAAGTCGAGATTGATAGTGATCACAGTGATGATGACGAGATCTCCCTTCTCACAAAGAGATTGGCCAGACTTCTCAAAAATAAAAAAGGGAAGGAAGGTTTTTCTAGTGGGAAGGGCGATGGATCTAACTCCAGAAGAGATTCCAAAAGGAGATCCAAACCCTATGGCAAGGATCAACAGTCCGAAGAAAGGCCCAAGGGACCGGAATGCTACGAATGCAGAGGTTTTGGTCACATTAGGGCCGACTGTGGAAATCTAAAGAAGAAGGATAAGAAGACCTACCACATCACCTTTAGTGATCATGATGAGGAACCTGAATGCAGTGAAGGAGAATCTGAGCATGGGATTGCTCTCATGGCTCCTGGATCATGGGATTCAGACTCATGTTCGGACACTGAGTCACAACACGGTACTGGTTCTAACTCTATGAATAATGACTTCACTAATCATGATTGTGCTCCTCTTAGCAGCAAAGAAGCAGACAAAATAGAGCGTCTCACAGATCTCTATAATGAAGTTTTTGAGAAATTAGAAACTTCCATGACCGAGATAGAAGATTTGCAAAAGATCAATCAGGACCTTAGAAATGAGGTCGAAAAGCTCCTGGACGAGAACAAAACCTTACTAGCTAAGGCTGAAGCGGTGTCCATCCACGTAACTGAACTGGAGGCTGGAATTCTCTTTGAAAAGGAGGAAAAGGAGAAGATGTCTACCAAGCATGATTTGGTTACAGTAGAAATCACTGAACTCCGGGAGAAACTCAGCAAATCTGAGAAAATTCTGTCAGACATGAATAAAGGGAAGGCCAAACTCGATGACGCTCTAGCTGCTGGAAAGTCTCATGGGAACAGGCGAGGTCTTGGGTATAACAACTTCAGTACTGCCTCTACATCCAAAGGGAATATCAAGTTTGTGGCAGGAGGACAACTGAGTGACCGAGCACCGTGTCAGAACACGAGGACTGTTCACAAAAGTCCTAAAGGGTATAACAAAAGGAGGAATTCATTCAGAGGACCTCTCATATGCGACTATTGCAAGTTCAGAGGGCATAAAACCGAACACTGTCGAAAGATCATCAAGGATCTTCTTGAAGGAAAACCTGTGAGATGGCCTAATGAAGAGCTCAAGAAGAGAATCTCCATAAGGCGTGAATGGGTCACCAAAATCTCTGCAAGATGCAATGTGGCTCTCCTATCTTCCAGACAAAAGGGCAAGAATGCAACTTGGTACTTCGACAGTGGCTGTTCGAGGCACATGACAGGTGATAAAGACGTCCTCAAACCATTCAAAGATATTGATGGTGGATCCGTGGTCTTTGGAAACGGCAAAAAGGGTCATCTTTCTGGACAAGGAACCCTCCATGGAGATGGTCTGCCTAAGCTCAACAATGTCTACTATGTGGAGGGGTTGCATGCTAACCTCATTAGCATAAGTCAGCTATGCGATGATGACTTGACTGTATCCTTTAACAAAAAATATTGTGAAGTTCTTGACTCTAACAATGTATGCGTCATGAGGGGACTAAGATCTCGGAATGACTGCTATTTACTTGTACAAACTTGCAATTTTGTGAAAGATGCAGGGAGCTCCCGAAACCTACTCTGGCATGAGAAGTTAGGTCATCTGAACTTCAGAGATCTGATCAAGTTAAGCAGGACAGGAGCTGTTCGTGGACTTCCAGATCTAAAGAAACATGACTCTGACTTTTGTGAAGATTGTGCCAAAAACAAGCAAATTCGGGTGTCCCATCCTGTGACTGAACACAATGCCACAACACACTGTCTGGAACTCCTACACATGGATCTTATTGGACCAACTGAAATCTCTAGTTTGGGAGGTAAAAGGTACATTTTCGTTTGTGTAGATGACTTTTCCAGATATACGTGGGTTGATTTTCTCAGGGAAAAGAGCGAAGCGTTCAAGGCCTTTATGAAATTGTGCAATCAAATTATGAACGAAAAGGATTGCAAAGTGAAGAGAATTCGTAGTGATCATGGGAAGGAATTTGAGAATCAAGCCTTCGAAGATTACTGTTCCAGCATTGGGATCAAACACGAGTTTTCAGCACCAAAGACTCCTCAGCAGAATGGAGTAGTGGAGAGGAAGAACCGCACCTTGCAAGAAATGGCACGTGTCATGATGAACTCCAAGAAGGTTCCTGAGTTTCTTTGGGCAGAGGCAATCAACACGGCGTGCTATATGATAAATCGAGTGTATATCAGGCCTAAGACACTCATGACTCCATATGAATTATGGAAGGGTAAAAAGACTTCAATATCATATTTTCACATCTTTGGTTGCAAGTGTTTTGTGCTTAATGACAGGGAACACACCGGAAAGTTCAAAGAGAAAAGTGACGAGGGGATCTTTGTTGGATACTCAACATCTAGCAAAGCTTTTCGAGTATACAACTCCAGAACCAGAAAGGTAATCGAATCCACAAATGTCATTGTGGAAGACGCACCCAACAGAGGAACACCAGTCGAATCCCAAGAGGAGGATACAGAGAAAGACACCCAAAGCACCGAACAAAGCCGATCTTCGTCTGAAGACAAGCAGGAAGACACCACAGAGAATGATGAGGCCCAACCCAGTGTTCAAACACCTGTTGGAACACCGGCACAGTCTGAGGTTGCTGCTCCCCAAGTCAGAATACATCGTAATCACAATCCAGACGATGTCATTGGGGACGTTCTTGAAGATCGGAGAACTCGTGTAAAGAAGAAGATCGACTATAGAGAGTTTGCTGGGTTACATTGTTTCACCTCGAGGATTGAACCCTCAAGAGTTGAAGAAGCTCTACAAGACGAGAATTGGATCAATGCCATGCAGGAAGAGCTTGCTCAGTTCAAGAGGAATGAAGTGTGGACCTTGGTTGAGCGTCCTCATCACATCAACGTCATTGGAACAAAGTGGGTTTTCAAGAACAAGAGTGATGAAAACGGGAATGTGATCCGAAACAAAGCTAGGCTTGTTGCCCAAGGCTACACCCAAGTGGAAGGAGTTGACTACAGTGAGACTTTTGCACCCGTTGCAAGACTCGAAGCTGTGAGACTACTTCTTGCCATTGCATGTTCAATGGGCTTTAAACTCTATCAGATGGACGTAAAGAGTGCATTTCTAAATGGTTGGTTGAAGGAAGAAGTGTACGTGGAACAACCAAAGGGTTTCGAAGATGCAGACTTCCCAGACCATGTCTTTCGGCTAAACAAAGCTCTCTACGGGCTTAAGCAAGCTCCTAGAGCATGGTATGAGAGGCTTTCAAAATATCTATTGGAGAATGGATATAGAAGAGGAAGCACAGACAAGACCATGTTCATCAAGGAAGACTCCAAAGGGATCATTGTGGCTCAAGTCTATGTGGATGACATCGTGTTCGGATCAACCTCCCATGTGCTCAAGGACAAGTTCATCGAGACTATGGGTAAGGAATTTGAGATGAGTATGGTAGGTGAATTGACATTCTTTCTTGGTATGCAGGTTACTCAGAGGAAGGATGGTACCTTTCTGAACCAATCCAAGTATGCCAAAAGCATTGTCAAGAAATTTGGACTGGAGTCCAGTAAACCTGTTCGAACACCGATTGGAACATCAGATAAGCTTCACAAGGATCCTACAGGGAAGAGTGTTGATCAAAAGATGTACAGAGGAATCATCGGCAGTCTCCTTTACCTTGCAGCTAGCAGACCAGACATCAGCTACGCTGTAGGTGTCTGTGCTAGGTACCAAGCAGACCCGAAGGAGTCTCATCTAAAGGCAGCAAAAAGAGTGATTCGATACATTGCTGGAACACCTGATTTGGGCATATGGTACTCCAAGGAATCCAACCTACAGTTGATTGGATACACTGATGCAGATTGGGCTGGCAACGTCGACGACAGAAAAAGCACCACAGGAGGGTGTTTCTACGTTGGAACCAACTTGGTAAGCTGGTATAGTAAGAAACAGAACTCTATATCCCTGTCCACGGCAGAAGCGGAGTATATTGCAGCAGGGAGTTGTTGTGCGCAGCTCCTGTGGATGAGACAGATGATCAGTGACTATGGTATTGATCAAGACAAGCTTGTGGTTCTCTGCGACAATATGAGTGCAATTAGTATCTCAAGAAATCCGGTGCAGCACAGTCGAACCAAGCACATTGATGTTAGACACCACTTTATCCGAGAACTTGTAGAAGATGAAGTCGTGTCCCTGGAGTATGTTGGAACACAAGAACAGAACGCGGACATTTTCACCAAGGCCCTTGATGGAGATCGATTTGAGAAACTGAGGCGGGAACTTGGGCTATGCACAATAGTCTAAATTCCAAAAGAGGATCTCGGGGATCTCATGAGTCAAATAAACGGCTAAGTTTTCTTATATATTTCAATAGCCGTATACTAAGAGATCCCATACTTATTTAAATTTTTATTTTTGCAGGAAATTCCATATTTATCACTTGGTAACCGATTGTCCAAATTCTTAAAGAAGGCAGTTTTTTAAATTTGGTAACCGGCTACCTAGGAGGAATCCCCCAATGATCACACGCCTCCACTAAAAGGGAAGTTTCCTTTCAAACCTTCGATTTTATTTTCTGAAAATTCCCCCCGCGTCTCCATCTGTCTCTATTGCCCCGGCTCTAGGTATTCTTGTCTCTCAAAAGAACACTCTACTCCCATACTCCCTCTCTCTCGCAGGAACAATGGTGACCACAAGGAATAGGAGTTCCAACACTGAGAACTCACCTCTCCCAGCTCGTGGAGGCCCTCGCACTCGAGGAGGAAATCGCGGAGGAAATCGAGGAGGACCGAGTCGCGGAAGGGGAGGTCGTGGCCGTGGCCGGAATCCAACTGAAATTGCTACCTCAAATGATGCTCCGACCACCATTGCTACTCCAGAAGTGCCTATCTCCAACCCACTCGACATCCGCGTCGAGATGGCACAGGCGATCGAGGAAACTGCCTCGGGTGGTGCCCTAACTTCCACTCCTCTGGTGCACACTCAATCGGAGGTTGGAACTGCTCTCTCCCATGGGGAAACTGCTCCCAGCACGTCGCCCACATCCATTGCACCTGTGCCAACCGTCCAAGTGCCCTTATCAACCCTAGCGGACGCGGCATTGCAACCTCAGAACCCGCCTAAAGGGAAAGGTAATATGGCTTCACAGAAAAACTTGGTTTCTGATAATGTTAATGCAGGGAGTTCGATTCCTATATCTGGGCATCAAGCTGGGACTCAATCTGGCCCTCAATCCGTAACCCCTGCTCCTGGCGCTGGCGTGCAAACTCCTTCGAGTGCCCCTGGTGAATCAGCCAATGTGCCTGGTCATGTTCCAAAGGTTGCTATCAAGAATGCAGGTGGTGGATCATCAGGGAGTTCAGATGATGGCTCTGAACACTCTTCAGAATCCACTGAGTTGTCTGATGAATCAGACAAGAACGTGGAGATCAATCCTGATGAGGAAGACTCCAGTGGAGACTCGGGAGAAGAAGAGGCACCTGAGGGCAATCGCAATACCATCTCTGCTGAAGAGTTTCTTAGGCGTGAGGGGCTCACTGAGGATGAATTGAGAAGTGATGATGAAGAGCAGGTTGTTGCTCACACTGAGGCTGGACGTGAGGGGGAGCAATCTTCTTCATCAGATGGTGTCCCTCTCAGGGCTCTTGCTCGCAAGAAGGCTGCTGTCTCCAAAGGGAAAAGGAAATCCGATGACACTCCCTCTAGTTCTCAACCTCAGAAGAAGAAGAAGGTCCCCACTAATAGTGTTGAGGAGGATGTTGCTCAGGAAGAACCCCCTGAGATTGTGGATACCAACCTGGCGTTTAGCTCCAAGTTCTACTCTTTGAGCTCTCAGACCTTCTTTGAGACAGTCCTGCGTAAGAGAAAACTAAAGCCTGAGGTTGCATTTAAGGGTCCCAAGTGTGATGAGATTGGCTGGACAGAGTACCTTGAGAAAAGGCATCTCCTTCGTTGGGCATCTGAACTCCCAGGGAGCAAGCAATCTGTGGTAAAGATGTTTTATGCCAACCTTAGAAAGTCTGTCATCGTCCCTGGAAGCAGCTGGTTTGGGCGAGTGTATGTCAAGAAGCAGCTTGTGCCTCTCACTGCAAAGGATATCTGTGATTTCCTTGGTGTTCCACAGTGTGACTTTGACACTGTATTCAGACCAGGTACTCAGTTCAACAACGTCCAGATTGCCAAATTATTGACTAAGGACAAGGAGAAGAATATCAAAGGCAGAGGCTTGAGATCAGGAAATCTGACCCAGAGGTTCTTTCTGCTCTACAAGTTCATCTCTTCCAATGTGATGCCTACAGCAAACCACTCAGTTGTCTCGAAGGAGATGTGTCAATTGCTGTTTGCCATTGATGAAAACAAGAAAGAAATCAACTATGGGAAGCTTGTTCTGAATCAAATGGTCGATATAGCTGAGAACCTCAAGAAGGACAGCTCTACTCTCATTCCCTTCCCAGCCTTGATCTATGGCTATCTGGAGTCTGTTGGCATTGATGGACATCCCAAGGAGTTGATGGATACCACCAAAGTGTTCAAGTTCACGGCTAAACTACAGAACAAGATTCAAGACATTCCAGGCCCAGATGGACCTCCTATTCCTCAGACAGCCCTCGATCAACTCAAGGACATGATTGCAGAGCGTCAAGATGCCATCAGGAGGAAGCGTGAGGAGCTGGATGAAGAGGAACGTGCCCTAGCTGAGATGGCAAAGCTCCTTCCTGAGGTCTGGGACTCTGATCCAGAAGATGAGGTGACTGATGCAGCTGCTGATTTCTACGCCACCACTGATGAGGATGACTCCTCTCAGGAGTAAATGGCTCTTTTGCCATATTGTGATCCAGAGGGGGAGAAAGCTGCGCGATCAAAGATGCCTGCCTCTGGTAAGTGTTTTTGTTTTATGTTCAGTTGCTTTGTTGGACTCGTGTTATTGAACTCTTAGTTTGCTCTTAGTGGTTTATTTTGGACTGGATTTTTTGTGGCCTTGCTGGCTTTATTGGTATTGTTGTACATGCTCCTCTATTTTGTTGATCTATCTGTACGGAGCATTAGATAGGATGACTGGTTTTCTTGCTATGTATTGGTGGTTGGAATTCCGTGTGTTGGTTTGATTGTACTGTTTCATCATTGGGAGATCTTTGATCTTTTCTGGCTCACATTATGTCAAAAAGGGGGAGATTGTTAACACCCAAATTTTGAGATAATGTGTTCCAACCCAATGATGAACACTAGATAGGATTCCTTCCCCTTGGCTTCCGCGTGGTATTTTTGGCAAGAGTATCCGATCAGCATGGAAAGGCATTATCCCCTCAACGGTCATCCTACACCTTCTCAAAGATGGGCGTTCTATTCATGGCATGCAGATCCTACCATCCGAGAGAAGGCGACAGCTATGGAAGGAGGAGGATTTCCGAGATATGATAATATCCTTCCATAGCAACAGGATTTCTATCATCTTTAAGAAGGATCATTTTCAGTGAACAAGATACGACTACTGGCACTATCCTTCTGACGATCAAAAACGTGTGAGAAATCCATTATCAATCTCTTCACCCCTTACGCGAGTCCTATCACTTCTGTGAGAGATTGTTACTTGAGCGATCAATTGTTCGTAGTGCAAATCGAACCCTTGATTGAATCCCGACACTTTCAATCAAGGGTAAAGCTCAAGTTCGTGTCAACAAGATACTACCCTTCATTGCTACATCAAAGGGAGGATCTTTTACAGGCTCACTCAAGGGAAACTTGGAGAAGGAGTCTTCAAGGGGTCGAAGTAGAATCGGAGTATTCTCACCAGAAAAGGGAGTTTCTGGTACCATCGATCATCTGCTTGGGTGTTGGAGTAAAAGGTTACTGGTTCACTATTGTTCGTGTTGTAACGTGGTGTTCGAACACATAGTGGAACACTCCTGGATTGGTATCCCCCAGACGTAGGCCTTGGGCCGAACTGGGTCAACAACTCTCTGTTTGTTCTTTTCTCTTTACTGCATTTATTTATCTTTAAGTACTAACCTACTAATAAGTTATTTAAGTGTGTGATTGAACAAACAGTCGGAGTTGAGTCTTGATCTTGACGTATAAGGGACCAACAGAGTTAATAGACGGGTTCGGCTAATTCGATACGGGTTCGGCTAATTCGATATTTGTGGGACTGTTTATGAATTTTTTTTAAATTATGTGACTATATTTTCCCCTCAAAAAGTGTCACTAACAGTAAAATTTGAGTTTTACGACTCTCTTTTTTCTACTCTTGTTTTAGCGATACCCAAACCGTCGCTAAAAGTAGTACTGACTGCCTATCTTTTTTGTTGTGTGCACATAGGCATACATGCTACTTAAATAATAATCAAAGAAAAAAATAAATGAGAGAGAGAGAGAGAGAGGTGGATCAGGGTTTTGAGTAGAGGTCAATACTTCAGTTTCTAACCTTAGACTTGGGGATCGGAGACACAAATCAGAAACTAGCTAGATTGATTGACATATTAGGCATTTTATTATGGTCTATTGGGCTATGGCTCTAACAATGAATGGTGATATTATTTTCTTTGTCTTCTATCTTCAATTCAAAGTAGTAGTTCGATCAGATCCTGATTTTTTTTTATTGTATTTATTTTTCATACAGGATACTATGGGGGGCAATGCCTCATGGGCATCGAGAATTCAAAAGAGCAATTTATGGGAGTGGGACGATTTGCTGCTTAATGAGGATTTCAACTTCATTGATGATCCCAAGTAATAATGGAAATAAATCAATAATTCTATAAACAGTGGCTAAACTCAAGACTCTTTAAATTAATAACCTGGCCTGGCATCTCCAGAAAACGTTTTGGTTTAGAACACCATTTATACATATGTCGATAGATGATACTGCAACGCACTTCGTTTTATATTTGGAGAAAAAACCCTACAACTTCAATGGCTTAATTTATGTTTTTTGATTGTCGGATAATATGATGTATGAGTTGCATCCAACATTTGCATCAGAAGGTATAAGTATCGGGTTGGAACTTTGCATTGACGGTTTCAATCAGCATGGACATTATAGGTCTCAATATTTATGTTGCTTGTGGATGGAGGGGACCATGTTCTTAATCTTGGAGTTTTTATAGGATGTCTAGTGTTCGGATGTTACAAATGGTAGCAGAGCCAACGTGCGACCTCATGTTGAATACTCAGACGCGTGCTAGATTTATGGGATGTGGATGGCCGAGGCACATATTGGGTATTCAAACGTCTAGTGAGGGCATAAAGACATACAGAATATGGATGGGCGAAGCGGAATGTAATACCTCGGAATACTGCTTAAAATGAGTGAAATAAAACTATTAGGCGTTTTTTCTTGGTAGTCATATTGTAAGAACTCCAAGATTAAACGTGTTAAGAGAGCAAACCTATATATAATAGTGAGGTTCCACCAGCAAGGGTTACAGAATTGAAGGGACCATAATGGTCACATCATTATTTAAGTTTTAAGTATAATATCTTCACTATTCAGCATTAGAAACCAAACAATTACAAAGAAACAACCAACTATCACAGCGAGAATCTCTCTGTTACAATGATGTGAATAGAAATAAACAATTGATCATCGGCCGACTCAAGTAGAACTCTTCTTGCAAGAGAAGTTTCGTTCTAGTAATCTCCGATGTTGGCTAATACTTCCCTATGGTAAAAATGGTTTTCAAACGCATCAGTCGAACAACACAGGAAGCATCGGACGAACTTTTCTGGCTGATAGATTCAGCTGGACACTGGTTGACAGATTCAGCCAACTGGTTGAAACTTTTGACAATTTCGTCACACGAGTATTTTCTAAAATATCCAAGTTTGAATTTATTAAATGAAAAGAGTTATGATTCATGGGAAGAGGTTTAAGGATATATTTCACTTTTTATTACTCATGTGGGAAACTTTGATTTCAAATGGCACGATGAAAATCCCCGGCCATGAAACTTTTGACAATTTCCCACTATAGGAGTATTTTCTGAAAAACAATAAACCCGGTTTTCAATTTTATTAAATGAAACCAAATTATGAAGGCGGAGTTGGGATTAGGGATATATTTATAGGTTGTCACGTTTTTTATTACTCGTGTTAAGAAATTGTGCCCCCGAAAGCACAAGTCAAAAATTGCAGTATTTATAGTAAGACCGGATCGTTCACTGGAGGATGTGCGATAGAAGCAGGGCCCACGTCGTTTTACTAGATTTTCCATTCGTATTGCTCCAATTGGTTTGAAAAGTGATTAACATCTACTGACTGAATTTAAACTAGATTACAAAAGCACTTAAATCTATTCTACAAAGCACATAAATTCTATTCTAGAAAGCGGGTAAAGTTACTCTAAGAATGCGATAAATACTATCCGTAAAAGCAATGAAAATTTACACTATGCTAGCTATGAAGCTGATTCACAGTGTGGACAGAAGGGACAGGAAGAAAAGAATAAAAATTGGACAAGATTTAGATAAGGCAATATTAAACTTCCATTTTTATACACAGATCTTTGCTTGGGATAATCTTGTTAGATAGCTAATTCTCATGCTCTCAGTACTGCGTTCCCTTTAACAGACAGGTACTTACAGTATGAGTTTACATGTTCTTAAGACCGCAAATTCTAAGATACCACAGATTTGTAACTGCCCCGGCCAGGGTATGTTATTTCATCTGTGCTGGATAAGCAACACCTGACAGATCATTTATTGAAATGCCAAGTACTACTATCATTCTCCCATGTCACACCCAAAGATTCTAATCAAGTCTGAACGATCCCTTAACTATCGATCCTAGTAGCAGTTACACAACTCTCAATACAACCGAGTGACCTCTGACGAAAGCATTTAAAAGAAAGCGGTAAAGAAAGCATTTAAAGTCCTATCACTCGGAGATTTTGAAGGTCTGACCCTGGTAGTAAAAGACAGTTCCCCATCAGAATGAAGGAGTATGGATCAAGAATTCCCGGCTCTCGGTGAACTACTCGTGTGTTCACTTCCTTCCGGGTGGTTATGAGATACAAACTAATGAAATGAACTAATAAATTAGTTCATTCCGGATGCACTCACTCAGGACTCAAAAATAGGCTTTGGAAAAAGAGGATAGCAGTTGAAAGAAAACTCAACCCTATCTTAGAAAATAACCAAGGCCTGGGTGTTGTTCTTCTAAGATTATTTACTGCACTGTATTTGAGCCCAAGTGGATCCCATCTCGGTGTAATAAGTAATCTCGGATTCCCAACAAACAGCAATTTTGGAAAATAATGAATCTGAAAACCATTCCCTAAACAGGTACTAGACTCTCAATTAAAACACAGATCCTTTCAGTCTAGACGAGACCTAATCGCTGACTCTGCTTCTGATTTCCCAAAATCAACCCTTGACAGAATATGAATTAGTCATAACTGAAGAATTTATCCCTTACTCAGATTCGGATTTTATAAAGGAGTTTTTGTCGGAAATTTAATATGCAATATCTGTTTAAAATCTAGACTTCGATTGTCCAAGGGAAGGATCCCAAAATATTATAGACCACATTAATTACATAATAGTAGCATGCATACGGATACTATGAAGTGTAAAAATGAATTGACCCAAAATATACTGGTGGGTCTAGACAGAAAGGTGAAACACAAATATGAAGTGATCAAAGGACCAAAGAAATGGCAGAATAATCGGGTGGACTGTAAACATCTACTGTCCAGTTTCCCAATTACTCAGGTGAAGCGAATTTAGATAGGTGAAACCCTAAAATGGCAGTGTCGCTACCAGATGGGCCCCTACTGTGTGTGAATTCAGATAAAACCTACATGCTTCCTTTCTGCAGTACTTATCAGCTAATGTTGACAGACATTAGCAGAGTTATACTACAGATTGGAATTTGGGTTTGGAAATTAAGATAAATGAAATAAAACTGTATCTGGATAGGAGTCAGCTGAGCAGCTATTATAATCCCGGATGGACGAACCGCCAAGGCTTCCACTGACTGCCACCCAGACCATGCAAAATAACACTTAGTAACTAATACCCAGAATACGAGCTAGTTATCCGTGAGGGAATACCCGCCAACATTAGTCTGATGTATTCTTTACTAATGGTTACACACAATACTCAAAAGACAAAAGAAAATAAAATAAGATAAAGAAAAGAACTTGTATGAGAGACATTGGTTTCTCATGCAAGGTTATGGAGTTAATCCATAATTGATAGCTTAAATAATCCCTCCTACCATAATTAATTACAGTCCGGATTATCTGTTTAAGGCATCATGGTTTTGTTTATAGAAAAATGTTTTAATGACAATTGAACAAAGATCCTTTAATCACGACAATTAGTGATTTAATCATTGCTAATTACAATCATTAATCATTATGACTAGAGGGTTCAATTAATTAAATGATGGGAAATGGAGAATCAAAATTTTGGCAGCATAACGCCTTATATTGCAATTCTGGGATATTACATCTTAATCCGTGGGATTAAGATGTGTGTTTTTGCAATATAATGGAGGTTAAGAAATCAGAATTTTTTGGGGTTAAATAGAAGAGAGGATTCTGTCGAGAGACCATAAATTATGTCATGAGCCTAAACCCGCGACATGGGTGCCTCGACAGGTTTTCAAAAATTTTGGCAGAGTTTCACCTTGTGTCGCTAAGCAGAGGTTGTGTCGCGAGGCGTGGCTCCGCAACAGGATGTCTAGCGACACAGGGTTTTCTGTAAAATTTCTAAGTATTTTGGCTCCCAGTCGCTAGTCTGGAACTGTGTCGCGTGTCGTGGCTCCGCGACAAGATGTCTAGCGACTGGGTTTTCAAAATTAATATACAAGGCATAATTTCCTGTCTCGGAATAAAGAATGTGTCGCGGACCGTGGGTCCGCGACAGGGGTGTTCCGCGACAGGAGCCATGCAGAAAAAATAGTAAGAGTTTGGTCCTCAGTCGCTGAGCAGGTGTTGTGTCGCGGACCGTGGGTCCGCGACAGGAATGCCTCACGACTGAGGATTTCAGAATATTAAGGCAAGTGTCCCTAGACACCCATGTCGCTAACCTCTTCCTGTCGCGAGACCACGTCTCGCGACAGGAAGGCTGTTCCGCGACATGGATGGTTCAGGACACGAGTCAGTAAAAGCAAAAGTGAACAGTGGCATGCAAACAGCGTGATCTCTCCCTATTTCAGATTAAAAAGCTATTCTAAGCTAAAATAACCAAACAGAATTCGAAAATTGCAAGAACATGCTGAAACAGAAATAAATCTACCTAAAACAGTATTTAAAATAAAGCAAAACCGAATCTAGGGTTCAACCATGCATAAGCATGCACTATCGTCCAAAAATAAAGAAGCAGTAAGCAATAGTAGGAGCAATAGAGGTCAAATGACCCAAATAAAATGAAAGCAATGAAAATCCATGGGTTAATAACACCCATTTCATGTTTTTGGGACTCATTTTCAGATTAACTTCCCATTTAATAAGATGGGTTTGATGATACCCATGATTTGGGGTATTTCAAAACCCTCAAAATGAAGTTTAGAACATAAAACATGATATGAAACTGGCTACCTAGCTGAAAAACAGAAAACAAACACTGAAATTTAAGCTAAGCTGGACTAAACTAGGGCAGAAATTAAATAATACATGAAAACAAAACTAAACTAAACTACCTAGAGAGAATCCTCCAAGATGTCTTCAAGAGAATCAAAAATGTCTAACTCCACTCTCTTAGCACATAGGGATCACCACATATTTATAGAGATGAAACCCTAGGCCCATGGGCCTTGATCTGAGGCCCGTGTCGCAAGACATCACACACATCTCAGCCATGTCGCGGATCACGCGATGCGGCGCGAACTGAGGCATTATGCTGCAAAGCTTCACGACTAGGTCTGGTTCTCAATTTGTGTCGCTAGCCATACTCCTGTCGCGAGACCATGGATCGCGCCACGGGGCTAGCGACAGGGGTCTAGGGACAGTTTCTTCTTCACTTTGATGCTGGTGGCGCTAATCATCCGTGTCGCTAGGCCATGTTCCGCGATAGGGGCCTAGCGACACAGTCCTTCTGGACTGGCTTCCTCTGCAGTTCACTGTTGTGGCGCTAACCTCCCCTCCTGTCGCTAGGCCATGTTCCGCGACAGGAGTGTCTAGCGACAGGGTATTCCTGGACACCGCCAAGTTGGGCCAGATGGGCCAAAACTGCAATTTGTGGGCTTTTCTTTCTTTTCCCCATCTTTTTATATTTTGTGGGCTTGTTTTATTCTTTTGCCCATCTTTTCCATTCCTTTTTCTTTTCTTTTCTTTTTCTCATGTTTTTGGATTTTTTTAACATAAATATGTAATAAAATTACATATTTATGCATTTTTCATACCATCTTATTATTTTTACAGTTATGCATAAATCAGTCCAATTCAACTGCTTTCTTATTTAATATAAGACCGGAATCCGATCAAATGCACGTTTCAGACACGGAAATGGATTGAAAATAATGGTCATTTCTTGCCATTATCAACATCCTCACATTTAATACTGATCGTCCCCGAGCAGTCAGAGTCAATGTTCTAAAGAACACGGGCTCTGCATATTCAATTCATTTTCGTGGCTTCATAAATCTTATTCTTTTTGGATTGGGATAAGACAATCAAAAACTACAAGTATTAAATTCCCTTGATTGCAGTGTTTAATGAAATGATACTTGCTCACTACATCGGGCCTACAAATCAAGCATTATTGTCAGTCCTGTATGAATATCATGTTCGAAAAATGCAAGGATTAAGAATTAGAATTAAGGCATGACATGAATATTTGCAATAAAACAGAGCCTCACGTATAAGGGAATCGGAAAGTTCACTCACTCTCAATTGGGGTTTAATCATTGAACGCTCAAAATCAAATTTTAATTAAATTATCCCATAAGCTTGCAGTTAGACCAACTCGCCACCGGCTCATTTCCTCAAATCGAGATCATGAGGTCTTATTCAAGGGTTATAACGGGGCATACGGTTGTAGCATTTGGTAGGAAAGGGAAATTATTGGGCTAAGAAGTGGCAAGAATTAATTCTATCATAATATGGCATATTTTTATTTAAAGATTTATGATCATCATATTTTCCTTTCTTTCTTTTGCTTTTCTCCTCCTATTGCATGACATTAGACTATGTCTAATTTGTTTTGTCATTTGCAATTCATTATTATTGAATGAAACTCAACACACACACATTTTTTTTGAATCAGTTTATAGCTTACCGATTAATACATTTTTTTGATGATCATAAGTTTAATGCCTTGAGAGAATTTATACTTGCACACTTGGGTTTGAATGTTTTGGTCTTTTTGTAGGGCTAGGAATAATATAGTGGCTTCAAAGAAAAATTAGGCTTAAAGGCTCTGATTGGTTAATCCTAAGGGGAGAATATTTTTGGGTTTGGATTTCAAACGAAGGAAATCGATTCACACATCCAAGAAATTAAATGAGTAAAAGTGACTCATGGCTCAAATCTCACAAGGTTGGGTTGATTCATGTCATACAGTATTCTGAATTTTAATCAAAGCTTAATTCTGACAATTTATTCAATCAAAATTTCTAACATGCAGATTTATTACCAAATAAGCTGATCGCATCATTAAATTTTTATAGCTCAAAACCTTAGGAATCCATGTCACGCATGTTCTCAATTATATTATCCCAATTTAGAAGTTTGAAAATTCAATCACAAGCCTAAATTCAACACGTGAATTTAGAGCAGGTTTATGCACATTTTTGCTGGTTATTTAATTTAAAGCAGTAAAGAGGCACTGCTGACATACGGAGTATGTCAACAGCATATTTTTGGCCTGACAGTCACTTATTCATCTTGGACTGTCAGACATCTTTTCAGACAAAAGAAGAATTGTTTGTGGATCTCGAAAGTTTGAGTTCCATTCGTGGAAAGCAATAAATTACATTAATTTCAAGAGATTTCTATGCAGTTTGTACGAACCTGCATACAAAAGAGGAAATCCCTTATAGTGCCTACACTAGAGCTTAAAAAGAAATACAACAACTAGGATTCATTTCTCTCACTCTTCCCTCTCTCAGAACATGTATCTGCTCCAGTGGACGAAGCTGGTCAGATCACAGCGCAGACACCAGCCATTATGGTCTCTCAGGGGTTCATGCATCCTTGTGCAGTAGACCCGGGGTGGTTGGTCTGCAAATAGGTAGGGAGTGTTCGGGTCGTCCGCCATCCATGAGAGAGTGTTGGTGGATGTGTAGTTCAGGACCGATCTATTGGTCACCATTCTCTCTATCATTGCGATCCCCTGATTGACCTGGCCTTCATCTAACTTGCTCATAAGCATCAGTCCACGGGTGAAGATTGACGCTTTGTGATTGTCCTCGATGCCTGGCCGCAGTAGTTCACAGGCTTGTCCCTCATCCCCTTCTGCGAATGCTAGGAGTGCTGGGACAATTTGAAGATTGAAGTTTCCAGCCTCCATGCATGTGTGCAGAAATCTTTCCTTCTGCCACCGAATCCTCCCTTGCCACTGCCTTACCTTAGATGTATCCAACTCGTATCGCTTGTACACGATAGCGAGATTTCTTGCGTCCCTGAACTTTTTGCATGTCTCTTGTGCAGTGAATACTTCCCTGATTTCATCCTCTCCTATTCGGGAGAGGATTTCACCTAGGAGCTCTAATGGCAAGTCCAGCAACTGGGTTCCTCCTGGTGCAGGATCTGGAATAGGAAGGTTGCCTGCCCCTGAAAAGATAAGAAGTGATGAATCCAGTTTTCATAATTTCCTCAGAAATTATTCAAGTTTAGAAACCAGCATTCTCACATTTAGAGTTTTGCTCTAAATGTGAGATTATTATGTTTCTGACTTGAATTTATTATAAAGCATAGGTAAAATAATTTTTTGTGAAGAGATAGGGGTCATTGGGCCCCTATCTATTTTTAATGGGCCATCGGGCCCAAAAGTTTGCTTTTCCAATATTATTAAACCAGTTCGAGAAACTTGTTGAAAATGGAATGAGATGGGTGGATGGGGGTGAAGTGCTCGAATATTGGAATGTGCAGTGGAGGCGTGGCGCAATGGATCTGCTATTTCTGGACTGCCTGGACTGTTTTGGACAGTTGAAGCATTCCCGAAAATTTTGCAAACACTATTTTTAATTTTTAAAGAGTTGACTTGTTTTATTAATAAAAGTGGGATGTAAGTGGTCCCATTTGGATTTTTGGAAAGGGTAGCAGTTGGGTGACAAAAATACTGCTATTTACTCACACTACAGTTCCATTGGGAATAAAAGAACACAAGTTAATTTTAACCCTATCAACTATTTTTGTCTTTTTCCAAAAAGTCGCTTTAATTAAAAAGTGGAAGTCTCCCATTGGGTGTTTGTACTATGTTTCCATAAACAAACAAACATTCATTCCCACAAGATTGTAACATGTGGAAACAAATATGCCAAAAAGATCTTTCCACTTTAATGCTTCGAACCAATACTGCAGAAATACATATCAAGATTAAAAGCAAAGTTTGAACAAAAACATCAAGCATTTAACCCTACTTTTTCAAAAACTCAAGATAGGAAAAACCAATAACATCATGGTGTTCGAAACAACACCTTAACATTCATCAGTTCTTCTTTTCCAGTTTCAATCTTCAAACTTAAAAAAAAAAAAAAAAAAATTAACCCTTAACAGTCTTTTAAAACAGTTTCTCAAACAGGTTTTTAAGGGTTTCAAAGAGGTTTCAAAGCAATCACTCAAAACCGGGAGCAACCAAAAATTAAAATAGAGAAATGAAATGCACACAAGCCTCATTATGTTCTCCACAAGTCAAAATAAAGACAAAAGAACAAGGGAAACCGAGAGCTATGGACAGGGGGGAAAAATGGGGTTTTACCCTGCCCTCCTTGGTTCAGGTCTGGGTAAGGGTCCCAGATTTGGAAGAATCCTATAAAATCTGTCCATAGTTTCCCTTTGAAAAAAGAGTGGATTGGTGCGAAGAACACAGTGGTGTTCGTTCGAGAGAGCAGAGAATGAGAAGGGGGGGTTGAAAAGATGAAGCGTCGAATGAAACTGACGTGAGTGCAGGGAGAAGACAGGTGGGGGAGGGTATAAATACTGAAAAAGCTGGTCGCGGAACCCCAGACTGTGTCGCGGAACTGGGTTACGCGACCAGGGCCTAGCAACATTAGACATGTCGCGGGAGTGGAGTCCGGTCGCGAGGCCATGCCTCGCGACAGGGGTATAGCGACCGAGTTCAGTAAAGAAATAAAGTCAACGGGGGGTAAACGTGTCGCGGAATAGAAGACCGGTCGCGAGGCCATGCCCCGCGACAGGACTCTCACTGCATTAGAGAGTTGTGTCGCTATCCTTCTTCTGGCGCTAGACGTGGTTTCGCGACAGAGAAGGGGTTTAGCGACACAATTTTTGAATTTTCAAATTTTTCTTGAACTGGGCCCGAGTGTGATGTTGGGCTTGAGTTCATTTTATTTGAATTGGACCAGAATAAATTCAATCCACATAAATTCAAAACATTGGGCTGAAATTTAAAGAAAGACCCACTTGCATAAATTTAGGTTGGATCAATTCCATTTGTTTGCAAAAATTATTCCGCATTTAAATTGCTTTAAATTCCGGAAATATTTTCTTAAATTCATGGAACTAATCCAACCAAGAACCTGGTTTTCCGTGTTACTCTTCTACTCCTTCTTTTTGATGGTTCCGAACTTTCTGCAAGACAGATAAATAAAATGCATTAGATTTTCTCCAAATATCAACATCCTCACATTTAGAGTCTTAGTACTCTAACATTTAGTCTTAGTACTCTAAATGTTTAATTGATTTTTTGGTACTCTCCTGTTATGAAAATAATATACTATAATATTCTATATATATAAACTGAAATTTGTGTTTTTAATGTTGTTTCTTATTAAGTGTAAGCCGGGTCTGCCACTGCTTGGCTTTCTTTCTCCGGATCGAACTGTCCGAGGTACTCCTTCAATCGATGTCCATTCACCACTATGTTGCCCTTGTCAGTTCGGATTCTGACGGCTCCATTTTCAAACGCTTCTAGCACTTCATGTGGTCCTTCCCATCTGGATTTAAGCTTTCCAGGGAACAGCTTCAACCTAGAATTGAACAATAATACACTTTGACCAACATAAAAATGCTTAGGCTTAATCCTGCGATCGTGCAACTTCTGGGTCCGCTCCTTATAAATTCGAGAGCTTTCATAAGCTAATGCTCGTATTTCCTCAATTTCATTGAGGTCCAACTTGCGTTTGCTCTGAGCAACTTTCGGATCGAAGTTAAGCGTTTTAACGGCCCAGTAAGCTTTATGCTCTAACTCTACATGCAAATGACAGGCTTTTCCGAAGATGAGCCTATATGGAGACATCCCAATGGGAGTCTTATATGCTGTGCGGTATGCCCATAGAGCATCGTTGAGCTTACGTGCCCAATCCTTACGGGTTATCCCGACAGTGGCTTCGAGTATGTGTTTGATTTCGCGATTGGATACTTCGACTTGACCACTAGTCTGGGATGATAAGGCGTGCCTATCTTATGGAGGATTCTATTTTTACTCATTAAAGTTTCAAAAGCTTTATTAATAAAGTGTGTTCCTCCATCAGATATCACCACCCTAGGTATGCCAAATCTACTGAAAATGTTGTTCTTGAGGAACTTGATGACTTGGCTACCATCATTGGTCGGTAATGCGACAGCCTCGACCCATTTGGACACGTAATCTACAGCTACCAAGATATAGTAGTTTCCACCAGATGGTGGGAAAGGTCCCATGAAGTCAATGCCCCATACATCGAAGATCTCAAGAGTGAGAATCCCCTTTTGAGGCATCTCATCCCTCTTGGAGATGTTTCCTAATCTTTGGCATTTGTCACAACCTTTCACAAATGTCCTGCAATCCTCATAGATGTGAGGCCAATAAAATCCACACTCGAGGACCTTGTGGGCCGTTCGAGCGGGACCGTGGTGACCTCCATATTCTGATTCATGGCATTTTCTGACAATTTGATAGGCTTCATGCTCTGTCACACATCGCCTGATTATTGAATCGGCACAGTGTTTGAAGAGATAAGGTTCTTCCCAGAAGTAATTTAATACATCTCGGTTGAACTTATTCTTCTGATGATAGTTCGAAAACTGTGGGGTTATTCCGCATGCCAAGAAGTTAGCGATGTCGGAAAACCATGGACATGCTTGATTGTGTAAATGCAATGCGAACAACTGTTCGTCCGGGAACTCTTCATTAACGGTTTTTTTCCTTTTTATCATTATCTAATCGAGATAAGTGGTCAGCAGCACCATTATCTCGACCTCGCCTATCTTTTATTATGATGTCGAATTCTTGCAACAGAAGTACGCACCTGATTAATCGAGGTTTTGCATCTTGTTTGCTAAACAAGTATCTCAATGCAGAATGATCGGTGTATACTATAGTCTTCGTACCTATCAGATACTGTCTGAATTTATCAAACGCGAAGATTACAGCATACATCTCTTTCTCCGTTGTGGTGTAGTTGACTTGGGCCTCATTCAGGGCATGACTTGCGTAATGAATTACGCAGTGTCTCCCATCCTTATGTTGCCCGAGTACTGCACCTACGGCGAGATCACTAGCATCGCACATTACCTCGAAAGGTATTGACCAATCGGGTGGTTGCACTATCGGTGCAGAAACCAACATCTTCTTGAGCGTGTCAAAGGCTTGGACACACGCTTCATTTATTAAGAAAGAATTTTCTTTACAAAGCAGATTAGTGAGCGGCTTGGCAATTTTAGAGAAATCCTTAATCTCCGGTAAAAACCGGCATGCCCTAAGAAGCTCCTAACTGATTTGATTGAGTTAGGAAGAGGGAGGTTGGAAATGATAGAAACTTTGGCTGGATCAACCTCAATACCTGCACGAGAAATGCGATTACCTAACACTATGCCCTCAGTGACCATGAAATGGCACTTTTCCCAATTTAAAACAAGGTTAGTGTCCTCACATCTCTTTAAAATCTTAGCAAGATTAGTCAAACATTCATCAAACGTATCTCCATATACAGAGAAGTCATCCATGAAGACCTCAATGCATTTTTCGATAAATTCAGAGAATATAGATGTCATGCATCTTTGAAAAGTAGCAGGTGCATTGCAAAGACCGAAAGGCATGCGCCTGTAGGCAAAAGTGCCATAAGGGCAAGTAAAAGTTGTTTTCTCATGGTCTTCGCTTGAAATAACAATCTGATTATATCCAGAATAACCATCCAAAAAGCAATAAAACTCTCTCCCTGCCAACCTCTCAAGCATTTGATCAATAAATGGCAATGGAAAATGGTCCTTGCGGGTGGCCTAATTCAGCTTCCGGTAGTCTATACAAACTCTCCATCCGGTCACTAGCCTGGTTGCAACCTCTTCTCCTTGCTCATTCTTGGTTATGCACATCCCTCCTCGTTTTGGCACGACCTGCACTGGGCTAACCCATTTGCTGTCAGAAATAGGATAGATTATACCAGCATCTAAGAGCTTGATAACCTCCTTTCTTACCACTTCTTGCATGAGGGGGTTCAAACACCTCTGAGGCTGACGGGAGGGTTTATACTCTTCTTCCATTAAAATCCTGTGCATGCAAATAGAAGGGCTTATTCCTTTTATATCAGAAATGGTCCAACCTGTTGCATGTACATGTTTCTTAAGAACGACCACCAGAGCATTTTCTTGCTCTTGGGAGAGCTTAGCCGAAACAATCACAGGTAATTTTTTATGTTATACAAGAAACGCGTACTTGAGATGATCGGGTAATGTTTTAAGTTCAAGCTCTGGTGGACATTCAACGGAAGGGAGTAATTTGCGAGAAATGAGTAGTGGGAGATCAGATTTACCTTCGGGACCCTGCGTCAGTAAGGGCCCTCTTCTTCCTCTTCGGTGCCATCATTCTCCTGTGCAGTGAAATCAGCTCTGTCATATGCTTCAAGGTCCCCGGAGTCGGGATCCTCAAATTGGACGGCGCTGCACTGTTCCTTTGGCTCAGCACCAGCAGGCATCAGTACCTGCTTTGAAGATTCATACAGCATCATTTCATCATTGTTTCCAGAGTCTAGCTCTTTCCTAACTATTACATCATCAAAAGAAAAACAAGAACTGTCGTTCGGGAATTCCTGCAGTTGCTCCATGTCGAAGATGACTTCATTCCCATCAACGCGGAGTGTCACCCTTCCGGATTTGGCATCAATCAATGCTCCGCCTGTGGCCAAGAACGGCCTGCCTAAGATGAGAGGCATGTCAGAGTCCTCCTCGATGTCCAGAATGATGAAATCCACTGGAAACGGAGTACTGCCTGCTTTGATTATCACATCTTTCAAGATTCCGATTGGCTTTGTAATTGACCTATCTGCAAGCTGGAGCCTCATTTTGACCGGTTCCACCACTCCAAGCTTAAGACGTTTAACCATGGTCAATGGCATAACGTTAATGCTAGAGCCGAGTTCACACAGCCCTTTTCCGGCGTTGTTCTGGCAGCTTCTTTTGAATAATAGCATTGCAGATGCTGTTGAGTACCACCAATTTGTCCTGCTCAACCTGTCTCTTTCCTGAAATCATTTCTTTCAAGAACTTAGCATAGACTGGCATTTCAGAGATCATTTCAATCAAAGGAATGGTAATCTCAACTTCCCGAAGTCTTTTCAGAAATTTTTCAAACTTCAGATCTTGTTGCTTATTTTTAAGCCTAGCCGGGTAAGGAACCCTAGGCATGAACTTGTTTTTGTTATCATGTTTTGGTGGTAGATGGTTAGAGGTTGTACCTTCACCATTACCGTTTTCTGTTTCTGCCGTTCCTTTTGCAGCGTCAGTCTGCTGTTCGGCTTCTTTTTGTTCATCCATTGCTTCCTCATCAGCATTGTCAACAGCATCATCATCTTCCTCATGAGTGTTTCCAGCATCCACTCCCCTTGGTCCAGCCAGTGTCTTCCCAGATTTCAAATTTATTGCTTTGCATTGCGGGTTCTTTTCCGCAGTGCTTGGCAATGTCCCTTTATCCCTTTTCTGCATTTCATTAGCCATCTGAGTAACTTGGGTCTCCACATTTCTGATAGAGGCCTGCAGCTGAGTATTGATCTCCTTCTGGCTAGTGATAAAATCAGTCATCAAATTCTCCAGCCTTGAAGGAGGCTTTTGATTTTGATTCTGATTCTGGTTTTGGTTCCATTGGCCTTGGTTTGGAATGAATTGAGGCTGGAAGTTTTGGGGCTGAAAGTTTTGGAAGTTCTGGGTAGGTTGTTGGAAATTTTGAGGGGGTCTCTGCTGGATCTGAGATTGGAAACCTGGGTTCTGAAAATTCTGTCCCCTGTTCTGATTGAACCCTTGGTTCTGCTGAGGATTGAATTGCTGCTGTTGTGGTTTGTTCAAGAGGTGGGAGTTGAGGGCATTGTTGTTTGAGTATGACAAGTTTGGGTGTCTATTTGGGAAAGCCCCTGCATAGTTACAGCTTTCAGCTGTAATCTGTTCGCATGTATCAGTTACGTGAGCACCTTGACACAGTCCACAAATCACATCTGTTTGTTGCCCTTGAGTAGAGCTCCCAGCTCCCTGATTAACAGACAATGCTGCCACCTGCTCTTGAAGCTTTTCAATATCTGATTTTTCTATTGTACCTACAGCACAAAAACCACGAGGGGGGGGAATTAACATCATCAGTTAGAACAGATCTGTTTACACTTATTGCTTCAATCTTGCCCCATGCTTGATCCATTGGAATGTATAGCAGATGTTGACCGCCGGCAGCATCAAGCATGTTTTTCCATGCTGGGGTCAAACCGCTATAGAACTTTCTCAATTTCTCCCAATCATGGAAACCATGCTTGGGACATTTCCTGAGCAAGTTGAAGAACCGTTCCTTTGCGTCATACAGGACTCGTCTGGCTTCATCTTGAATTCCGCAATCTTAGAGCGGCATTCATCCACCTTGGACTCCGGGAAGTATTTCGTCAGGAAATTTCTGATCACGTCCTCCCATGTGGACTTCTGATTCACGGGCAGTGATTTGTACCATGTTCGTGCGCCGCTAGTCAGAGAGAAAGGGAACAGTCTTAATCGAATGGTGTTAGCAGATACATTCTGGTTCTTGATAGTATCACACAATTCTAGGAAAGTCTGCAGATGATCATGGGGATCTTCATGACTTGCCCATGCGAACTGGTTGCTCTGAACAAGATTGATGAGGGTCGGCTTTAATTCGAAATTCCTGGCCAAGAATGGGGCTTGTCCAGGAATGTTCAAATATGGCTCTAAGATTGGCTGCATGTAATTAGCGGTTGCTGCTTGTTGATTGTTCTCAACCCCTCCTTGATATTGCTGTGGGTAATAGTTCTGGTGCATATAATAGTTCATCGGATCATTGAAGTCATTAGGATTCGGAGGATTCTGATGGGGATTCTGGTACTGCTGATTTTGCTGGTTTTGGAAGTTTTGGTGGTTTTGGTTATTTGGTGGGTTTTGAGGGTTCGGGTTGGGAGGAGGTGCCTCGAAGTGTTGCTGTTCAATGTTTGGTGGGTTCCCGCCTCCTTGTATGATCTGAGGAGGGGGATCATCCAAATCATCGTTATCAGCATCTTCGGGGTCTTCCTCAATGTTGTGAAGTGGTGGATTGGGTGGGATGATTGGAGGAAGGTCAGGGTTGGCCATATCGGATATGTCGCTACTGGTGCTTGGTGAAAGTAGTGCCTGTCTTTCCCGTTCCCGTCTTCGTTTAGTCTCCGCCCTAAGACGTCGAGCTGTCTTTTCTATCTCTGCGTTGTACGGGATTTCGGCTGGCGTCTGCTTCCTCCTTTGCATAGAACAACGGCTTCAATACTGACGGTACCTGAACAATCCCCAGGTTAGAATTAGTTTTGGGGGTAAGTATTTATATTTATATGTATAAGCTAACTAGGAGCAATGAAGAATGTAATTCTCTAATAAAACGGCGCTGCATCCTCCCCGGCAACGGCGCCATGAAACTTTTGACAATTTCATCACACGAGTATTTTCTAAAATATCCCAGTTTGAATTTATTAAATGAAAAGAGTTATGATTCATGGGAAGGGGTTTAAGGATATATTTCACTTTTTATTACTCATGTGGGAAACTTTGATTTCAAATGGCGCGATGAAAATCCCCGGCCATGAAACTTTTGACAATTTCCCACTATAGGAGTATTTTCTGAAAAACAATAAACCCGATTTTCAATTTTATTAAATGAAACCAAATTATGAAGGCGGAGTTGGGATTAGGGATATATTTATAGGTTGTCACGTTTTTTATTACTCGTGTTAAGAAATTGTGCCCCCGAAAGCACACGGAGTCAAAAATTGCAGTATTTATAGTAAGACCGGATCGTTCACTGGAGGATGTGCGATAGAAGCAGGGCCAACGTCATTTTACTAGATTTTCCATTCGTATTGCTCCAATTGGTTTGAAAAGTGATTAACATCTACTGACTGAATTTAAACTAGATTACAAAAGCACTTAAATTTATTCTATAAAGCACATAAATTCTATTCTAGAAAGCGGGTAGAGTTACTCTAAGAATACGATAAATACTATCCGTAAAAGCAATGAAAATTTACACTATGCTAGCTATGAAGCTGATTCACAGTGTGGACAGAAGGGACAGGAAGAAAAGAATAAAAATTGGACAAGATTTAGATAAGGCAATATTAAACTTCCATTTTTATACACAGATCTTTGCTTGGGATAATCTTGTTAGATAGCTAATTCTCATGCTCTCAGTACTGCGTTCGCTTTAACAGACAGGTACTTACAGTATGAGTTTACATGTTCTTAAGACCGCAAATTCTAAGATACCACAGATTTGTAACTGCCCCGGCCAGGGTATGTTATTTCATCTGTGGTGGATAAGCAACACCTGACAGATCATTTATTGAAATGCCAAGTACTACTATCATTCTCCCATGTCACACCCAAAGATTCTAATCAAGTCTGAACTATCCCTTAACTATCGATCCTAGTAGCAGTTACACAACTCTCAATACAACCGAGTGACCTCTAACGAAAGCATTTAAAAGAAAGTGGTAAAGAAAGCATTTAAAGTCCTATCACTCAGAGATTTTGAAGGTCTGACCCTGGTAGTAAAAGACAGCTCCCCATCAGAATGAAGGAGTATGGATCAAGAATTCCCGGCTCTCGGTGAACTACTCGTGTGTTCACTTCATTCCGGGTGGTTATGAGATACAAACTAATGAAATGAACTAATAAATTAGTTCATTCCGGATGCACTCACTCATGACTCAAAAATAGGCTTTGGCAAAAGAGGATAGCAATTGAAAGAAAACTCAACCCTATCTTAGAAAATAACCAAGGCCTGGGTGTTGTTCTTCTAAGATTATTTACTGCACTGTATTTGAGCCCAAGTGGACCCCATCTCGGTGTAATAAGTAATCTCGGATTCCCAACAAACAGCAATTTTGGAAAATAATGAATTTGAAAACCATTCCCTAAACAGGTACTAGACTCTCAATTAAAACACAGATCCTTTCAGTCTAGACGAGACCTAATCGCTGACTCTGCTTCTGATTTCCCAAAATCAACCCTTGACAGAATATGAATTAGTCATAACTGGAGAATTTATCCCTTACTCAGATTCGGTTTTTATAAAGGAGTTTTTGTCGGAAATTTAATATGCAATATCTGTTTAAAATCTAGACTTCTACTGTCCAAGGGAAGGATCCCAAAATATTATAGACCACATTAATTACATAATAGTAGCATGCATACGGATATAATGAAGTGTAAAACTGAATTGACCCAAAATATACTGGTGGGTCTAGACAGAAAGGTGAAACACAAATATGAAGTGATCAAAGGACCAAAGAAATGGCAGAATAATCGGGTGGACTGTAAACATCTACTGTCCAGTTTCCCAATTACTCAGGTGAAGCGAATTTAGACAGGTGAAACCCTAAAATGGCAGTGTCGCTACCAGATGGGCCCCTACTGTCTGTGAATTCAGATAAAACCTACATGCTTCCTTTCTGCAGTACTTATCAGCTAATGTTGACAGACATTAGCAGAGTTATACTACAGATTGGAATTTGGGTTTGGAAATTAAGATAAATGAAATAAAACTGTATCTGGATAGGAGTCAGCTGAGCAGCTATTATAATCCCGGATGGACGAACCGCCAAGGCTTCCACTGACTGCCACCCAGACCATGCAAAATAACACTTAGTAACTAATACCCAGAATACGAGCTAGTTATCCGTGAGGGAATACCCGCCAACATTAGTCTGATGTATTCTTTACTAATGGTTACACACAATACTCAAAAGACAAAAGAAAATAAAATAAGATAAAGAAAAGAACTTGTATGAGAGACATTGGTTTCTCATGCAAGGTTATGGAGTTAATCCATAACTGATAGCTTAAATAATCCCTCCTACCATAATTAATTACAGTCCGGATTATCTGTTTAAGGCATCATGGTTTTGTTTATAGAAAAATGTTTTAATGACAATTGAACAAAGATCCTTTAATCACGACAATTAGTGATTTAATCATTGCTAATTACAATCATTAATCATTAACGACTAGAGGGTTCAATTAATTAAATGATGGGAAATGGAGAATCAAAATTTTAGCAGCATAACGCCTTATATTGCAATTCTGGGATATTACATCTTAATCCGTGGGATTAAGATGTGAGTTTTTGCAATATAATGGAGGTTAAGAAATCAGAATTTTTTGGGGTTAAATAGAAGAGATGATTCTGTCGAGAGACCATAAATTATGTCATGAGCCTAAACCCGCGACATGGGTGCCTCGACAGGTTTTCAGAAATTTTGGCAGAGTTTCACCTTGTGTCGCTAAGCAGGGGTTGTGTCGCGAGGCGTGGCTCCGCAACAGGATGTCTAGCGATACAGGGTTTTCTGTAAAATTTCTAAGTATTTTGGCTCCCAGTCGCTAGTCTGGAACTGTGTCGCGTGGCGTGGCTCCGCGACAGGATGTCTAGCGACTGGGTTTTCAAAATTAATATACAAGGCATAATTTCCTGTCTCGGAAAAAAGAATGTGTCGCGGACCGTGTCCGCAACAGGGGTGTTTTGCGGCAGGAGCCATGCAGAGAAAATAGCAAGAGTTTGGTCCTCAGTCGCTGAGCAGGTGTTGTGTCGCGGACCGTGGGTCCGCGACAGGAATGCCTCGCGACTGAGGATTTCAGAATATTAAGGCAAGTGTCCCTAGACACCCATGTCGCGGAACAGCCTTCCTGTCGCTAGACGTGGTCTCGCGACAGGAAGAGGTTAGCGACATGGATGGTTCAGGACACGAGTCAGTAAAAGCAAAAGTGAACAGTGGCATGCAAACAACGTGATCTCTCTCTATTTCAGATTAAAAAGCTATTCTAAGCTAAAATAACCAAACAGAAATCGAAAATTGCAAGAACATGCTGAAACAGAAATAAATCTACCTAAAACAGTTTTTAAAATAAAGCAAAACCGAATCTAGGGTTCAACCACGCATAAGCATGCACCATCATCCAAAAATAAAGAAGCGGTAAGCAATAGTAGGAGCAATAGAGGTCAAATGACCCAAATAAAATGAAAGCAATGAAAATCCATGGGTTAATAACACCCATTTTATGTTTTGGGGACTCATTTTCAGATTAACCTCCCATTTAATAAGATGGGTTTGATGATACCCATGATTTGGGGTATTTCAAAACCCTCAAAATGAAGTTTAGAACATAAAACATGATATGAAACTGGCTACCTAGCTGAAAAACAGAAAACAAACACTGAAATTTAAGCTAAGCTGGACTAAACTAGGGCAGAAATTAAATAATACATGAAAACAAAACTAAACTAAACTACCTAGAGAGAATCCTCCAAGCTGTCTTCAAGAGAATCAAAAATGTCTAACTCCACTCTCTTAGCACATAGGGATCACCACATATTTATAGAGGTGAAACCCTAGGCCCATGGGCCTTGATCTGAGGCCCGTGTCGCAAGACATCACACACATCTCAGCCATGTCGCGGATCACGCGATGCGGCGCGAACTGAGGCATTATGCTGCAAAGCTTCACGACTAGGTCTGGTCCTCAATTTGTGTCGCTAGCCATACTCCTGTCGCGAGACCATGGATCGCGCCACGGGGCTAGCGACAGGGGTCTAGGGACAGTTTCTTCTTCACTTTGATGCTGGTGGCGCTAATCATACGTGTCGCTAGGCCATGTTCCGCGACAGGGGCCTAGCGACACAGTCCTTCTGGACTGGCTTCCTCTGCAGTTCACTGTTGTGGGGCTAACCTCCCCTCCTGTCGCTAGGCCATGTTCCGCGACAGGAGTGTCTAGCGACAGGGTATTCCTGGACACCACCAAGTTGGGCCAGATGGGCCAAAACTGCAATTTGTGGGCTTTTCTTTCTTTTCCCCATCTTTTTGTATTTTGTGGGCTTGTTTTATTCTTTTGCCCATCTTTTCCATTCCTTTTTCTTTTCTTTTCTTTTTCTCATGTTTTTGGATTTTTCTAACATAAATATGTAATAAAATTACATATTTATGCATTTTTCATACCAGCTTATTATTTTTACAGTTATGCATAAATCAGTCCAATTCAACTGCTTTCTTATTTAATATAAGACCGGAATGCGATCAAATGCCCATTTCAGACACGGAAATGGATTGAAAATAATGGTCATTTCGGGCCATTATCACTGGTGTTGGCTTAATAACAAAGAAACCAATTCTGACATTTATTGAATGGAGGCTAGGGAAATATTTTCATTTTACTTTCTTTTTCTTATGATGGCTATTCTATTCCAAAGAATTTAATTTTTGTTAGTTGTTGCCTTCCAAAATGAGGTGTTGATTTGTTCACATGCCTACTACTATTCCTATGCATATTATGGCTTTGGACTACTATGCATATTGGGTTGTAGCCTACTATGCATATTGCGACTTTGAACTATGCATATTGCGGCTAGGAATGCCTATAAATAGAGGCAAAAATATTTCATTCTAATCATCCCTAAGCCATTTCATCTCATAGCACTCTTAAAGAGAGCAATAAACACCAAATGCTAGTGTAGGCTCTTCTTAGTGAGTAGCTTTTGTAAGTCTCTTGTCGAGAGGGTTTTGCGGTGTAGGATTATTTCCTATAGCCTTTTGTAATATTGTTTCTCCCTCATAGTGAATTAATAATTCGGTGGGGCCCGGAGGACGTAGGCAAATTTGTGCCGAACCTCGTTAAATCTTGGTGTTCTCTTTATCGTTTAATTAATAGCTCTATTATTCGGGTATAATTTTGGTGGAAACTAACCCGATTTCCACAACAATTGGTATCAGAGCCTTGGTTGCATAGTATGCTCTGTGGTCGCAGCTAAGCTGATCTTCCACATCAGAAACGCATCTCGGTTGAGCTACCGTTTGTGAGCTATTAATTAAACTTTGAAGCAGAAATGGCGGATAGGTCCAGTGAAACGTCAGTTTCAGATTCGAAGCCGTTGGTGACATCGTCATCACGGACGATGGTTTCAAATGCCAAATTTGATGTCGAAAAATTCGACGGTACCAATAATTTTGGTATGTGGCAGTGCGAGGTGTTGGACATCTTGTACCAGCAGGAGCTGGATGGGGCACTTGAAGAAACCAAACCAGATGGTGTTGATGATAAAGACTGGACGAGGATCAACCGCCTTGCGTGTGGTACAATTCGGCTATGTCTCTCAAAGGAGCAGAAGTATCCGCTTATGAGAGAGACGATGGCGCACAGACTGTGGAAAGAACTGGAGGATAAATTCATGAAAAAGAGCACGGAGAACAAGCTCTATATGAAGACGAAGCTGTATCGATTCCAGTATTTGCCCGGTACCACGATGAATGAACACATAACAAGATTCGATTCTTTGGTCACCGATATATTGAATCTCGGCGAGAAGATAGATGACGTTGACAAGGCATTGATACTGTTAGCTTTGCTCCCCGATGAATCTTTTGTCATGAGAAAGGACATTGGAAGAAAGATTGTCCTAAGCTGCAAAAGAAAAAGGGGAAAGCGGTAGCAGAGGCTTGTGTTGCTGATAGTGATGAGACAGAGTATTCTCTAGCTTGTGTCTCATCTGTAACGTGCACTGACGACTGGTTGCTAGACTCAGGATGCTCATTCCACATGTGTTCCAGGAAGGAGTGGTTTGTCAACTTTGAAAGTGTTGACGGTGGAGTTGTCTACCTAGCCAACAACGGATATTTCCAGATAGCTGGAGTTGGCTCAGTATATCTGAAGAACCACGATGGAACAACCAAGGTGCTGACGGAAGTTCGGTACATACCAAAATTTGCCAAGAACCTCATATCATTGGGAGCCTTGGAAGCTAAAGGCCACTCCATCAGCATTAAGAATGGGATTATGAAAGTGATCTCGGGAGCACTTGTCGTCATGAAAGGTATAAGGAAAAATAACTTATACCACTTCCAGGGCAATACAGTGGTTGGCATTGCAGCAGCCGTATCAGAAGCAGACAATGAAGAGGAGATGACCAAGCTATGGCATATGAGGCTTGGGCATGCTGGGGAAAAATCCTTGCAGACTCTGGCAAAGCAAGGATTATTAAAGGGTGCAAAGACTTGCAAACTTGAATTTTGCGAGCAGTGTGTTCTGGGAAAGCAAACGCGGGTGAAGTTCGGAACAACAATCCATAACACTAAAGGCATTATGGATTACATTCACTCAGATGTGTGGGGACCTACCAAGACGGCTTCTCTAGGAGGAAACCACTATTTTGTAACGTTTGTTGATGACTTTTCCCGGAGAGTATGGGTGTATCCCATGCGAACAAAAAATGAAGCATTCGGGAAATTCCTCGCTTGGAAGAAAATGATGGAGAACCAAACCGGGAGGAAGATTAAAGTGCTTCGATCTGATAACGGCACGGAATATCGAAATGACCCTTTTTTCGATTTGTGCAAGAAGGAAGGTATTTCCCGACATTTCACTGTGCGGGACACGCCACAACAGAATGGTGTGGCTGAACGGATGAACCGAACCTTGTTGGAGGAAGTTCGGTGTATGTTGTCCAATGCTAATTTGGGCAAGCAGTTCTGGGCTGAAGCGGTGACCTATGCGAGCCATCTAATCAATCGACTACCATCAACTACACTTAAAGGCAAGACACCTTTGGAGGCATGGTTTGGCAAACCTGCAAATGATTATGATTCTTTACGTGTGTTCGGTTCCGCTGCATATTATCACGTGAAAGAATCAAAGCTGGATCCGAGGGCAAGAAAAGATGTTTTCGTAGGGATATCTTCTGGAGTAAAAGGATATCGCCTATGGTGCCCGGAGATGAAAAAGGTGATCTTTAGCAGAAATGTTACCTTCAACGAATCGATAATGTTGAAGAAGGTAACCAAGCAGCAGCCGGATAGTATTCCCCAACAGGTGGGGCATTATCCTCAACAGGTGGAGTTTCAGACATCTACAACCAGAGAGGTAGATGGTCAACCAATAGAAGACGATGGTCCAAGTACCGAAGAAGAGCCCAGAGAAAGTGAGGTTTTAACCCAAGAACCTCAGGAGCAACAAGATTTACCAATTGCAATGAGGAGGCCAAGAAGAGAAAGTCGGAGACCTGCTCGATTCGAAAACATGTTGGCCTATGCACTTCCTGTTATTGAAGAAGGTATACCACAAACTTTTCTTGATGCAAAAATTAGTCCGGAAAAAGAAAAGTGGAAGAAAGCCATGGACGAGGAAATGCATTCCCTTGAAGCAAATCACACGTGGAAGCTAGCTAAACTCCCAGAGGGAAAGAAGGCAATTGGTTGCAAGTGGGTCTATGCTCAGAAAGAGGGATTTCCAGAAAAGAATGGCGTTCGCTACAAGGCAAGATTGGTAGCTAAAGGCTATGCTCAAAAGGAAGGAATTGCTTACAATGAGGTATTTTCTCCTGTTGTAAAACATTCCTCTATTCGTATTTTACTGGCCTTGGTAGCGCAGTTTGACTTGGAACTAGTTCAAATGGATGTCAAGACGGCATTCTTACATGGTGATTTGGATTAGGAAATCTACATGACCCAACCAGAAGGATTTGAAGTTGCAGGAAAAGAAGATTGGGTTTGCAAGTTGAACAAATCACTTTATGGATTGAAACAATCACCAAGGCAGTGGTATAAGCGATTTGATCAATTTATGATTGGCCAGAAGTACACCAGAAGCAGTTTTGATCATTGCGTATATTTCCGTAAGCTACATGACGGATCCTTCATTTATCTTCTTCTATATGTTGATGACATGTTAATTGCTTCGAAACATAGAGGAGAGATAAACAGGTTGAAGTCCCAACTCAGCAAGGAGTTTGAAATGAAAGATCTCAGTGAAGCAAAGAAAATTCTCGGTATGGAAATAACGAGAGACAGGAAGAGGGGCACTCTGAGTTTGACTCAGAAGCAATATCTGAAGAAAGTATTGCAGCGGTTTGGCATGATGAACAAAACCAAACCTGTAAGTACACCGTTTGCTCCTCATTTCAAACTCAGTGCTTCACAATGCCCGAAGACGAAAGAGAAACGAGAATACATGTCAAAGGTTCCTTATTCAAATGCGGTGGGTAGTTTGATGTATGCAATGGTGTGTACAAGGCCTGACATTTCACATGCAGTTGGAATAGTGAGCAGGTACATGCATGATCCCAGTAAAGATCATTGGCAAGCTGTGAAATGGATTCTAAGGTATATCTTGAAAACCTTAGGTATTGGATTGATATTTGAGAAGACTAATGTTACTGGTCAACATATAGTTGGGTACTGTGATTCAGATTATGCAGGAGATCTGGATAAACGTCGATCAACTACTGGATATGTATTTACTCTTGCAAACGCACCAGTTAGTTGGAAGTCTACCTTACAGTCAACCGTTGCTTTGTCAACAACGGAGGCAGAATACATGGCCATTACAGAAGCTGTTAAGGAAGCCATTTGGTTACAGGGATTGCTGGATGACTTAGGAGTTGGTCAGAAATATGTAACAGTATTTTGTGACAGTCAAAGTGCCATTCATCTAGCAAAGAACCAGGTATATCATGCTAGAACCAAGCATATCGACATGCGGTACCATTTTGTGTGGGAAATAATTGAAGAAGGTGGAGTCAAGGTACAAAAGATCAAGACCACCGAGAATCCTGCAGATATGTTGACGAAGGCTGTAACAGGTATCAAGTTCGAACATTGTTTGAACTTGATAAATGTCTCAAGAGTTTGAAATTGGCGCTGGAAAGCGCACTTGGAGGTCCTGCCCAATTTTTGATGAGGAGAATTTTCGAAAGAGATACTGTGGTTGAGATTTGGGACGCAACAAGGTGGAGATTTGTTAGTTGTTGCCTTCCAAAATGAGGTGTTGATTTGTTCACATGCCTACTACTATTCCTATGCATATTACGGCTTTGGACTACTATGCATATTGCGGCTGTGGACTACTATGCATATTGCGACTTTGAACTATGCATATTGCGGCTAGGAATGCCTATAAATAGAGGCAAAAATATTTCATTCTAATCATCCCTAAGCCATTTCATCTCATAGCACTCTTAAAGAGAGCAATAAACACTAAATGCTAGTGTAGGCTCTTCTTAGTGAGTAGCTTTTGTAAGTCTCTTGTCGAGAGGGTTTTGCGGTGTAGGATTATTTCCTATAGCCTTTTGTAATATTGTTTCTCCCTCATAGTGAATTAATAATTCGGTGGGGCCCGGAGGACGTAGGCAAATTTGTGCCGAACCTCGTTAAATCTTGGTGTTCTCTTTATTATTTAATTAATAGCTCTATTATTCGGGTATAATTTTGATGGAAACTAACCCGATTTCCACAACAATTTTTTATAGCACCCTAAGGAGGCGTACATGCTAATCTTCAATTCTACACACTAATAACAAGCATTACCAACAGATGCGCCTGGATTCACAGATTGCAGCATATGATCAAAATCAATCTTGTGTGTGATAAAAGAAGAAAAAGAAATAAATGGAGAATGAAAAAGAATCTAACAATATATGTGTGTGTGTATAGCTATTATCGAGAGCTATTTTAAAAATTTCGTCGTGGGATGGTTCTGGATTATTGTGCTTAACTTAGGCATGAAGCTACAAATGAAGATCACTCGATGGCAGGGGGTGGCCTTGTGGCGGTAAGAACATCGCTTGTTCTTCTACTGCAGCAATGCCTGCTTGTTCGTCTGGTGTATCCTCCAATACATCCTGAAACTTCGAGCATAACTACAATTCTTTTATTAGTCAGTTATAAGTGGTTTAATAACAAACAGCATTACACTTGGTTGATATCACAGGAATATGAGAAAACCATACAAATAGTTTAGTTTCTTTTCTTGTCCATGTAACAACTTAACAACAATATGCGACACTACACTGATGCTGAAAAATATTTTCAGCAACATGTTTCACATTTTATCACAAAGATAACTATTTCTTGTAGTGAGGATGAATAAGTACCTTGGCAAAGGAGTTTGAGCTTTCGGGAGCCAGTAAAGAAGCGTAGAGTTCTTTTGAGGGATAGAATTGTTGAAATGCATCGCTGTTTGAAGGGTTGGCTTGGCTTTGGGCTTCCGCAGTTTGAGCAATCTTATTTCCACTTGTTTGGGACACTGACTCGTACATTGTTGGCGAGGGCTGGTCCCTGAAATGAACAATGCTTGGATGAGTATGGTACAAGATTTATTGAAGCGAACTCGGGAACAGAGGAAAAAGATTTCGAAACCTTAGAGTGCCAGAACATTCATCAGATCCAAAATTCAAGTGATCCACATTGTTAAGCTCCATTCCTTGATTGTTATCTGCCTCGAGCAACGGCTGTGTCCCTTGTGCGTGTGCATCAGTAATGTACTGGACCACTGTGTGTATTTGCTTTTATTTAGTAATAAAAAGCACAGCATAAATTTAGTAAATCAGACATTGGAGAGCAAATAGAGATATGTAGTTATACCTTATAATGAATGCAAGTTTTTTTTTTCTTTTTCTAATTGTAGTTTTACCTCTATGGTGTCTTGATAACTCGATGGCTGCTGTTCAGCGGTACTTAGGAGAATCGCCTGAAGGTAAATAGCAAGATTGTGTTCAGTTGAGGTGAAAACCGATGATGCAGCTGGAGACAGACAACATCGATGAAACAAACAAAGAAAGATCTTTGACAGATGAAATAAAAAACCGATGACTTGCTTCACCTTTCTTTGGGCAACACGGCGTAGTGCCTCCACAAGCCGCACTTCACAATTCTGGAATTGCTCTAAATTTGTATACTTGTCTGAATCTGGTTCAAAAATCCTTTTCAAACAACAAACAAAAAAAATAAGGGGCACAAATAATTGTCTAGTTTCTTGCATATGATAACATCTCTCAATTTTTTGCCTATTTTTGTGGATTTGAGCAAATTTGGCCAACCTTGGCTTTGTACCTGAGCTGATCTTCAGCCTTTTCCAGTTGATTTTGCAAGTCATGAATTTCTTTCTGTATCTCCTGAAAGAACAAAAAAAGATTATATTGGAAACAAAGAAGCTAATGATCATTTCTGTTGACAGTGCCAAAACAAAACATATGTGGATTATATGAGGTACCAAAAAATAATAATCCTAACAATAAAAGATGTATATACCTCAATATCTGAGCCAGGGATTGCAGGGCTGAACCAAGCAATTACAAATTAGTAGGAAATGGAGGAGGAGGGGAAAAAATGTGTCTGAAAGTGAGAGAAATAACAAGAAAGAAAACCTTTGCATAGCAACATCCTTTTCATTTTTGATCTTCAACAAAGTATTCATTATTTGCTGCAAGCATCAACTTGTCAAGGGTCATATATGTTACAAACTTGTTTAAATTCTTAATTAAACTTCTTATTGAAATTTAACAATGGAAAAACCAGGGTTATACGATGGAACTTACATCTCTATTCGGCACAATCCTGCATTTTTGCAAAAGGGAATGGATCAATTTTCCAGATGTCTAAAAGAGAAAAAGCAAGAAATAATTTTCAACAAATTAAAGGACATAACCCTATATTGCACAAAAAAAAAATGGTGCATACCCTCCTCTATCCCGGTCGGAGAGATTAAGATACCGGTAAATCACATCTTCGACTCTATAAACATCAACATTAAAAGATGAATGAGCAATTCCTCAAATCATATATTCGGACAATGATGTTATAAGAACAACAAAGAAATTAACATTTTGGTCCTTTCTATATCTTACAAGGAAATAAATGTAGACATAGCAATAATGCATGCATACCTTTTCCTACCGGAAAAATGGCTGAGGCGACCCGAAGGGGAGAGCATAATCAAGGTCAAATCGATGTCGCAGAGAACTGCAATTTCGTAAGCCTTTTTTATGAGACCATATCTTCTTTTGGAGAAGGTAACCTGACGATTGGTGATGTTCTCTATTTTCTTGATTGGAAGCTTGCTTCGCCCCATCCTCTCAATATAATGATTTTTGTCTATATACTATATATGTGATGTGCGTATGGTACGGTAAATTGGAATGCCTATTTCTTGCGAACCTGAACAAATCGATGAGATGAAAGAGGTTGCCAAAAATGGGTTCTGGAAAAAAAAAAATGGGAATGAGAATGTCGATGAATAATAGGAATGAATAAGTAGAATATGATTTTTTTTTGTTACAACAGTAAGTATCGCCAGGGCATCGTGTTTGGAGATTTTGAGGTTGCGATGCTTCCATGCTACCGAAGTTCACTCTAATTTTGACATTTCATAATGCAAAACTTTCGCCAAGTAACAGAATTAAGTATAAAATATATAATCAGTGTGTATCTCTCTATATATTATTTTTTATAATAAAAAAATAAAAAGATAAAGGACTAGTTCAACAATTGTGCTTGATAAATGATATAGATTATAGTTGTTTGCAATTGCAAATTTTTCTTCTTTTTTTAAACTTTGAAATTTTAGTTTTCATCTAAATATCCATAAATATGAAAAATGGATGGATACAAACACATTATTGAGATTCAACTAGATCAAGCAAGAAAATGAGATAAGAAGAATATGACGAGAAATATCCATAATAAATATTAAATTTCAAGAAAAAAGAGGAAAATAAACCACATACCTCGTGGCCTCCCCTCGAGCCTGACCACCACAATATCAGGAAGACTTTCGACACAAGGTACCGAACACGGATCCAAACTCGATGGCACAAACTGAGGGTCTCCACACATACGCAGTCCACCGGCTGAGTCTGCTGACTCGATCCCCGAACCTCGGCTCTGATACCATTTGTTTGGACTGCGACCGCCACCCTAACTCCGACATTAGTATGATATTGTCCGCTTTGGGCCAAGCCCGCACAGTTTTGTTTTTGGGCTCCTCCCAAAAAGCCTCATACTAGTGGAGTTAGGTGGACACATATAAGCAAGTCTAATTTTCCTTGCACAACCGATGTGGAACTTGGGTTTGCTACCCAACATTGTTCGCCCCTGAAGAAATCGCTTCCTCAGCTTCTAGTGCCACGAACCCAATGACCACTTGGCTTTGGACCCGAATTCCTTGCCAATCTTCAAGATTACACACACGTTTGATGGGAAGAGAATATAGGTAGTACTAGTAGGTGAGTGTTTTTGGAATAGGGAATTGTAAATAAGTGGTTTCCTAATTTCCTATTCAAGAGAGGATGATGATTCTTGAAGGAAAACCAGAGAGAAATCTTCCAAGTGCATCGAGCAAAATTCATTCAAGGGTCCCCTATTTAAAGGTTCTAAGTAGGGAGGGAGGGAGGTCTTGAGAGCTCCCACTTAACCTCTCAAAAACTAATTAACTCAAACAACCCTAATTAACCTCCTTGTAACTCCAAACATATATATATATATACTGCAAGACATGTTTACTTAGTTTAACAACCTATAGACATTAACTTAGTAGGAATCCAGTCAACCTAGTACTAGGATGTAATAGGATACATGTATTACAAGAACCTAGGCCAAGGTTAGAACACCATTAAGGTTGTTTTTAACCTTGTCATAAAAATCATGGTAGACATGTCTTGGAAATGGGTACGGCTAGCGTGCAGGCGTGCAGGAGTACAGCGCATTTTTGTGATGTACGCCAAAATTATGAAGGCTATGGTTATTTTTGTGATGTTTTTATTTTTTGACTTTTTTACTTTAAAACATCACACATCACAAAAAATGATGGGAACATCACTATTGTATAGTCTGCATATGCAGCTAAAAAAGTGTGACTGTAAATGGGCGAAAGCCTGACGGAGCAATGCCGCGTGGAGGTAGAAGGCCCACGGGTCGTGAACTTCTTTTCCCGGAGAAGAAGCAATGACGGTATCTGGGGAATAAGCATCGGCTAACTCTGTGCCAGCAGCCGCGGTAAGACAGAGGATGCAAGCGTTATCCGGAATGATTGGGCGTCAAGCGTCTGTAGGTGGCTTTTTAAGTCCGCAGGTTGCTTCGAAGCCATCTTCTTCTTTTTGAGCTTTTGCCTTGTTTATTTCTTCTTGCATTACCTGATGAAGATAATTGGACCTTTTTATTGTGATTGGGTTTTCTCAAAGTGCTAGTCGAGACCTGACATCAATTTCATTCTCCATTTCGAAAATATGATTGTTTTTGTTCAGGATTTCTTTGAACATATTATATACTACTATATATCATAGATATGGATGGTTTTACCCAACGAATTAATATCAAGCTAAGGAGTTAGTTAATAGCAGATTTATATCTAAGTGTTGAATATCAAAAGTTCTAGATATGAATCTACGAATGGATTGATAATCTTATTATTTGGAACTTGCATGGAATAAAAGAAAAGATATGGATAGGGGCCGATGGGGAATCGAACCTCCAACTTTTCACTGGATTTGAAAATCAAGGGACTTAACCACTTAATAATTAAATTTGTTAAGTTCGTGTTTGACAACAAATATTACCATTTAACTTAATTGATAAAGTATATTTGAACGAAATTTATTTATTACTATCGAAATGAAAATTAACTTGATATCGCCGATTAAATTAAAAACAACCCATCTTGGAGTAGCTGTGCTCTGCTATGAGTACAACATAACAACCAATCCTACCATTTTGCAAGATAGTTTTATCAATCAAAAGTTATATTGAATCGAAATTATTGATCTACAAAAGTTGCAAGAAATTTATATATCGAACAATGATACAACTCACAAGCACAAATACCTCAAAAAAAAAATAGTAGTAGCTAAAAAGAATCTATGGAAAATCTCACCCAACCCCATATAAAAAGGAAGAAAAAAATAATGAGGAAGAAACAACAATAATTGCAAAAGAATACATCAACACGAAGCAAATGCGTTTACGTTCATGGTGATGGACTGTTGGGAAGAATTTGACTACAAACAATTTGCGAAAACTATATATACACTGTCACGATAAATATGGCTTAAAAGAACCCCCCCAAAATCCTACATATCAATCAAGCAACACTTTGAATTTCAGTAGAGAACTGCAAATTTAATAATACCTTACTTGACAGTGGTGCTGCACGGCGTTTACTTGTTAGACCACTGGAATTCAATTTCCAAATTCCTTGATGGCCCGCTTTTGCTTTCGGGCAGTAGTGTGTACTCCCCTGCAACTGCTCCTAACATTACTACACGGTCGATTTGGATAGTCACCTTTCCGAATGAGCTCTGACATTAATTAAACCATATGCACGGGGTTAGTTACGATACTGGGTAGGTAAATAGGTGAAAGAACATTGGATAGTGAATCAACCCAAACAATGTAGCTAAAACTCGTTTACCTTTCCCATTTTGCTCTTGTTCTTGCATGAAATGTGAAGCTTCTGGCCTTTGGGAGGACTCTCAAAGGACCATGCAAAGCTTTCGTCCCATTCTGGATTAGGACCAGTTGATACAACCTAAAAGCATTGCAAAATGAAAATTATATAGCGAATTCTCGTACAGCCAACATAATTCTTATAAAACATGTACCGAAGAGAAGTCGAACAAGAGAATAAAATCATGGATTCTCACAAGAGCATATTGCGAATAACATGATATAATTTTACAAATTCTTTTGACATGCATGCAATCAAATTATCAGTTCAGAGGAAGAGGGAGGGGGAAGACAGAAAACAGCAGGCGCAGCAAAGCAAGTCAATCCAGCAATGAACAAATTTTGTAATGCTACTTAATAAAGCCAATGTCTATGTATGGTTACATATTTGCATTTTCCTTTCCGTCAAAACAAACACAAAACTCCTCACCATAATGAACTTACTAAGCAACTTCTCAATAGTCTTGATAATCATTGCATCATTTGAACTTTTTCAAAATTCAATCTCATAATCAAAACATTATCTGTGCACACTCACACTAACACTAACACTAACAATTATATAATGCCTCTGTTTCATTTTAATTGTTATTAAGTGGTAGGTGGTGTATCACACGTACCTCATTTTTTGATGACAATTAAACAGAAACGGAGGGAGTATCATATACCCTAACGAATCAAAATGTTCAAATATTATTCACATAGAATTAAAAACACTTTCTTCACCCTATAGATATTAGATACTGACTAAACAAATAAATAATTAAATATATTTACAGTAAGCTAAATCTACATGAAATTGGCATAGCTTAGGATGAAAACCAAAAGATCATTCCCACTTAAAGCAACAAACATGAAACCCAAAATTAAACTCCATGCACATAAAATGAACTTGAACAAATATCATCATCATTTAGTACAATTTGCATTTACATCTAAATATTAAGGAAAGGATTCTCGTTTAAAACTAACAATTTCATGAATCTTTTCATAGTTTTTCCAATTCTTTCAAGGTCTTCGGGTTCCTTTTTAAAATGAAGTGATGTGTCCTTAAATTCTACCCATAAATATACCAGGGCTGGCCAGCATCCAAGGGGATATAACATTCGCATTTCTACTCCAATATAATTGAGTAGATAAAATTGGTATTCGAACAAATATCGCCTAAAAGACATTGTGTTTCCATTATACAAAAATCTCGCCAAACATCTCATGCAGGACTTGGAGGAGTGTGTAGTGTCATTTAAATCACATGCATGCATCACTACATAAGCCTTTCAAGATTCTGATCGGATTTGTAGCAATATGGCAGGTAGAAGCTAAAGCAACTGAATTCAAACAAATAAGTCTCGAAATCAATAAGAAACCCGTACCTTAGTTTGTCGAGGAGGTGTACTTCCAAGGGTTAATTTGCAGTACACACTGGGATTTCCAACAGATTGCCTCATGTTGTTCCCTCGCTTGATTATCACCACCAATGTCCCTGGCAAACACTGAAGCAAAAATTCTGCTTTCTCCTGAAAACGTGGTGGCCCTGATTGGATCAAGTACTGTAACAGGGGTATTGCATCTGCAGCAGCTATAGATTGTGCTCGAGAAACTTCTGCTGGACAGGCCGACCAAGCTTGCCTCAGAAAAAACAGCGCGTCCAATGCAGCTTCTTGAGTGGCTTCCGAACCAGTCTTAAGAGATGTAACCAAATGAGGAATGCTTAGAGTTGCAGGTTCCGTAGCTCTCAAACGGGGAAAGTTACCAAATAATGCATTTAGAGCTTTCAAGTACTCCTCATTCACCGTGCCTGAAGCCCACAAATCTTTCTCAATTGCAGCTACACAAGAAGAAGATTAATCAGAATATCATTAAGAACCAAGTACTATTTACAAACAAAAATGAAGTGATCTGTCAATACTGCATACACACAACCCCGTGGGTGTAAAGAAAGCAAAGTTATAAGTAGACAAGTAAAAATTGTACCCCAACTAAGGAGGTTAAGCAATTAATTATTCTGATATAACCACCAAGAGATCTGTCAACATGGAAGACATTTAGGGGTCCATCTAAAGAAAACAAACTTCCATCTTTAAAACAATTTATCAGGCATGACACAACAGCATTGAATCATGAGAATGTCAGATAACACAGAATTGTTCTAATGAAACTAAAAATGGAAAGCAGTGTCCGGCATTACAGCAGCAGAAGATGTAAAGTATAAATAGTTTTGCAAGTTTGTTAACATTATCCTGAACAAGGAAAGCTTAATCCAGCTTCACATACTAGGAGATCAGGAGACTTTTTACCTGTTATAGCTCTCACAGTTTCACTAGAAGCATATTCTTGAATGGTATTGTTTGAGAAAAGGAGTTTAATAAACATGGCAGCCTGTATTGATGTATCAGGGTCACTCGAACTGATCAGATCAAGCACAACCTGAACACCACCTGCTTCCGCAACTGCCCTTTTATTAGATCTGCTGTACATTACAAGGTTCTGCAAAGCACAAATAGCTACTACTTTCATTTCTTCAGTAGGTTGATCTTCAAGCAGATTCACTAATGCACGGCAAGCTGAGACAGCATCAGCCATTCTAGCAAGGGTCTCATTCTGAAACAGGTCACCAAGAGCAAGGGTTGCCAGTAACCTTGCCTGTTGACCTTGTGTTTGAGGATCTAATAGGTATTGTGACAATGGCAAAATTGCAGATTTGGTAGCTTTAGATTCTCTAATTTTCACATTGTTTAACAACACCTCAAGAAGTCTGGCAGCTGTTTCCTCGCACTGATGACTTCTAAGAAGGTCTAGAAGCACCTCAATTGCCCCACTTTCAGCCATTGCTTGAGCACTGGTAGAGTCATCACTCTCCAACACTAGAAGAGCATTTAGTGCACCAGTAACAGTGCTTTCTGCCCCTGAACGAAGTAACCTGACCAACACAGCTACAGGCACTTCCAAATAGAACTCAGAACTAAACTGCAGAATGCTAGATAATACAGATGCAGCTGACTCCCACAAGGCATGAGGGAGTAAGGGATCAGCTTGAAGTATGACTTTGGACAACTCGCTCACACCACCCTCCTTTGCAATTTCATTTGGCCATATTACTGCTACACTAACAAGAGCTCTCACAGCCCTCTGTTGCAGAATAGAAATGCCAGAACCAAGAATACGTACCAGTGGACCAATCACTTGCTGGGTCAGTGGGTCTCTCTGAAGATGCTCCTCCAATAGCAGGTGGGAGAGAAGCTCAGCTGCTAACTGTTGCACTGCTGAAGCAGAAGAGTCGAGCAAAGGTAGGAGCGGTTCTATAGCTTGCTGAGATGTAAGAGAATAATCAGCACGGCACTGTGGATGCTCTAAAATATTCACTAGAACTTGCAATGTGCTATGTTGTCCATCAGGTCCAAACTCTGGTCTTGTCAGCAACAGGAATAAAGGCTCAACCACTTTTGCTGCAGATGGACCTTTTGCAATGGTGGCATTATTTGTAAGGATTCGGAGCAATTCGGCAAATGCTGCACACAAGAAATCTGGTGCCTCGTGAAGTATATCAAGCACACATTCTATAATCCCAGCTTTCACCATTTCCATCTTACATGCAGGCCTATCTTTACCTAACTTAACAAGAGCTCTTGATATAGCTTCATGGAGCAAATGATTACGACCATAAAGAAGGCCTACAAGAGGGATAACAGCACCGTGTGCAGCAACAAGTTCTGCTAGTTGTTCATCATCTAAGAGTTTGTCCAATGCACGAACAACAGAGTAATGAGCTGAGCTATACTCAGTAACAAGCAGGGAAACTAAAGGCTCAACACAGCGGGCTGCAGCTAGAGTTGATCTTATCCTTGTGTTGCCAAAAAGTACAGAGCACAACTCAGCAGCATCCCCTTTAAGCTCCATTGAATTATTTGATGAAAGGATTTTGCATAGCACCTCAACTGCATTCATCTCAACATCGGCAACTGCAAGGGCCTTAGATGGGTTCTCATTCAGAAGTCTAACCAAAGCAGCAATAGCAGCATGCTGCTCCTTCTCCAGCCCTGTATTCAGAATTTCTACCAAAGGCTGAACTGCTTGCCTGGCAGATTCAGCATTCCTGACATGGTCCGCAGAAAATAAATTCTCCAAGGCTTTAGCGGCACTATATCTTGCCGCTCTTCCACCTAAGCGCAAAACTGCTACAAGTTGACTAACTGCACCAAATGCAGATTCATGCCTCCTGATCTCAGGTGTGCTAAACAAAATCCCTAACAAATCAGTAGCCGCTTCTTCATATGCATCTTGGGGACCAAGAGAAAGATACTTTGTCAACCCTTCCAAGGCTCCTGACTCTACCATAACCACTTGGTTAGAAGGACAATCTGTAGCAAGCTGGATGAGAAGTCCCAGAGCTAGAAAAGGGGCTCCAGGGCGATCTGGAATAGGTTTAAGTAAATCCACAAGAGCTGGTATAGCTTTCCTAGAGGTTGCGCCAAGCCTGATGTCATCAACTCTAAACAATCTCTCAAGTGCAATTTGATCAGGATAGCGGACCAAGCCAAACTCTTCAGCCAATTCCAGAAGATCACGTATGTCATCATCAGCAGAACCAAGCAAGGGAATGAGTCCTGTTGCTGCCCCTGCATTTGCAACAGACAGAAGAGTTCCCCTGCTCCCATTACAGACAAGGCTGGCCACCACATGGGCAGCAAAATATCTGTTAGCTCCCTCATCTGACCTTAACAAACTTATCAGTACTGGAATTGCTTTCATAGTTGCATTTGCACGTATGATATCCCTATCCTGAAATAATACTGCTAACAATAAAGCACAAAGCCATATGCTACCATCCTCGTTATAATCGGCCTGCAAGAAATATTTTGCAACTCTGAATAAGAATATGGATGCATCTTGTAATCACTATGTACACTAGCACATGGAATAAAAAGGATGAAAAATAACATAATGGTACAGTTAAGCAAGGTTCCACTAAAAGCAGGAAAATAAGACAACTAAATACCAGTGAGTATTGTGACAAGAACTGAGAAATTTTTTCAGTGAGAACTTCAATTGCACCAGCCTCCATGATTTCAATCTTGCTTTTGTCATCTCCACCAGCAAGGGCTGAAAGAAGCCATATAGCAATATTAGCACCACTAATAACAGATGTACTTCTCTCTGCATCCTGGTTGCCAACTTCTTCTTCAATTATCCTGGATATACTAATGTCCTTGTTGCCCTGATCTCCAACTTGAGAAGGATCTGCAGATGTTAGCATTCCCACAAGAGAATGGATGAGTGAAGCACACAAGCTAGACTCATTTAAATCTTCAACTACTTTCTGATGATTGACTTTTGCAGTGCAGACAAGAAGTGCAGTTCCTCCAATTTTAACTCTTGAATTTGGGGAACTAGTTACCCTTTTCGCAATAAATGAAATGCATCCATTTGAACAGGCAATTGAGTTCCCAAGAATTAGAGGCTGTGCCCGGGAAAGCCGAGATAATATTTCTATAGCCTTATCCTGCAACACAGGTGTGGCGTCAGCAATGCATGAAACTATTGGGGCAATGCTGCTTGGATATTCAGCAAGAACTGTCCAAGCAGGTTTTACTTGCCCAATATCTCCAGCCGACCTTGAGAGAAAAGCAAGTGCATCTAGTGCCTCTGATGCAGCAATAGATCCACTGTCAGCAGTTTCCAGGAAAGATACTGTAGCAAGTACTGTTCCAGTACGATTCACACAGTCAGTTAAAGCAGAATCAATTTGACGAGAATGGAGAAGTCGAGCAATTGCTGCTGCAGCATGTATCTGTCCAACTTTGGAGCCTTCACGCAAAACTCTAGTGGCAGGTAATATAATTTCTTCCGAGATAGCTTTCTCTGCAGCATCACTGTCTAATAGGAGATTGGCCAAAGCACAAACTGCTTGCTCTGCCACAGGCAGTGCTGGAGAGTTTGCAAGAACCACCAATAAAGACAAAGTATCTCTAGCAACAAGAGCCACATCACGGTTCTCTTTGACAGAGAGAAAGATAGCAGCTAGGCAGCGAGAAGCTTCCACCAAGATGTTTTCAGATTCAACATTTAACAGTTTAACGACTGACCAAAGAGTCTTGACAGCAATGTGAGTTTCCCGCAAATCCTTTCTGAGATCAAAAATCCCAGCAAGTGCTAGCGCAGACTTCTCTTGAGTCTCTTCATTCGTAGAGCTTAATATTTTTATCATTGTCTCAATTGCATCATTTGCTGCACTACCTTCACGTACCATTTCATTCAATGGAGCCACACAGAGCAAACTCTTTAGTGCATCTAAGACATAAACTTTAGATTCAGGCAAGTCACTGACTAGTAATGCAGTGAGTTGGCTGATAGTTGCGGTATCTGACTTGTGAATCAAATGATTTAAAGTCCTAGCAGCAATCTCCTTCCCATTGGGACTACCATTCTTCAGCAGCCAGAGCAAAGCAGAAACAGCATCAGCACTTTCCACGCAGGCACGTATATCCTCACTATGATTACAGAGGTTTCCCAGGATTGTTGCTGAATCTTCTTTAGCTTTTGCAGATCCAGTCTCTAGAATTTGGACAAGTGGAGGTATACCACCAGCAGCAGTAATAGCCCATTTACTTTCATCATTTTCATGGGATAGAAGACAAAGTAATGCAACAGCACATTCTTGCTGCTGCTCCGATGAAAGACCAAGGAGAGATATCAAAAGCTGAATCCCCTCGCGGCCTTGAAGCGCTTGCCACAGAGTACCTTCATTGTTGGAGAGAATAAGAAGGGATCTTATGAGCTCTTCCTGAACTTCGTTCGATGCCATAGTTATCAAACCAACAAGTAATCTCTTTGCATCAGAATTAGCAAGTTTGTTAGCTAGTACTCCATTTCCATACAAACTGGCGAGGGCTTCTATTGTGCGTTCCTGGACCAGAAAGGGCAACTGAGGCTTGAATTGCTCTACCAATGTTTTCTCCACCTCCACAGGATTTGATGGTCTAGCAGATTCAGCTTTGTTGTCATATATCATTAGCGCAGAAGCAAGTGCTCCAAGGGTGTCAGCTACTTGTGCAGGAGAGCTACATGATTCAAGACTTTGACCGAGACTTGAGATCACAAAGGACAGGCCGCCTGATATGTTTGCAAGGGCACACATTGCATTCTCTTGCAGAGCTTGAGCAAACTCACCCTGCATGAATTCTTTTGAAGGAGCAATTGTGGCATTTATTAACACAGGAATACCATTGGCATTAGCAATCTCTCGTCTAGCTTCTTTGCACTGTGAAGAAAGAGATTTTAGTGCAGCTGCAGCCTCAGCTCTTACAGGAGCTTCATTTCCAGGTCCAAGCAGCTTAAGTAGCAGCTTAGTGGCTTCCGCAGCCAATATTCTCGAACAAACAGATGCATCCTCCATCATCATGCATGCCAGAAGAAAGCATACATTTGCTTGGGTGCTTGATTGGCCAGTGGTAAGTAATTTGATTAGTATATCAACACCTCCAGCCTGAATTGTTGCTGGCCAAAATCCCTCGGTGCAGCTTGACAAACTCCTCAAAGCTCCTGTGAGCAAGTCATCAACCACATTTCCAGCCTTAAGTCCCTTCTCCAGTTGTTCCCATAATACAGGGACAACCCCTTCTGTTGAAAATATTTTTGAGCCAACATGATCCTTAGCACCTCCTTGAGATACCGCATATATTGTCTTTGCCGCAGCAATCTGACCTTCTGCTGAGTTGGACTTGAGAAGACCAAGCAATGGGGGAATGCACCCTCCAAGTAGTACCTTGACCCTCAATTCATTCTCTTTGCATAGAGAACCTAGAACAGTAGCAGCTTGTATCTTTATACTGAGTGATCCAGAACGAAGAAGGGAGACAAGTACTGGAACTGCTTGAGAATGAGATCCAACTGCACCAAAAGCATTTTCCCGATTATTAATTAGGTCAAGTAATTGCTTCAAAGCATTCTCTTTTTCTTGGGATGAGGAGGAACTTTGACGCAATTGTTCTATGCATTGTGCAACACTTGCTAATGTCCCATCTGGGTCTTCCATGCTACTCCGGTCTCTGCAGATAAAGAAGCGATAATATCTTTCCAATTAATTTGACAAACTCTTGGCATGATATGATATAAAGAAGATACTGTTTCATAATTTAGTTTTATAGCAGCGAACTAGAGAATTTATTTTTAAACAATTGCCATTCCTGTTTATACAAATCTAGAAGCATGCAAAACATCATTGCATTGCAGATGAAAACTAGCCTCCGAGTTTTAGTAAACCATTCACTCAGTTTCTCTGAATTATAGCATCATAAATTTACACACAAAAATTAACTAACAATACAAAAACTAAGTTGAGGTTTAAACAGATTTAAAAGATAAATCAGATCAGTGGATCATAAGATACATGTAAGAGAAAATTTTCCAAAGACAACTCACGGAAAAACAATGAAACTATTGAACCAACCTTGAACTCATTTTCATAAGTGCATGAGGAGTTGGAGGCTCTGACTCATGAGGCTTAGCATCCCCATTTCTTTCCTACAGTATAAAAAGAAGATACAATCATATAACGAGAGGATAATCAAGAACTAAAAGCATGGGAATGAAATACAAAGCCACAGCAATCAATTCCAGGGCATAATACATAAATAAAAGCTTAAAGAGCCATTCAGTAAAGAAGCAAAGTATGTCCCGGGAGAAAGCAATAATGGGAAAGGAACAATAGGCTTAGTAATAACATTCTAGACCGTTCACAAGTTAGTCTGGATATTCTCGTCTCTTTGGAGACAGTTAATGTAACTCAACACATGAAATTATACAGTTATGGGCTTTAACAACCTTTGTTTTCAAAGATAGGCTTCAAATGTGAACATGAAATGGTGAAAAGCATTAAAATGTCGAGTAAGAAACACTACAGCACCCAGATTCCAGAATGGGAGATAAATAATCTAATTTCTGATCCCCACATATAATTTATGCTATCAAATTACATGCAAAGCGAGCAATAGAGTAAATTTTACCAAGTCATTGGGAGGAATGGTGTTGCCATTGGACGCCACTCTCCAAGCCAGTGTTGCAGCCATCTTTGCAGTGATTTGGAGGTCTCCTACTCAGATCTGGCTGTCCTTAAACACAGGCAACTCCCAAGAGCAGCCTCCTGTTGAAGTGACAAGTCAACCAAGTACGAAACAAGTCCATGAGTCTAAATTATACTATAATCTGTAAGAACCCGCAATATGAATAAACAAAGATAGCCAGTTGTACAGGCGTAGATCAAATCCAATTTAAGAAAACAATAAGAATCCGAATTTCGATTGAACGCCCCAAGGTTTGATCATCAGATCAATTGAGCATATACCACCCATTTCCGAATCATTCACTAGTTTCCAGTGAAGACCACTATATTCATCGGATTAGGATAGGGCGTCAAACAAATGAGCAAGAATAGCCAAACCCGCCTAATCGGAACAGAAACTAACCAGAAAATCAATAGATCAAGTGGCCCAGAACGATAAAATTGAAGAAAATCAAATCAAAACACGAAATGCAGACCACTCAACTGCAGTCCACCGACACGCACAATTTCCAAGTATAGACTCAACAGCAAGATCCAGATTTTTTTTATTTTTTTAATTTCCTCAGTTACATAAATTAGGAAAGAAAAGCAAGATCTGGCATAATTGAGGAAACCTTTTTTGTTGATTCAGGGACAGAGCATCAAGATTTGTTAATTGAGCAGCTGCGAATGTAAGTGAAACAGGTGAAAATGGCATGAAGGGGTTGGTGTCTCCTCCGAGTCCCACAGAGTGAGCTCCCTCTGAATCTAAAATTGAGACCGTTGCGTAGCTGAGAAGCGAGGAAGAAAAACCCAGTGACAGGGGGGGAAGGGGAGAGAGAGGGGAACTGGAGGTGAGCAGAAATGTATGTAATGTGTGTACAATAATAGTAGAAGAAGTATGCAAGAGAGAGGCAGAATGCAGTGTAGGTGTGGGTGTGGGGTTGGGCCACCGACACCTATATTTCTATATTTCCAACTGGCTTACAATTCTATATTTCTACTCCACGGCGCTGAACCCCTGACTCCCGCGGCTTACCGCTCACGCCGTCACGCCTTATGCGGTTATGCCTACCTTTTGCCTATTACAGTACATTCTATTTTAAGTGCTACGTTGGCAGTTTTACTCCCTCGGTTTATTTTAAGTGCTACCTTGGTAGTTTTAATTCGACTTTTTAATACAATAATATAAAATAAAATATAATTAATTTGAATTTTGTTGGATTTGTCTAATTACATAGATTTAAAATATTAAATTTTTATAACTTTTATTTTTATATAATTTGATATATTAAGCGTTAAAAATATATTTTGAATTGGATAAGAACATATTATTCAAAGTTTCAAACTATGTGTGTAAATGAGACTGATATGTACATAACATATTCGGGCTCGACTCGACCAAAGCTCGACTCGAATTCGAAATCAGCTCGAATGTTAATGAGCCCAACCCAAACTAACCAATACTCGGCTCGAAAGCTCGATAATAGACTCGAATATATCTATATGTATATCAATTATAGATAGTATTTGTATAATCCATTTATTACTCCTATAAATTTTCTTTCATTTTTTACGGTTAGAAGCAGGAATTAGGAATAGTTTAATATGTTAAATTTATTAAACTTCAATATTTCAAGTTTTTAAGTTCATTATTCAATAATTTGACAACTATTCCTAATTTTATATCGAGCATATGAATGGAGACTTGGTTTAATGGTCTTGTCCCATTTATCCCTTTGTAATTTGTGTCATTTTGGCTCCTACACATATTTGTCAACACATGAGTTTCATTGTTTAAAAAATAAACAATAAAAAATAAAAATATCCCGAGCTTTATTCGAGCATTGAGCTGAGCTCGAATTTCATTTTATTATATCAAGCTCGAGCCGAGCTATACCAAGCTCGAGCTGGACTCAGCTCGTTTACACCCCTAATTCAAACTAAATGTGTTTGGTCACTAAACTAGTCAAGTGATTATTAGAGTTATTTTTAATAAAAAAAAATACTACTATAGTTTATTATTTAAACTTAATTTTTTAAATCATGGTTGTAAAAGATATAGTAAAAATGCATTAAATTATTTCTTTGATTAAAATAGAATCAAACAAGTCCGTATAAATTAAATGAAAAGAGTATATGCTAATTTTTATTTTTTGCTGAACTGTTTATACATGCTAGAAAATGGGCGGAACAGCCTATACATGCTAGAGAAGTGGTGGGGCCCATGCCACACAATTACAAAGGGGAAAAGGGGGGAATCGAACCCTCAACCTAAAGGTTAGGTTGAGAGCCAGGGGCTTAACCACTTGGGCTAAACCCCAATCCCGCGACAAGAGTAATATTGTATGCTAATCAGGATAATTGTCAACTGTTTAGATTTAAAAATAAAAAAATAAAAAATAAAAAATACACACTATTGATGGATAGCGGTTCTGCTTTGAAAGATGTCTTTTTAAAAATATACCAAAAAATATCTTTATTTACATTTATTTATAAAAATAACATTTAGTTTCACCAGGTTTGGAAAGTGTTAGGTTTGTGTTGCCATAATTTTAAAAAGGATAATTATAATCAATGAAATATTTTATCCGAAAATAAAAGGAAAGGGTTTAATCATTCACCCATGTTCGGCTTTATAGCATGTTAATATGGTTTGGATGTGAGTTTTGTCATAAAAATATTTATGTTCCCATCTCAATCCTTATTGTGGGGATAAAAAATAATCCCATCTACCTGTATAGGTTGTTCCGCAAAAAAAAAAAAAAAAAAAAAAAAAAAAAATCTCATCTACCAAAAAAGTGAATAATTTTTTTATATATAGAGAAAGAAAATGTTACTAAATACTTTATCTGTTTTTAAATTATTGATACGATCAAATTTTTAATCTTGTTCATGTAACTGCTTTGACTTTAATTTTTTATTATAATTATACAAGTTAAAATATAATCAATTTAGATCTTATTAGACTCATTTCGTACTGTAATTTTTAAATATCGAACTTCTAAATTTTTTTATTTATACCGAACTTAAGTTATTAATAACAACAGTAGTTGGCTTGACTGGATTGAGGTTCCAGTCGCTTAAGAAATGACTCGGGTTCGAGCCTTGTGTATGAAAAAAAAATATTTTGGGAGAGACGTCCTTAATTGCTCATGCAGATCCTCGAGGGGTCTTGGATCCAATGTGGCCTGGTAATACTCGGTTATTCACCCAAAAAAACTTAAGTTATTAATGGTTGAAAATATACATTGGATAGCACGCTGGGTGGGTTCATATGAATTAAATAACGGATAGCGGAGAACAGATTCAAGAGCATATTGTCTCACTGTTCTCTCCGAATCCATTATCCGTTAGTCGATCCACTAACTTCCAAATATACCCTATAATATTTTACGGAAAGTAGTTCTCACTCAAAACTCGATTGCGGGGGCACAATATTGTACATCAACATTCATCAATGATGAATGACTACAAAGCTCCACTAAAAACTCCAAATGAATCGTATTCGTTTCTATAAATAAATGACACAGTTCTTGTTTTGTGTAATTTAATTTACATTTACAATTTTTAATAACTCAGATTATAAGAATTATGAAAAAAATGGGTGAATTATCGGGTATCCTCAGGCTATATTACACCTGAGATTAATGCCTCGAGAATCTGTATGGGCAATTAAGGACGTATCTCTCAAAGCAATTTTTGCATACATAAGGCTCGAACCCGAGACCTTGCTTAAACGTCTAGAACTCAAATTTACTCAAGTCAATTCCCTAGCCTGTATATGTTGTTCCGCCAAAAAAAAAAAAAAAAATTTACTCAAGTCAATAGTTTTTTTGATAAACAGTGACACGACGGGGACTTGACCACTAGGGTAAGTCCCCAACCCAACTCAAGTCAATTGTTAATTGGTAAAGTTATTAAAATTTAATATTTTAAAAATTAGATTAAAAATCTAATTAAAATTATCCAATAGTTAGTAACAAACTCCCCCTTTGTTACGAAGTATATTTAGGAACGGAGTACATAGAATCATACATTGGGTAGGTATAATTTTTTAATTACTAGTAAGTAACCCGTCGAGACTCGACGGGCATAATTATATATTTTATATAATACATGTACTTATATTGTATAAAATAATAAAAAATTTATATTTTGAGTAATGAAAAATATGTAATGATTTTATATCTATTTGAAGGTGATGTATATAATAGTATAATTTAACTATTTTTAAAACTAACTAAGAGGGTATTTGGATATACGTTTTAAAAAGTGTTGTAGCGTTTAGAAAATTGATAATCGGATAATTAACAAAACGTGCTGCAGAAAATTAAGTGTTTGGATGAGCTTATGATATTTTAAATCGCAATAATCAGATAATCATTAAAAAGTGTTTGGATTGACGTTTTTCATTACCTCAAAAGGCAACAATATAGTAAAATCTATTTTTGGTTAAACGCAATTTTCTTGCAGCATCAAAATGTAGCTGCACGAAAATAGTTTTTCATTCCCTCATACCGCAAATAATAAATTATTAGAAGTTAGTACACAAACATGATGAACTAATTATTTACGCAATAATCAGATAATCTGTCCCAAAACACACAAACAAACACCCTCTAAGAAATTATACTATACCGTTTTATTTAGCTTCTGTGGCTTATCCAGTAAAAACTTAACAAATCAATAAAAATAATTATTAAAATAAGACAAAATTTAAATATAAGTATCAAATATAATAGGAAAAATTCCCTCAAATTTCATTCCTGAAAATCTCATTGGAATGGGCTAATATAGTACTATCTTTAAAAATGTCTGAATTTGAAGTGGTGCAGTTTATATTTGTATATGTACTCTTAAAAATTGTCGCTATAGGATCACCCGTATAATTTATGAGAATATCATACGGAAATGTCACATTTGATTGTAGATCTTCAAAATCAATACCGGCCTTACCATCACCTACATCGAGTATCCATTTTGCAAATTTTCTGTCATATTTAAATTTCATTGTAAATAACATTTCTCATGATATCTTAAGTTAATCATTCTTAATTGCATGTTAATACTTTGAGCCAAACATAACTGTTCATAGCTAAAAATTGGTTTTGGAAGATAAAGTCAAACATTCTTTAA